>CM070025.1:13595691-13970691 GCA_036247105.1 Cirrhinus mrigala
GATGATTCGCTATCAAGTTGGTTAATTAGAACTGCACTTCTTGTCATTTCATCAGTGCAGATCTGATGAAACTCTTTGCCAGAGCTTTACCTCCAACAGATGTTTCTCGTAAGAGAGAATATATCTTTGGTACTGTGTGAACCATCACTCACCAGTCATTCCCGTCTGATGGGTGAGAGACCACAGCCACAAATATACACAGGAACTTGGCCTTCATCACTCTTGTTTGTTGAGATGGGTTTACAGCATTATTTTGCGACAGGATGTTGCAGCATGTAGCAGTTTGTGGTGCACCACTGCAGGGTAATTGCACCAGAGTGCTTAAAAAACGAGATGATAAAATCAGATGTTTGCTTTTATGCGATCATTTTGTGAAAACAGTTGATGTAGTATAAAGAGGAAGTATTGTAAACGATCTGTTCATGCGGTATTTACTAAGACAAGAATTACCGTTGCTTATTCCTGATGGATTTCCACAGGAAATTCACATTCCTTCCTATTCACGTTGGGGATGAATATTTGTCTGTCATATCAGGCACAAAAATGAATCAAAAATATAAACTCTGAATGCTGATGATTGAAGCAGCCAACTGTGTCTATGTAAGGTTCAATCTCAAAATATATGGCTGTTTGTAAAGGAAATAGTGGCCAAAGTTTCTCAGAAGTAACTAAACTTTTCACATAGAACTAAACCTTTATCATAGATCAGTGTGAAAATCCAACAGCGTATGTGTCAGAGCTGCTGTCGCTGCATATTCACATATTTGTGATGCAGAAGCTGCTGTTAGTGTGCACCGTGGGTGCAGGAGGCACATTGATATTACGCAGCGCCTGAAAGTGACCGGCACTAAGTTTGTGTAGATGCAGAGTTCCAGCCGGCAGTTGATGGCTGCGTAATATCATTGCGCCCATGGTACAGCAGCAAAGTTCCTTGATTATTACGCCAAAATGAGAGTATAATTCCTAGCCATATCGACCTTTTCATTTCTCGTCCATCTTTGTACACGATGTAACTACAGATGAGTCAAGTTTTAAATAGGAAAAATGTCGTCATTATATATGGTCATTTTTGAGCGAGATGCTATCGGTCTAATCAGATTCAATGATCTATGCTAAGCTATGCTAAAAGTGCTACCGCCAGACCAGGAGATCGGCTGAATGGATTCGAAAACGGTAAAACTCAACCGTTTAACTCTAGGGGAGTTGGACAATGAGCCTATTTTAAAAAAAAGTGGAGTGTTCCTTTAACCTCCATTATGCTCCTTTTTACAATATGTAACACTTCTAAGGTGTCCCCAGAATGTGTCTGTGAAGTTTCAGCTCAAAATACCTCACAGATCATTTATTATATCATTTTGAAGCTTCTCCCCGCCCCCTTTTCCAGAATAGGGCTGTGCCTTTACCAGAGATTGTCTTACTATAGGGAGATGAGAGGGTCTGTATTACTATTGGAGAAAGCGTAATGGCTAACTTGGATCACGTGTGCCTTAATAACCAATCACATTACAGCCTTGACGTCATTGAATTTCAGTCAGAGTTGTGCGACACTCAATCACCGTTTATGGATACCACAGGAGTGAATGAGAAGTGCCGTAAAATGAATCCCACCTGTTGCAAAAAGTCAGTGACTTCTCTTATAAAACAGCATTTTTTTTTCATGGTAAACTCTAAAAATAGTTCAATCCAAAAGCATTGTTTAGTGTAAAACATGTTGAAGGTTAGCAGATAGGCTGTCGATTCATTAAATGATAAGCCGTTTCCTCTAAAAAGCTGTTTATTCAGCATAGTAAAGCCTGACCTCCACTGACATCCATTAAAAAAAAAAAACGACCTCTGGTCTCCTTTCCCACGTACTGCTTTAGTCGTTACGCTTTTTCAGCTAATGGTTGCAGGCTTGCTATTTAGTGGCTTTGGCCTTTACAGCTCATATCTCAGATGCTCAGCTAAAAAACATCTGTTTAGTTTTGATTACCATGTCTATTGTGCTGAAATCATTCGGTTTAAACCATATTAGTTTAAACTTCTAATATAGAATGACTCTCTTCCATGTCTTATTGCGCTTAAACGGTCATATACACACAAGTTTATGTTAAAAACTCGCATGAGTTACAAAAACAGTTGGTAATGTCTGTGAAGGTAAACATCTGGGAAAGAAATCGCATGTTTATATTAGATCTATGTGGCAGTAGAGTAATATACAGTAAATAAATCAATAAATCCACTGCTTTCTTGTCTCCACTGAGGATGGGACTCTAAATAGTGTTCTGTGCTCATCTGTGCAGACAAAGACTGCAGTTAGCATGCTTAGCTTGAACTTTTGCCATGGCGTTTGAACTGGTGCACTGTTTTCGCTTGTGAAAACGCAATGGTGACGCCATGGGTGAAAACGTGCAGATTAAAGGGCGGTAATATTATAATAAGATCCATTTTCTACATCACGGGGGGAGCGAAATCTGAGCAGCTCGTTTTTTTCACATGCTTGCAGAGAAAGGCTTACCAAAACAAAGCTACTGGGTTGTTCTTTTTCATGTTTTCTGGGTTGGTAGATGCACCAGGGACCCATTTACACCACTTAAACATGGAAAAAGTCATATTTTCATGATATGTCTCCTTTAAGGTTGGTTTATTTAGTTATACCTGTTGTTTTATCTTAATTTAGAGTATTTTTAATAATATGATGTATACTGTATGTATAATGTTTAAAGAATATTATTGTATCTCTGTACCTTATTCTATTTTCTAACAATTATTAGCTTATTATATCTTATTTTATCAGTGCACATAATTGTGAGGTTACATTAAAAAATGGACGTAGTAAAATATCTCAAAGTACCATAATTTTTAACTCTTCTTTCAGGAGGCATATGGTGATGTGACTGATAGACGGAAACTCCGAATGCGTCTTGACTGTAAAGATTTTAAGTGGTTTTTGGATAACATCTACCCTGACATTCAAGTCCCAGAGGACAGGCCTGGAATGTTTGGCATGGTAAGAAGAGACAAACTTCTTATGTTTGCACCCACAGCTTTGTAGCAGCAGAAATCAAGAAGTAAAAATGCTATTTTCACAGCAATTGGCAGGTTGGTTTGGTTAAGAATTTACACTGCAAGCCTAGTGTGACATGATGAAATGAGGTCATTTCCTCTGTAATCGACAACCGCAAGTGAGTGGGAGAGTGTAGACAAATTCTGGGGCTGTTTAATTTAAAAGTTGAAATACACGCAACATTTTAAGGTCTTTAGAAATTCAGAACAAACATTATGGAAAGGAAATGATTGCACAAAAAAGTCTATATAATTTTCTTACAAAAGTTTCACTCATATTATTCTGATAATGTAACTTCTGATTAAAAATGTTTTATTAAAGGGTTGGTTCACTCCAAAATGAAAATTCTGCCATTATTTCCTCAACCTCACGTTGTTTCAAAACCATAAGAATGTATTAATCTTCATAACACAAATTAAGACATTTTTAATCAAATCTGAGACATTTCCCTCTATTGAAAGTGTGTTCACCCAGAACTCTGACACTTCAAGATCAAAAATAAATCCATATGAATTGAATCGGTTTAATCAAAGTCTTATATAAAGACACAAATTCTTTATATGATGAACAGATGTAATATAACAGATTTAATAGACTGCATTTATTCACATAGGAACATCAAAGAGAGTTTTGGGTGAACACACTTTCAATGGAAGGACAGAAATTTCTCATACTTGAAAATATCTTTAAAACGCAAATAAAGATGAACAAATTCCTTATGGGTTTGGAACAACATGAGGGTGAGTAATGATGACTCTTTAAATAAGGAAAATAAGACATTTGGACCCCATTGTTAAATATTCTTTTGTCTCTTCTCAATTGTAGCTGAAAAATAAAGGAATGGCCAACTACTGCTTCGACTACAACCCACCTGATGATCATAATCTGGTTGGTCACCGGGTCATTCTTTACCCTTGTCACGGCATGGGACAAAACCAGGTAACTGTTTTATTTTCTCAACTGTAATGACAGACAGCCACACTGCTCCAATTAGTGTTCACTGCTGCACAATACACAGAGACCGTAATGTGTCCTTGGGAACATACATCAAAGTGTGTCTCACACTTCTGATGTATTATTAAGACAGCATCCAAATACGGCGCAGTAAATAGTGTGTTGTGTACTCCACAGCACGCTTGTTTTTAAAACGACTCTGGTCGCTTGGCACAGCAGCGTGACTTTATTCATCTCCTCCCTCTCTGTGGGGAAGCAGATGAGCCCTGGAGACTCATCAGCGCACAATATCAGCCATATGTACAGCACAACAACACTCATCTAATGGATTCTCTCTGTGAATAGAAGAGAAATGCTCTTGTGTTTCTTTCTGGTTTAGTACATTTGTGTCAGTCCTGTTTAAGACTTAAAAAAAACGATGCTATGTTGTAATTTAAAAAAGTATTTTTATAAAAGGGTATAGCAGACCTTCAGTAATGTGTTCTGGTTGAAATCAGGCAACTTTATTGAATTATTTCACGGCAATGATATATATCACAACCAGAGGCCCCGTTAACTGAAAACTGTCTGTCATTGCCGGAATTTATTTATTTATTTTTTTTTTTTTTTAGCAGTGACGGAAAAATCTTAAAGGCCTGAGGGTGATCTATTGTAACTTGTAACTGTAATTCCCACCCCTGTCCAGCTGGTGGCGAGTGCGCTCCAGTGTGGCAGCAGAGCACTGGATCCAGAACAAAAATAAAACTGTCACGAACGTGACACGAACGCTATGTGTTTGATTAGGCACAGGCAAGTACCTAGAAGCTACAATGATCTATCACACCGCATGAAAAACGCCGAAACGGTATTTATTGATTGAATTTCCTAATAAAATATACAGAATTTGAAATCTGAGACTTTGTTTCAGATCAAAAGTAACACAAAAGTGTTTATTGGACGGGAGGCGCAATATGTACTGTTCATTCGTCAACTGAAAACAGCATAAACCAAAAGAACGATTGGGATTTATGAATCAATATTGAATATATTAAAATAGCTGTAACTGCAGGGTGTGGTGTTGAACATGAAAAGTTAAGCAGTCTCATCTGTTCATCTGTTCTCTTCAAAATAAAAAATAAAAGCCTATATCGTCCTGTAGGTTCAGTGCCAACATATAGCACAGCTATAAATTAAAATGACATCAAATTATAGATTATGACAGAATTTTTATGACCCTGTCCTTCAAAATGAGGGACAATGTTAAAGTCTAACGCAACCTCTGATCACAATATAGTTATTTTTGCTTTAAATAAGGTCTTTATGATATAAAAATGTCATTGTCAATTTTAAAAAAAATCACTGAAGACAAGTAAACACAGACTAAATATGAATATGAAACTAATTACAAGCAAGAGTACAAAAAAACTATAGTAGAACAAATAAGAAATGCTACATAAATTGTATAAAGTAATCAAATGTATGAAAACACGGTATATTTTTCACTGTGTAAATTAAATAAATATATTTTGTCTTATTACAGCAGGAATATCAGACTGCTGTCACTTTAAGAACAGCCCAGATCCAGTGTACTGTTACATGTGTTTTCTTTCTTTATTTCTTTTTACTGGTATATTGACCACCCCTATGTATGATTTATGATATACAATCTTCTGTAATTTTACAGAATGAAATGCTACCATCTAATATCACAGAATTCATCAAATTCATTATTAATATGCTTAGTGTTGTTGTCATGTCACTTGCTGAAGGATGTGTTTGAGACACTAGATTTTACAAAAGACTGACAGAATGTTGGTAGAAAAAGAAAAAACAATGAATTTATTAGCAATATTGCATATTAAATGTGTTGTGTCTTTTGAGTGTAGTGACATTATTTGTAGTTCACTTTTTTTTGACAATAGAAACCAAATACCTCAAATTGTGTGAATTAATATTTTAAACATTATATGAAGAGCAAGTAATGCACAGTAAAAATTTTGCAGACAAAATCCAATCATTGCGATAGGAATCTGTGTATGGGAGTATTTTTTTTCCATACATCACTACACTATTCACAAGAGACAGTGGACCTTTTTGCTCACCAAAGACTACTGTAATATTTAAAGAGATAGTTCACCCAGAAATGAAAATTCTGTCATTAATTACTCACCCTTATGATGTTCCAAACCCATCTTCGGAACACAGATTAAAATATTTTTTGATGAAATCCAAAAGCTTTCAGACCTGCATAGACTGCAGTGCAACTGACACATTCAAGGTCCAGAAAGGTAGTAAGGACATTGTTAAAACAGTCCATGTGACGTCAGTGGTAAGAAAGCTCTCCTTTCATCAGGATTTAATCAAAAATATCTTAATTTGTGTTCCGAAGATGAACGAAGGTCTTACGGGTTGGAATGAGTAATTAATAACATAAATATTTTTTTTGAGTGAACTGTCCCTTTAATACGATGTGTTGAGCTTCTTGTGTGTATATGTCTTCCTTTCTCTTTTTGTGACAGTTCTTTGAGTACTCCACACTCCAAGAGATCCGTTATAACACCAGGGACCCTGCAGGCTGCATCGTGGCTGATCCTGTCTCCACATTCCTTACCATGCATCACTGCAGTAAACCCAAGCAACCTGTGCCTGACGACCAGAAGTTTCTATTCAGAGAGGTGAGATCATTGAACTGATTTTATGTATTACTGTATGCAAATAGAATTTTAATCAAATTTATTGCATTAGTTAATCTCGAATAATCGCATATACACTACTGTTCAAAGATTTGGGGTCGGTAAGATTTTTGTTAAAAGAAATGAATGGTTTTATTTAGCAAGGACATTTCAAATTAAACAAAAGTAACAGTAAAAGTATTTATATTACAAAAATGATTTCAATTTGAAATAAATGCAGTTATTTTTGAACTTCTTATTGATTACAGAATCCTAAAATATGCACAAAAATATTAAGATAATGATAAGAAGTTTCTTGAGCAGCAAAAAAAGCATATTAGAATGATTTTTCGAAGACACTGAAGACTGGAGTAATGATGCTGAAAATTCAGCTTTGCTATCACAGAAATAAATTACATTTTAAATTATATTAAAATATAAAATGGTTATTTTACATTGTAATAATGTTTCACAATATTACTGTTTTGCTGTATTGTTAATCTAACACATGCAGCTATAAATGCAGCATAACAGACAAAAACTTTTTTTTTTTTTAAATTAGTGACCCCAGACCTTTGAATAGTATTTGCTAAGAAATGCCTGAACATTTAGATAATTTTGAAGACATTTTTTGTGGCATTTGATTAAATTATTAATAGCCCCTTTTTGTATATTTGTATAATTAAACAAAAGGCTATCACTGGCCTATAGTCATCAAAATTCACATATGGTCCCCTTTTATATTAGGTGGCCTTAACTACTGTGTACTTAAATTTAAATTAATCATTTGATACAGTGCACTTATTGTGTACATACATGTTTTTACATTACATTTACATAAAAATACCTGCATGTAATTACATCTGTGATTAATTTCTGTAATTACATTAATAATTACACTGTTGACCCATCCCTTACACTTTAAAGACACAATATGTAAGTTTCTGCTGCTAGAGGGCGCATATTCAAAACAAACATGGAACAAAGGCGTAGTTAGATGACACCGTGATAGAGTGTGGAATCATGGGATTTGTTGTCTTCATCCTCGCAGCCGATGCAATCCGACAGGACTCGGGCAGAAATCATGTTCATTGATGAGCTCATGTATTAAAGACTTATTAAAGGAGAAGTTCACTCTCAGAACAAAAATTTACTGATAATTTACTCGTCGCCTTGTCATCCAAGATGTTCATGTCTTTCTTTCTTCAATCAATAAGAAACTGTTTCTTGAGGAAAAGAAATTCAGGAATTATCTTCATATAATGGACTTTAATGGTGCCCCCAAGTTTGAACTTCCAAAATGCAGTTTAAATGCAGCTTCAAATGAATTTAAAAAATCCCAGCCGAGGAAGAAGGGTCTTATCTAGCAAAACGGTCGGTCATTTTCTAAACAAATTTTAAAAATGTATACTTTTTGATCTCAAACACTCGTCTTGTTTAAGTCTGCATTAACTTAGTTTTTTCCGGATCAATACGGTTAGGGTATGTCGAAAAACTCCCTTCTCGTTTTCTTCAGCAACTTCAAAATCGTCCTATATTGCTGCAGGTATACCGACCCTGTGAACATGCAAAGAAGATCAAACTCCCTTTACAAAAAAAGGTAAAACAGCAATGTAGAAGAATTTTGACATTGAAGAAGAAAACAAGACGGGAGTTTTTCGGCATACCTTAACTGTATTGACCCAGATTACACAGACTACACATACACATCGCAGAGACGAGACAAGATGACCATTTGAGGTTAAAAAGTATAGAAATTGTCAGTTTGTTTCGGAAATGACCAAGCTGCATTTAAACTACATTTTGGAAGTTCAAACTTTGGGGCGCCATTGAAATCCACTATATGGAAAACATTCCTGAAATGTTTTCCTCAAGAAACATAATTTCTTATCGACTAAAGAAAGAAAGACGATGACAAGGGGGTGAGTAAATTACCTGTAAATTTTTGTTCTGGAAGTGAACTTCTCCTTTAAGGTCATTGTAGTATGATGCAGGGTGGGGCTGAAAGTCGTAGAAGCGAAACGAGGATGCTTTTGGATGCGATTGCTAATGAGAGACTAACGCGATAAACAGCTCGAAATCAGCTGAGCTTTTATTATACCACAGTCGACCGCTTCTCCCTGTCATGCCGTAGGGTTGTCAAAAGGTACTGGGTTCGGTACTTTCTGTACTGAAATTTTAAAAACGTCCATTTCCCGCTCACATTTGAGCGCTATTGAGATGATTTTTAAACATCGCTGATTGGCCATCGTGACTGTGATTGGCTACAATGATAAGCGCTTCACGCTCCTCACCGAGCGCTCACACATAAGCACAACGAAGGTTTGAAAGCCACGTGTGTCAGCGGATCCCTAATATATCTGCACATAGACGGCTCCGCTGACAGACGCGGCTTTCAAACGCTCCCGTTGTGCTTATGTGTAAAGGTGCGTTCACACCAGACGCGAATGAAGCGTTAAGCGCGAGTGATTTACATGTTAAGTCAATGCAAAGACGCGAATAGACATCCTGCGGCGCGATTCGCGCGAATGGCGCGGCGCGAATGGAGCGTTTTGAGCGTTTGACGCGTGAACGCGTGATTCGCGCGAGTTGAAAAATCTGAACTTTGGCGAATATTCGCGCCACGTTAACCAATCAGGAGCTTGCTCTAGTAGTGACGTGTTACGACGTAGCGAGCGGAGGGAGAAATCCGAAACAACAATGGAGGACAAAATCACCCTCTTAACAAAATCCATGTCAGCCGTTCTGCAACGAGACTGGAGCCGCCAGGCAGAAGCCACTCCCATGACGCGAATTCGCGTCTGTTGTGAGGTGAATTTCATGTGCGAATGAAGCGAATTTCACGCGCGAATGAAGCGAGTAAACTCAAAATGTTCAAGCGTCCAACTACGCGCGAATAGCGCGATTTATTCGCGCAAGTCGCGTCTGGTGTGAACGCACAGTCTCGTTGCAGAACGGCTGACATGGATTTTGTTAAGAGGGTAGCTGCGCTTTATGTGCTATGGAAGGCTGAAAAACGGCGTAGACTCGTTCGGCGCCGTGTCTGGGTCCATCAGATCAGTCCTCAATATGTATATTGCTCAAACTGGGTAAAGAGCGTTTTTTTACAACTTACCAGATTGTCCGACCTCCTCACTCACTTTCTTCCAAGCAAGATCCTTTTTATTCTTGTTTCTATAACAGTACGAAGATGTATCGTACAGCTCCGGGTATCCACATACAGCGACGATGATTTTGTCCTCCATTGTTGTTTCGGATTTCTCCCTCCGCTCGCTACGTCGTAACACGTCACTACTAGAGCAAGCTCCTGATTGGTTAACGCGGCGCGAATATTCGCCAAAGTTCAGATTTTTCAACTCGCGCGAATCACGCGTTCACGCGTCAAACGCTCAAAACGCTCCATTCGCGCCGCGCCATTCGCGCGAATCGCGCCGCAGGATGTCTATTCGCGTCTTTGCATTGACTTAACATGTAAATCACTCGCGCTTAACGCTTCATTCGCGTCTGGTGTGAACGCACCTTGAGCGCTCGGTGAGGAGCGTGAAGCGCATATCACTGTAGCCAATCATAGTGGTATCTGTTAAGCGCGTGAACACGATGGCCAATCAGCGATGTTTAAAAATCGGCTCAACAGCGCTCAAATGTGAGCGGGAAATGGACGTTTTTAAAATCTCTGTACCAAAAGTACCGAACCCGGTACCTTTTGACAACTCTACTAGATACATTTGAGTGTGTTGTAGTGTTGTTATAATGCTACTCTATGCGTTCGTCACCTGTCTAATAAAATGCATAACATATTAAAGCGTCTTTGGGGTTTCCAATTTTTCTATAAAATAAAACCGGAAAAATCTAGAGTGTATGACGTCATTGGCAGGCGACGCAATGATGGTCTGTTACACAAGTCAGCAAAATATATAACACTGTTCTAGTGGTTTTTGGATATTTTAATTTAAAAAATCTTATTTATTGTGCCTTTAACTCATTCTTAAACCTACCCATGCCACCAAACCTGTTCCTAGCCTTAGCTGTATCCCACCTCAGTTGCAGCAAAAGTGTTTTGCAGTACAGTATGAACACAATAAGTACCTTGTACTTATTTTTGATGTAAGTACATAGTAGTTAAGGCCACCTAATATAAAGTGAGACCGTCTAACAGTTAGTTAGGTCAAGAATTGTACACACTAACATGCACGCTTTGCAGCACACCAAGTGTTCTCGGAAGCAAACGTCATTCCAAGAAGATGTCACTTTAAAGTGTTACTTGAGAAAGTCACACAGCATGGTAAGAGGTTTCAGTGTGGCTTGCAGTGAACTTTCAGAAGCAAGCTTTAGTGTGAACTCTTTGCCAGTACACTGAAGAGCAATGTGACGTCAGTGTGATTCTGTGGGGTATTAGAGCAGGGAGGAGGTTCTGAGAGGAAATGAAACGCTGGGGCTGATTGAGCTGCCTGTTCTAGCATTTGAACAAACCCTTGACCTTAAGTATTAAACTTGGATGTGTAACCCTTCTCATAATTATTGCATTGGCAGGACGGCTCTCTTTACCATGTTCAGACACAGAAGTGTGTTGAGGCAATAGCCCGGACCGACACTGGGAACCCCGGCCCCGCTCTCCGACCCTGCTCCGACTCGGCATCCCAGAAGTGGTTCTTTGAAGAGAGAACATAGCAAAGGTTCTCTCTACACCCTTCACCTGCACTACAGTTCAAAGGGCATTTCATATCAGCTGCTCTGACTTCACACCAGCTTATTGTGCATTCCAGATCCTCCGCTTAGGATTGATAGTGCCTTCCTGTTACACGACATGCACAGTGCAGACACTGTCTGCCAAATTAAAAAAAAATATGCTATGTTTTAATGATTTAACATAGTAGATTTGAACATTTTTGGATAGTGTATTAAAATTCATCACTCGTGATAGAGTTGTTCGGTTTGTAATCCTAAAACCCTGAAAAGAATTGCCATTTTTGTGCCATGAGTGTTTTCTAAAACTAAAAAGTTTTGGATTTTTGAGTAAAAAAGGTATGTGTGCTACAACATACACTACTGTTAAAAAATATCATTTTTTTCCAGCAAGGATGCATTAAATTGTCCATAAGTGATGGTTAAGAAATTTATAATGTTATAAAGGAATCCTTTTAAACATTTTTAAAATATTAGAATGATTTCCGAAGGATCATGTGACACTGAAAACTATAGTAATGATGCTCAATATTTAGCTTTGCCATCACAAAAATAAACTGCATTTTAAAATATATTAAAATAGAAAACAGTTATTTTAAATTATAATATTATTTCACAGTTTTACTGTTTTTATGCTGCGCATAAGTTCTTACCAGGTACAAATGTTTGAACAGTAGTGTATGTTGTATAATAAAAATGTGAATGTCTCGAAACCACAGATCTGATTTTAATCATAAATCCAAAACTGCCATTCTAAAAGCCCACAGGATGTTCTTAAGGGAACCAATGGTAAATTAGTCTTCCAGGTTGGCCTGCTCATAGACGTCCTTACTAAACACCTCCATTCCTCTGCAAGATATAAACACTATTTAAGCGCTCATCATAACCTCTGGGTCTCTCTGTCTTAACTGACAATCATTACCATTTTACAAGATGGCAATTTGAGTTATTTTAATCAGTCAGAGCTGCCAGCTCCATCTGCTGGTGTCTCATCCGCCCCTACTATTCTGCAAAATAGCTTCTATTTATTTAAATTCTTGATATATTTAACTTTTTTTTTCTAGTGACTAGCAATTCCTCCTCTGTATTCTGGTACCTGATGTAAGTCAGATCTCGCTTGCACTTAGAGCCTCTTGGCAGTCTGGTTGTGTGTGTATTTTTGGCTGAGTATTGAGGTTAGGCTCAGATCAGCGATCAGGCGCTGGCAATGGCGCTGCTGCCGTTCTTTTTCCAACCACTAGATGGTGCCAAATTCTCCGTTTTGCTTCATGTCGTACTGTATTCTCCATGTTACATCAGCTCGTATTCACGTGTGTAATTTCAATAGTCCACGATGCAGTTATTGAGATGAAGGGTTACACTTTTTATACACGGTTACTGTTAATAAACGTACAGTGATTATTACTTGTATCTGAAAGTGTATGGCAGCCTACCTCTAGTCATTTACCTGCTGTAGAGAACAGATGTCGGTCATTTGAAGGGGATGAAATGGAGATGGATGTCACAGCAAGTACTAGATTGTAGTGGCCAAATTGCTGTGATTTTTGCTTTGAAGAGAAACAGTGCTGGTTAGTTAGTTTAGAGTATGTAGATAAAACCTTGTTAAATTCTGACCAACTGTGGGTCTGTTTCCTATGCTGAATTATGAATTTATTTGATTAACCTTGCTTTCTCGGTTATTTATTACTTCAGTAATGGCTGGTGTCCTTAAAAATGCTGGAATGTCGAAAATAGGGAGTCGATTTTTAGTCATAAATGAACTTTCTGACATCATTTACTCACTCTCATGTTGTTCCAAAACTGTGTGACTTTTTTCAGTGAAACACAAAAGATATTTTAAAGAATGTTTATGCTGCTGTTTTCCAGAAAAGGCTCATTCAAAATATAAAGGTAGTCTATGAAAGTCATGAGCTATATTCTATATGGGCCATTGTACAGAATTAGTGCAAACTGCTGTCCCACAACCAAAAAAAGAAAAACAATTAAAAAGCATTTAAATATTCAAATCTTAGATGTTTACTAAGATCCTTCTATTATCTATTGAAACCCACAATTATATTTAAATTATTAGTAAGTTATAAAAAATATATATAAAATCATCATTTATAGGGTACTTTCAATTTTCAACTTATGAAAATATTGAAATAAATCCAAAAAATTACGGTCTTTCCCTCTCTCATAGCTACAAGGTGTGACTAGATCCCATCATTTTGAGGTAAATTTGTTCAAAAGTCTGAAAAATCTGTGTGTAACACCCTTTTTTTCTGCAGCACATTTCTTGGTAGTTAATCCATAACATTTAGTTTTTATATGTGTACCACAGTTCAGAACTGTGCTAGCTAACCATGTGCTGATTAGCATCTTTGAGCTGGCTTCAAAAGTATCGAAAATCGTCTCTACCGAAACAGTCACGACCGAAACATTTGGTGGAGTTTCAGTATTGACATCTTTGTTTTTTTTTGGGGTGTTATTCCATAAAATTTTCACTTCCAAAACAGTCACAACTGAAACATGTCATAATTGTTTCAGTAGTCACAAAAGGGAACACATAATCCTCATATTTAGGGGAAAAAACTAAATTGTTGTACAGTTATGCACAATTTTTGTATTTTAGTATATTTTAGTAGTGTTTTAGTATGAAAGTTAAAATTGATATGATCTGGTCGCTACCAAATCATTACTGTCACTACCAAAATGTGCAGTCACTACCGAAACATGGGATGTTTTGTCAAAAAAAAAGTATACTGAATTATCAACTAAGATGTTATGAGTTTATAGTTCAATGTATATTCAGACTTATGTGCTTAACTTTGAAATCCAACTTTTTGTCTTTTACAAAGGAAAACTGTATTAAAAATACAACAAATCTCTTAAATTACACTTGAAATATTGTTAAAAATGTAATTGTCATCGATTTACCTTTGAAAAAAAAGAGAATAAAACGGCAAAATCTTAATAAGTCAATAAAACCCTTCTAATTAAATTATATATTACTGTGTTTCATTAGTGACAAATTGAGTGAGAGAACAAATATTCCAAAACGTTCTGAAAATACAATATCAGATCTAACTGCACAATTGCTAGAAATGTGTACCTTCAAAATTATGCAATATTATGTTTCCAACTCTGACTTTGGACCAATTCTGTAGAATGGCCCATATAGAAATATAGTTCTAAAACCATCATTTACTTTCATTCTATGAAAAAAGCAGCTATGACGTGCTTCTATAAATATCTCTTAATAAAAATGTCTTTAAGCTGAGTAAATGAAGATGAAATTTTTATTTTAAGACATTTAAAATGTTTTAAGTGCCTTACACAGTGTTCAAAGAAGGACATTTTTTTCTAAAACATAGGTGAGAGGGAAATTTTCTTGTTTGGTTTGCAGAACATATATATTTTTTTGTATTAATCTATAAGGTGATGGGCCAACTGAACATTGTCATGGAGAGAACTGGTTTACTTGATGTGATTCTCTGAGAGCATGTGACGTGAGCTCAATACTGGACAGATGTTTTCAGGGCCTCCATAGATAAGAGAGTGATTTAAATATTGATAATATTATGAGAATCCATTATGTTTGCAACGATAGGGCTTTTCCTGTCTGTCAGAGCCTCAGAAGTGACAATGGGTTTCTTGAAGAAGAGGATATTATGTATGGATGGCCTTAAGTCCTATTTAGACCACTATGTCACTGTGTTTATCCTAAATATGAATAAAACACAAAGACCAATAAATGTGGTTTAAACATGCCCAGTACTGATGCATAAAACCAACCCAGAAATGAACGAATGGCCAAACAAGTTGCATGGTTGGTTACAGCAGCAGCAAGTATGCACTTTTCTTGGAATAATGAATGATTTTTAATTTTATTTTATTTTGTGTTTAATGGGAGAATGTTGAAAACATGCATGTTTTGAAACAGTATCAATGCTGGAAGGAAATTCAGGTAACTTTGATATTATGTAAGTGACCTTAACATCAGAAATTAAGGTATTTTATGGATAATAATGTCTTTTTATCTAACTTAAAGGTGCACTCAGTATTTTTTCTGTTGTTATGCTACTTTATATGTCATTTGCAATCAGCAGCAATTAATTTATTAGTACGCAAGGTTTGTGAAATAAGGTTAGTAGTATTTAACATGAGCCAACCCACTCCATGTAAAATAAAACTGCTTTTATTAGGCAGCTGATATGGTTGCAGTCTTCTCTTTAATTTCTGTGCGAAACTTTTTAATTAGGAAAAAATGTATTGAGTGCACCTTTTAATTGTAATTCTACATCTAAAGAATGGAAGTTGCTTTAACTTAATTGATTTCATGTTTGACTTTTTACACATTAAAGCCATTGAATAACATCCCAATGTGTCCCTATCTTTCTTTACCAACAGCTGGCAATCTTATTACACACTCCCGTCTTTCCAGCAAGCGCTTAAATTCGTATTCTGCCACTTGACTGGGGTGTTAGTTTGGAAGATAATAAATGACAAACTTTTCCCATTTCCAAAGCACCAGTCTCGTTCACCCTCTGAATGCGTGTTTGTTCTTTCCATCCATGTCGGAGTCGCAGTCGCAGCGAGACGATGGAGGTGTCGTTGGCAGCCTATCTGATTGGCTTGAAGATGTGCAGCTGAGCATGAGGAAGCGCTCATGCCAAGATGCTCCTCACTATGCGCTCTGCCCCGCAGTCATTCTCAATTACTCATTCATGATGTGCGTCTGTTTGATATTTCATACTGTTTGTGGGCTTCTTTTGTATGGTGTCATCTGCCTCACTCTCCGGGCGCAGGATGGGATTAGTTTGGAACACTCCGGCAGGCTTTAGGAAAACAGGGTCATGGAATGAAGCTCTGGAAGCCGTCAGATCACACCGGCTCTGCTGCCAGAGAGGCGTTAGATGTGCCTTCTGCATGAATCACTGTGGAGAACCTTATTTTCGTCTCGCTGCATCCGCGCAACTTCTTTCTATTCGGCAGCGGCGTCAGCGTCGCTGCGCCGTAGTCATCGGCAAATGGGATTACGACCACGTCACTTTTTAGCTTTAGAAAAGCATTAAATATTGAAATGATCTCTGTGGTGAAAACCGCTCTCACCTCTTTGCGATGCGTTTGGGATCTTGGATATGAAGGCAGCTTGCTCGCCTACATCCCATGTGTTGCTTGACAAGGTCTCTCTGTGTGCCGAGCTTCTCTTTTCAGAGATGAAAATAAGCTTGATTTGGCAAAGCGAGATGAGAGAGACACTGACAGATACACGTTATCGTTCTCGACACTGTCTGTTCGACTGGCTCGTGTTGTCGAAAAATGACTGCACAGGCTTCAACTGATTTCACCCCATTTTCATTACTCCAGGTTTCCAGATCATTCCAAAAGATCCTGATACATCTTTTGCATTGTAAAGGAGAGTTAATTTTGACAGGCATTTATCTCGAGACAAAAATGCTTAATAGTCTGTCACATTTTAGTCATTTCAGTCTTTCATAGTTTTAGTTGACGAAAAGTCATTACATTTTTGTCAACTTTTAGTCATTACTTTTAGCCAAAATCTTGTCTTGTCTAGCTCTGCGATGCGCATGCTTACTTTGTGTAATCCGGGTCAATACAGTTAGGGTATGTAGAAAAACTCCCATCTCATTTTCTCCTCCAACTTCAAAATCGCCCTACATCACTGCAGAAGTATGGACCCAGTGTTTACAAAGTGAAAGTACAAAGAAGGTCAAACGTCCTTTCCGGAAAAAGGTAAAACAGCGATGTAGGACGATTTTGAAGTTGGAGGAGAAAATGAGTTTTTCGACATACCCTTACTGTGTTCAGGGAATTGGTTTGTCTGTCCTTTGTTGATTGGATTTTTAAATGTGGGCGTCATTAAAATAGATAAGTCTGATGTTTTTTCCCACTTTCCTCACTTCAGCGAATGGTTTACTTGCATATAGACTACAACTGTGCCAGCCAGAGTATGTGAGCGGAGTGGAGCGACAACAATTTCCCCTCCGCGCTCCGAGCATTTAATAACCGCTCCGCTCCGGGTTTCACGGTTTCCCGCTCCCGCTCCACTTCTGGCTCACTGATATCAGAAACACTGCTCCGCCTTCGCTCCGCGTCTGAACTACTTCAGTATGTTTGAAATACCACAGTTCTGTTCATAACGTATATTAAAAGAAGAAAATAACAGAAATAAAACAACAGGATAGTTTTAAAGTGGCTTATTGGGAATCTAGTGTGCAAACTTTTTTTCCTCATGCCAAGCTAACGTGGTTGTCAGCATTAAAAGGTATAATTGCTGCTTTTTGCAGTGCAAGTGTTTGTGATGAAAATAGCAGTACGTTTCGTCAGTTATTTTACCTACAGATCGCTGCATTTCTTACAGATTTCTTCTCATTCAAATTCGGATACGGATGAAGTACAGTAAGTTTACATTTGTTTGAATGCATTATTGAGAGAGCGAATGCGCGTGAATAAGTCTTGTTTAAATCACGCTCTCACCTGAAAATATTCAGTATCTTGAAAGAACAAACTAATTCATTGAAAACTATAACTTTCTGCTCATGTTCATTGCCGTCATCCTAGTCTTCGCTGAAGTGAGACTGAAGTGAGTGATACATCTTTATCAAGCTAGCTTAATAGTCTATGTTTAACACGTGAATTCTTGCTAAATATGCAGTTATATTATGGGTCGTTGTCATGAAACACGTGATGGAGCGATGCTGGAGCGCTCTTGGAGCGAGTGAAAACCACGACGCTCCGACTTTTAAAATATCCGCTCCTTACTCCATTCAAAATCACACCGCTCCGCGCTCCGCTCCGCTCACATACCCTGGTGCCAGCCCACTTTTTTTTTTTTAGCGCCCTTGGTTCTAAAAACTATTCTCAAAGGGATTTAAAAAAAAAGTCTTTATTAAATAGATAAAGCCATGATTCAAACCAACTATTACTTTAATGAGGGAAAGATCTACAATCCCATGAAGCACTGTGAATGGCCTAATCACAAAAAGAATGGATAAATAAATAAACTATTGATACGTTCAATTTTTACATTTATACATCTGAAAGCTGAATAAATAAGCTTTGCAACTATTTAAATATCTAGAAGCTGAGGGTGAAAAAAATCTAAATATTGAGAAAATCAGAGAAAAAGATGTCCAAATGAAGTTCTTAACAATGCATATTACTACTCAAAAATTAAGTTTTGATATATTTATGGTAGAAAATTAACAAAATATCTTCATGGAACATGAAAATTATTACTTAATATCCTAATAATTTTTGGCATAAAAGAAAAATCAATAATTTTGACCCATACAATGTATTTTTGACTATTGCTACAAATATACACATGCTTCTTATGACTGGTTTTGTGGTCCAGGGTCACATATACACTATTGAAGTAGTTTGAGAGTGTAGGGAGATTGACTATTATGCCATTTGCAGTGCTTCATAGGCGTGAGTGGGTGGTTCATTTGGCATGATTTTTGTTTTGATTCTCTGGTTGGTGGACTTTTTTTGCTGAATCATGGGTAATGTAGTTTTTTTTTTTTTTTTTTTTTACCAGTAATTCTGCTGTTAAAAAAAAACTGATGGCTTCAAAAGTATATACCATCGCTTAACGTCGTAGCTCACAGCAAGTCTGTCTTTAAAGGTGTATAATTTATTGCTAAATGGGATATTGGATGCAAAATTTGCTTTTACATAGTGTTTGTATATAAATGTGTTTTAAAAGTGTGTGGACACAACCACCCTACAATGATAAAAATGTATCCTTTTTAATTAATCCCCAAAAACCTAAACGTCTCAATTATCAAGCCGTTTTAATTTTCTGAGCAGTGTGACGTCATACTGCTCAGGCCCCGCCCACGATTGGATGTAAAAGTGAACATAGAGCCACTGAGGATGCAATGGAATAGTTTTGTTTTTGATGGTAATGCCACCGAATAGACAAAAAATGAAAGAGAGGGGCAGGGTGAGCTGTAGCTCATTATCATTTAAAGAGGCATGCACCGAAACGGGTTGCTGTGAACACAGCTGTTTTTGACAAGGTATGACTAGCAAGGAATTTATCCAAAACACGTTACAGACACTTCACGAAGACCCTGAAGAATCATAACAACTTGTGGAAAATGGGGCAGTGTCTAATGTCCCCTTTAAAGGGTTAGTTCACCCAAAAATAGTTCACCCATCGTTAAAATAATACATGTGACATCAGTGGTTCAATCGTAATGTTATGACGCAACGAGAATACTTTTTGTGCGCAATGAAAACATAAATAACGACTTTATTCGACAATTATTCTCCTCTGCGTCAGCTTAGCGCCATACTGGAGAGTATCACGACGCAAGTCATTATTTTTGTTTCTTTGCACACAAAAAGTATTCTCGTAGCCTCATAAAATTACGATTGAACCACTGATGTCACATGGACTATTTTAACGATGTCCTTACAAACTTTCTGGACCTTGACCGTGGTAGTACTCTTGGATTTCATCAGAAATATCTTAATCTGTGTTCTGAAGATGAACGAAGGTCTTATGGGTTTGGAATACATTAGGGTGAATAATTAATGACTGAATATTAATTTTTGGGTGAAATAACCCTTTAAAAATCAACTCCCCTATGTAGAATATGAATGGGAATTTTACTTCTATAATAGGTTATATAATATACTTTTTACTCCAATAGTAAGCTTTCATTCCTTTCAGATTTTTATGTAATGTAACCCTCATAGAATATTTATGTTTATAGTCACTTTATTACACAAATTGCTGTGTAGATGCATTCATGCCACATTTGAGCAACTGACTGTAAAAAAAGACTCCACTTCAGAAGTGCACTGTAAAATGTGATTTGTTAAGTTTACGTAATTCAATTGTGCAAACTTGTTGCCTTAATTCAATAAAGTAATCTTAACTCAGTAGGATTAAGTGTAATTTAAGTCGTAGTTGCTAATATAGGACAAGTATTCCTTACCTATTTTGAGTCCTGTTTATTTAATCCATTTAAGTTTAGTTAACTTAATTTAATCTGTGATCTGAGAAACACTATACCTAGTTAAAAATCACTGCACTAAAAACAGCTCTCCATTCATTGCATTTTAAAACATTTATTTTTTAAAATGCAGAAAACATTTGTAAATCAGCATTGTAATTTTAATAGATGTTAATTAACAATGCTAACCAATGCTTCATGAATCAGGAAAAAAAAATGAAATGTTAAGAGTTAAGAACATTTAAGAAGACTATTTCGAGCAATACAGCAACACTCAATTATCAGTTAAAGGCAGTTCATCATTGAATTCAGTGTTGTCATCCAGCAGAGTTCAGTCCAAATAGTATCTGTGCAATCAAGTTGATGATATTGCTGGAACTTAAATGTCCCCAACTAAGCAAGCCAGAGACGACAGCGGCAAGGAACCAAAACTCCACTGGTGACAGAAATGAAGAAAAAAAACCTTGGGAAAAACCAGGCTCAGTCAAGGGGTCAGTTCTCCTCTGGCAACACAAACCCGCAGTTTAATTCCAGGCTGCAGCAAAGTTAGATTGTGCAGAGGACTCATCAGGTTCCTGTGGTCTTGTGCCGATGGCTATCTAGGTGACGAGGTCCTCACCGGGGATCTGTTTCTGGGGCTCCTCTAGTTGACGTGGTCTCCACTGACATTCAGGGCTGTAGAGGTCATTTCTAGGTCCTGATCCACTGTCTGGACTGGATACAGACTGGATCTGGGTGGCTATGGTGACCTTGGAATATGAAACAAAACACAAAACAGACTAATATTAAATACAATTTTTCTTATGATGTAGCAAGTGTGTTAGTGTGTTATGTGTAAGTCAGGTTAAAGAGATGAGTTTGTCTGCCTCCCGAACAATGATAGGTAGAAAACTTAAAAAAAAAAAAAAAAAAAAAATGCATACTCAATATACTTTTGCTTACATAGTTACAAAAACATTTGTCTAACTTCTTTGACATGTAACTTGCATCAACAAGTAAACAAATCAGCAAAACCAAGAGAAAACAAGAAAATAAACAAGCCAGACCTTTCCTCTCACTGTTGTGCCCAAGCAGAACAGAAATGCCATGGAGAACCACAGTGTGTTGAAGAGTAACCTTGTTTTCCTGAAAAGAGAGTAGAGTATTTAAAATGAGATTCCATGTTATTCTGTATATGTAAAGAATGTCTATTCATTGTTTTTAATTTGCTGACACTCCCCTTTAATTTAATGGGATAGTCCACTTAAAAATGAAAGTTCTCATAATGTATCACCTCATGCTAACTTTGATGTGTATTTCTTTCTTTCTTCAGATAAATACAAACAAAAATTTTGAAGAAAATCTCAGGGAGTCCATATTTGATGCTTAAAAAACACACACACACACACACACACACAGCAATTGTGACAGTAATTCATATTAGGGATGCACGATATTATCGGACTGATATCGGAATCGGCCGATAATGGCTTTAAATGTAAATATCGGCATCGGCCCCTTGTGTGCCGCCTTTGTGGTGTAAATTTGGCATTTGTGGTTATAAATGTTGTATAAATGTATAAATTTGTTGCAAAATAGCACAACAGCATTATCCAATGACAAACTGCTCATTTAAAATTATCCAAACTCTCAGTATCCTGCTACATGAGGTATCCTGTGAACATACAAAAATGATTGACAGACAAAGTGCAACTCAATTTTTCATTTTCATTGACTCTACCAATTCTGACTGCAGCCTGCTGTTCAGTTTTGTTTTTGCTGTAGAGGAGACAGTTGTTACATTTTATGATGTATAATTCATCAATCTCTGTCAAATAATGGGGATATTTTTGAGTGCTGTTTCATTAAAAATCACTTATATACAGTAGAACCTGTAAACCTCTAGTTAGAATCTTATTCTGGTTTCCTTGGTAACACTAAACAGTCATTTAAAAAGTAACAGAAATGAATACTGGTGCTTTTGTCTAAAGAAGACGCTGTGACAGATTAACATGAAAAATATGATGGAGATGTTGTGAAGAACATTAAAGGTAAGAGTGTAGTTGTACTGCAGCTATTGTGTGTTTAGATCCAGGTTTCTTTGTTGTGGCCTTTCTGAAAATGACTATTTGGACTATTATGCATAGTTTAACTCCCAGTGGAGTTGCATCCTATACATTCAAGGCCCATTTTGCTTCTCTTTCTGCCTCTCCTGCCACTTTATTAAATGGATGACTTATTCTTTTCATTTGTTACACAATGTATCCATTTAAAATCTTTTTGTACTTCTGCTTTCTTTTTGAATTTCCCTAGAATTAGCATAATTTACACCATTTGTGTCTAAGCTGATGTTTTTATGTGTTCCGGGTTGCAGTGGCATTTGTTTCTTAAACACCTGGATAACACAAACAATTACCGCAATGTCATCATCATTTTGATTTATTCATGGACGGTTGCTTTTATCGTTCTCAGCTGTTTGTTCCTCCTCTTGAACTAGAGCTTGACTTCTTTGAAACACTGCCATTACGGACACTGATGCCAGACGATCTACAAGTGAAGGTAACTTTGAGGTGACTGAATGTTGTCCATTCTAGACACACAGACTCTTGGAGTGAATTGATTAGATTATTTGCACTAAAGCCTTGGGTACATCTGTATGGAAGCTGCCTGCTGTTCCTCACAAAGTCACAGAAGCACAATGGAGAATCAAGCAGATTGAAAAAGTACTGTTTGTTTTGTCCTTTATTTATTGTTTGTCATTGAGCTATTCATTGAAGTCCTTTGAATAAGGAAACCTATTAAGTGTGACCATTTTACACCCTATTTTTGATACTTGGAATTAAATGAATAAAGTATATCTGTAAGACTTCAATCTAAATACCCTTGAGAACATGAGAACTTGGGTTCAAAAGTTTGGGGACAATATATTTTAATTATATTACAGGGCCATTGAATGCTTTAATCTGATTGGCTGATGAATGTTCTAAGGTGTGCAATTATTTTTTTAGGGAAACGCACACCAAAAGTAGTTCAAAAGTAGTGTCCTAACTACACGCAATGACATGACACCCAATAAAAGGTATCTTTTTCATGTGTTTTAATCAAGTTTTTGTCCTAACCAACTGCAACAGCGACACGCAAAGTTTCTATTTTAGAAACGTGTCCGTTACATATAGGGTGGAGTGGGGGAAAACGCCCCCCCTTAAGGACTGTGTAATTTTTTTCTGTGAAACAAAAGTTAAATGTGTTCAGAAAAGTTATCATAGTTTTAGTGACAATGACATAAATTATAAACAAAGTATGAAACATGTCTAGAGTTTTCATGTTATTAGATTTTTAACAAAAATTAAATTTGTACCAAGGGGGTGTTTTACCCCACCTATGGGGCAAAACGCCCCCATGGGTGGAGTAAAATGCCCCACAAGTCTGACAAAGCTATTTGCTTTAAACTTTTATAGCAAAATCAGAGTCCAGGCAGTTTTATCTTATATAATCAATATTTCTATCAATAATTATAAATTACAAAATTATAATAGCCTATTTGACACATTTTGTTAGCTAACTAGCTACCTGATCCTAACTTAAACTATCCTAACCTAAAATAATAAAATAATAAATAACACATATTTCCTATGTACAGGCCCTACTGTTCTCATATCATATATAACTGATGTTATAAACAACAAGCTTTAAAACACTTTTTTTCTTACTAATGAAAATTAGATGATTTGAAATCCATTTTCTCTCTGGTGCTTTACCATTGTAAGCTTCATGGTAAAAACTTCTACATCATTCTTGTCAACATAGTCCATAGTTACAATAAAAATATATCTTAAAATCATCTTGTGGTTATTTTAGGAAAAACAGTAGCGGGGCATTTTACCCCATGGGGGCGTTTTCCCCCACTCTACCCTATAGCTCAACTGCGCTCACGGCAACCCGAGTTCGATTCCCATCTCGAGGTCCTATACCAATCCCACTCCACTCTTTCTACCCAATGCTTTTCTGTCAACTCTCCACTCTCCATAATAAAAAGGAACAACAGCTAAAATTCTGTTATTCTGATGATTAATCGAGTAATCGGATAATTATCATCATTTTTTTTCTTTGCAGTAATAGAAATAGATCTAAGTGAATAATAGCTTAAATGACTTGCATATATAATAGCAATAAGGCAATAATATTAGCTCAAATAAAGTATCAAGAGCAAGTAATCATATGGTTTTACTGAACAAAACTGTTAAAATACATAATGTGTTATAAACAATAGAGCTAATGTACATTACGGATTATAACAAATGTCTGCAGAGGGCGCCAACGGCCTGACGATAGTTTTTACACTTTACTGCCAGATTCAATCGTTGTTTAATATTGACTAAATAACATTTAATTAAAATGTCCACATAATTTTTAATATTTGTTTTTTAATATACAAAAAAGCTACAGCCACTGTCATTTCTTGAATATGTGGACATAAAATGTGTAAATGTGTAAAGCTTGTAAACCTTTTATTTTGAAATCGTGATGAACAGTTAGCATGTTGAGAAAGATGATGTATTCTCCTGTGTTTGCGTAGGTTTACCTTATAAATCTGATGAAATAGCGCACGTTGCATTTCCAGATGAACGTTATAATAATCCAAACTCGCAACAACATGCAAAGATGGAGTTTGAGACACCCCACACATGTACAGTTTGTGTAGCAGCATTTACTGTGAACATTGCTCTGAGATGCAGGTACATAACTTACACGCATGTAAATAATTATATATTTAAAATAATTACATTACACGCATATATTTATTTTAATATAATTGAAGTGTTGTGAATTCTTAATAGCATTATGCTTTATTATGATTTTTTTTTTGACATGTTTATTCAATATTAGCAGGATAAATGTAGAATGCGCTTTCCAGAAATACAGAAATAAACAAATAAACATTTAAAGAGGAAAAGAAAACAAACAAAAAAAAACATAATAACATCTATAGGTGTTAATATTGGTGACTAAATAGTCACAAAGTTACAGTCACAACCTCTGTAAAAGCGCCAAAAAATATATATATATATATATTTCCCATATATATTGCCCTAAATCTCTCCAGTAACGTCATTTAGAACAAAAAAAAAAAAAGAACATTAGAACTCAAAAGAACCAAGTCCATTCTTTATGAATTTTTGAGTCCACCTCCAGGAGGAGGAATCTGACCACCCAAAAACCCCTAATTGACACACAAAACCATTTTTCTCACATCTGGAGACAAGTGATTTATAAAAGGAGACCATACATTCTGAAAGCTATTTATATTACCCCTAAGCACAGCTGCCAGCCTCTCGTGGGGCAAAACTGCAAAAATTTATGATGATTTTTAAATGGGTTTAATATGTGGAATCCACCACTTCCAGTATTTTGCCATTTTTTGTTAAGGGCAAAAAGTGGTGGGGACATGTCCCACCTGTCCCATCCGTTAATTACGCCTATGGTATTTGGCCAATCACAACACACTAGATAGCTGGCCAATCAGAGCACACCACACTTTTCAGACAATGAGCTTTGTAAAAATCAATGTGTTTCAGAAAGACGGGGCAGAGAGGAGCAACAATAATGTACAGTATGTGGAAAATAATGTGTTTTTGAACCTTAAACATTGCATTACACCAAATAGACAAAATAATGCTTTTTTTTAGCAACGTCAAAAAACCCTTTTAAGTCATTGTCTCGTCACGTCTGGTGTGGACAGTGTTGGACGTCTGGTGTTGTTTTTAAACTTTCTTTCATCAAAGAATCTTGACTAGAGTACCAGCTGCTGTAAATTCAACTTTGACATTACAGGAAGAAATTATATTTTAACATATATTAAAGTAGAAACCATTGTTTTAAATTGCAATATTTCACAGTATTACTGTTTTTACTGTATTTTTTTGATCAGATAAATGCACCCTTGGGTGCAATATAGTATCTACTGCTCTATGCTTCAGTAACAGCCTCTCTGCAGTTAATGTGGCGTTTAGGACTATTACTATTATGCTTCATCCTTATTACCTCACCTTACCTCAGCAATTCAGAAAGAGCTGTTTTAGTATAGTTTTCAGTGTTAGTAAATGCTCTTTTTGGAGTGAGGAGGAAGTGTTAAGTTCTCGAAGTTACAGTTTATTTCCAAAGTTGAGGAAAAATTGAATTTCTCAGTTTGACCTCTTTATCCAAGAGAAAAAAAGTTTGTTGGGGTGAAGCTTTATGGGATTTCCAGTTGATAGTTATGTTGTTGTTGGAGTCTTTCTTTGTGTTTCATCAGATTTATTGATTTACAGTGCAACTCATATCCTTTCGTAGCATTTCAACATGTAGGAAGGAAATTGTGTATGGCATGTAATCACAGTGACTGAGGGGCAATCAGTCTTGGGAAAAGCATATATCTTAGATGTATCTACAGACTTGTTAAAGGTCAAAGCGAATTAAACCCATTTTTCACCATTTTTGTGTTGTTTCAAAAATGTTTGACCTTTCGGTTTAAATGCTGATCTTTTTTCTTTTGTCACAGATTATTTGTCAACGTCTGTTAGTGTTCAAGGACAACAATAAACCATAAAGTTTATCTGAAAACGGTTGAAGTCCAATACCTTTGGAAACTCTGTGAGGTCGCTGTCCAAAACCATGGAGAGACTTGATGTGAAGCCCAACTGCTCTGAGATCCTCCCAAGGCTCAGGTTCTGCACTGGAATCAACCACCTTTTCAGAGACCTTCAGAGTTTGGGACTAAACGCTTGTTTTATCCAAACTGTAACGGAGACGAAAGTGGTCTGTGGGATTAAAAGGTACAAGTGCTCAGGCTGTCTGTGCTACTATGATGAACTTGAGCAGCTGATGACACACATAGAGCAGGGCTGGAGAGAGGGCTACAGCTGTAGAGCGTTCTACCGTAAGCTGAAGGACATGAAGGACTGCAAGGAGTTGCTATATGAAGAAGAAGAAGCTGCAGCTTCTGAAAGCAACCCTCAGCTCGGCGCCTTCTCAACTAGGAAACGCAGCAGTAGAGATGAGAAGCTGGACATGGTCCTCAGGTGGCTGCAGGAGTGCATGTCAAGTAGCTGGCAATGATTTCATTAAAACATTTAAGGCTGCATTTGTTGCACTTCAGATTTTCAGAAGAAATTTTGCTGAATGTCATGCTTTTTCAATACAATGACAGTAAATAGGGAGAGCGGCTGTGAAGCTGCAGTGTCACATGATTCTTCATAAATCATTGTTATCTTATTATCAGTGTTAAGAACTGTTGAGCTCGTGCAGGTCAGCAGTTGTAATTCTTATTCACTTTCAATGTATAGAAAAAGAGCTGATGGGATATTCTGCAAACCGTCTTCTTTTGTGTTTTACAAAAAAAAAGAAAGTCGAGTTAGAAGGGTGAGGAAATTATGACAGATTTGACATTTTTGGGTGAATTGTCCCTTTAATTGAACTATTTCTTTTATGGACTGTATAATAACATACTTAAAGGACTTTTCAGAAGAGCCATTTTAGACTTCTGATTGTCAATGACAATCAAGTTGCAAGGTTGCATCAAAACGTATTGTGATGCTGCATCAAAATGTAAAATTATTCAGAGACAATTACTTGCAGTGTGGACAATATTACAGTTTCCTATTTAGGGTGAGTCTGAGAAGTGGAGAAAATCTGTCCATAATGACAGGGTGATGAGCAGAGTCAGAACACATATCACACTTGCATGGCAAAGTATGGAATCTGCTCGTCTTGCCATTCCAAAACGAATGTTCATGGCATTTCCTGTCAAGAATGTTTCATTCTGGGAGGGGAAAAAATCCAGTCGACACTTTTGAAACAGCTGATGTCTGTTCATTACAGTCATCCAGACATCTATCTATCTATCTATCTATTTATCTCTCTATCCTAATTATCCCATCCATCCATCCATACATCCACCCATCCATCCATCCTTATATCTAATTTTTCTATCTATCCATCTGTCATTATATGTAATTTTCTCATCCACCCACCCATTATTTGATCTAAATAACATCCATCCATCATTTAATCAAAATTTCCCATCTATCCATCCATCCATCCATGCATCCATTTTATCTAATTTTCCCATCCATCCATGCATCCAAACATCCTTATATCTAATTTTTCCATCTATCTAACCATCCTTATATAAATTTTTTCCATCCATCCATCCATTATTTTATCTAATTCTTCCATCCATCCATCTATCAATCCATCCATCCATCATCATATCTAATTTTCTCATCCATCCACCCACTGTTTTATCCAATTTTCCCAACCTTCCATCTACCATTTTATTTAATAATCCCATCCATCCACGCATCTATGCATCATTTTATCTCATTTTCCCATCTGTCCATCATTATATCAAATTTTTATAGATCCATCCATTATTTTATCTAATTTTCCCAAGCATCCAACCATCATTATATCTATTATTTTCATCCATCCATCCATATTTTATCTAATTCTTCCATCCATCCATTATATCTATTTTTTCCATCCATCCGTCTATCCATCCATCCATCCATCCATCAGTATATCTAATTTTTCCATCCATTCATCCATTATATCTAATTTGTTATCCATCATTTTATCTAATCCTTCCATCATTATTATTATATCTAATTTTCTCATCCAAATGGCCCATCCATCCATCATTTTATCTAATCCTTCCATCCATTATTATTATATCTAATTTTCTCATCCATCCATCATTTTATCTAAATTTCCCATCCATCCATCCATCATATTGTCTAATTTTCCTTTTCATCCATCCATCATTTTATCTAATTTTCCCATTCATCCATCCATCCATCCAACCATCCATCCATCATATCTAATTTTCTCATCCATCCACCCAATGTTTTATCCAATTTTCCCAACCTTCCATCTACTTTTTCCATCCATTCATCCATTATATCTAATTTTTTATCCATCATTTTATCTAATCCTTCCATCATTATTATTATATCTAATTTTCTCATCCATCCATCATTTTATCTAAATTTCCCATCCATCCACCCATCATTTTGTTAATTTTCCTTTCCATCCATCCATCATTTTATCTAATTTTCCCATTCATCCATCTATCCAACCATCCATCCATCATATCTGATTTTCTCATCCATCCACCCAATGTTTTATCCAATTTTCCCAACCTTCCATCTACCATTTCATCTAATAATCCCATCCATCCACACATCTATACATCATTTTATCTCATTTTCCCATCTGTCCATCATTATATCAAATTTTTATCTATCCATCCATTATTTTATCTAATTTTCCCAAGCATCATTATATCTAATTTTTTCATCCATCCATCCATCCATCCATATTTTATCTAATTCTTCCATCCATCCATTGTTATATATATTTTTTTCCATCCATCCGTCTATCCATCCATTGATCCATTATATCTAATTTTTTTATCCATCATTTTATCTAATCCTTCCATCCATTATTATTATATCTATTTTTCTCATCCATGCATCATTTTATCTAATTTTCCTATTCATCCATCCATCCAACCATCCATCCATCATATCTGATTTTCTCATCCATCCACCCAATGTTTTATTCAGTATTCCCAACCTTCCATCTACCATTTTATCGAATAATCCCATCCAACCACCCATCATATCAAATTTTCTCATCAGTCCAACCATCATATCTAATTTTCTCATCCATCCATCCATCCATCCATCCATCAATCATTTTATCTAATTTTCCTATCCATCCATCTATCCACCCATCCATCCATCATTTTCTCATCCATCCTTCCATCCATCCATCCATTTTTATATCCAATTTTTCCATCCATCCATCCATCCATTCAACAGGCTTTATCTCCATTGACATAGTTAATGTCTTTAGACGTGTTTTGTAAGGGAGACATTTGCTTGCAGCAAGCAAGACACGCAAGATAAAAGATATTTGTGATGTGTCAGGCAAAGAAAGAGGAGTGTCCTTTGACAGTTTTTATTTTGTGGTGGGAGACTGAAGCGCAAGTGCTTTGAAAGCTGTTTTACAAAGAATTCATGTGTCACTCATAGCTCACACATGACAGCCACCTAAAAGATTTGAAGAGATCCACTGCTGACAGGCATGGTGGCATCACTGTAAAGCCCTCATCTATTTTTCCGTCAGGAGTACAATCTCTTTGTTGTCGGATAGCATAGATTACATATTCTCTCTTTTGAGAATGTCAAGGATTCCTCAAATTCCAGGGGAGATCCTGCTGACACATTTGCATGTGCGCTAAAGCCAGTGTTTAGGTATCGCTGCTGCAGGGCGTCCTGTCTTTCTCTGACAGGACGGCTGGTGTTTCCTGCCACAATAGATTGGTCGGCTGTCTCTGCAGCAGGCGAATGGGCTGTGAAGAGATTGTGTGCGGGGGGTGCCGGTGTCTTGCCAAGACACCGACCTTTTCAAAGAGGCAATCGATGAGGCCCAGCACCGGGGCTCCGGAACATTCACGCCTGTCAGGTGGGTGGGAGGAAGTTCATACAGACAGCGGTGGCGTGCTAATTGCTCGGGGTTGCTTGCGCCCCCACTGTTTTGGTGCAGGTGGTGAGGGTCTGTGTCCCTGTGGTGTCCACACCAGCCTTAGGGGGGCTACAATTTCACACTGAAGTCCTGCCAAAGCATGCTTATCTCCATATGAGACCACACCTACAACCAACACTCTGCTAGCAACGTAGCAATATGCCACCACAAGAATAGACACTTAAACTGTAAACTGAATAAGAATTCTGAAGAAAATGTGTGGAAAACTGCTGTTCTGGAGTGTTCTGGGTGGTTGACAGGGTGTGCTGATGTGGTTGCTAGATTGGCTGCTAATCAGAAAAAAACTACATCATAAAGTCTATAGCTGCATCCAAAATCACATACTGTCCTGTAGGTGCTAAATTTGATTTAAAAGTTACTTGAAACTATTAAAAAAAGTATGCTCTAAAGTATGAATATGAAAATTCGGACATACTCACATGACATATGACTCACCAGCATCAGTTGCATCTCTTCACTGCCAGTCACAAATTCTCTCCTGTGGCCTCATGGGATAGTAGAGTGTTCATCAGATTACTTACTTACTATATAGAAAGGAAGTAGGCATATTTGGACAGGGTCTATGATATTCTGGTCTCTAGATATGGCTTTAAAAGGTGCTTGAAAAGGTTCTTCACAGCGATGCCACAGAAGAACCATTTTTGGTTCCACAAAGAACCAATCAGTGAAAGGTTCTTTAAAGAACCATCTCTCTTACCTTTTTATAATCTGAAGAAACAGAAGGGTTTTTCAGATGTTAAAGGTTCTTTATGGAACCATTTTGACAAAAAAGGTTCTTCTATGGCATTTTGAAGCACCTTTATTTTTAAAGGGGTCATCGGATGCCCATTTTCCACAAGTTGATATGATTCTTTAGGGTCTTAATGAAAAGTCTCTAATATACTTTGATTAAAAATTCTCAGTGGTTTTGTAAAACAACACCCTTTTTACCTTGCCAAAATCAATTCTGCAAAAATCATCTCATTCTAAGGGGTTGTTCCTTTAAATGCAAATGAGCTCTGCTCACCCCGCCCCTCTCTTCTCTCTGTGGAAAGACGATCTTGTTTACATTAGCCGCGTTTAGCCGCTAAACTTCCTAACTACCACGTTATAAGGAAAGGTGATCGCAAAGATTCATAAAAAAAACGCTTATACGCACTTCTGCTGTAAGTGAAGCTGGATCATGAATGATTCGTGCGAACATAGACGGATATATGTAGATCGGGAGGTGCATTCCCTTCACAAACAAAGGTAATCCACTGCCTCTTCAGCGGCTCAGATGTCGGGAGTAAATGACGACCACTATGTTCATTAGTACATCCAGCAACACAACACCTCAATCGCTCAATTGGAGATATTCTTGTCTATCTTACATCCCTACTCTGGCATCAAAACATGGAAAGTTACTGGACTGTGACAGCTGGTCTAAGGTAAGAGCTCATGTCAATCAACTATTGTGGGAGCGGCCTCTGTGGGTGTGACGGCACACCGACAGGCATCTGAGAATGGCTCGATTTGAAAAAGGGGATATTATTTTTACAGATTAATTAAAAACCACTGCATAGATTTTTATCATTATAGGGTAGATTTGTACATACACTGCCAGTACACATTAACGTTCAAACAACATGAAAAAGTGAACTTAGCATCCGATGACCCCTTTAAGAGTGTACTTCTAAGAATGAGAATAGTCAAGTTTAGCGAGCACCACTAACTAGATTAAACCGTACTGTAGTTATTATTCATGACATCCTTTCATTCCTTCCAGGAAAATGTATAGATTTTCTTTTGCAAAAATAAATAAATAAGTAGAGTAAGTCTGCAAATATATTGTAAAAATGTTTCTTAAGATGAAAATTGACTTTTTTTCTGTGCCAGTGGTCGATGCTCTCGGATCAAACACTCTACTGTTGCTCTTGCGCCGGGTCCTCTTTGGTATGTAAATTAATCTTCTGCGGCTTTTTTCATTCAGGCTCTAAGTGGTAAAGTGGGGTCTCCATTTGAGGGAGTCTCTGGAATCAATGCAGCCATTTTCTAAAGTCTGTAATATGCTTCCAATGAGAATTCAATGAAAATGTGTTATATTGCATATGCATTCTAAGCTATACCGCTAGCTTCCCTTGGGCCAAAACATTCTTCATTAATTTTTTTTTTTTTTCTTTTTTTAATATGCATTCAATATCCTTGCTTTGAAATAGCTACATAATTTATTCTTCCTGAATAACTCGGGAGTGCCAACCACCACATACTTCTGTGATTCACAGATCTAAGCCATGTGAATACTAGACTCCATCTGTCAAGTTTTTCCATTTCACCATAGGCTTCTGGGCTTGTGCATGGTGCAGTCTGTATTACTGTATCTGTGATGAGGTGAGAAGGATAGTGGCAGGTTGCCTGGCAGTTGGGCTCCTTCTCCTAATGAGAGAAGTCTGCATCATTATCGATTGACCTGGTCACTGGATGCGTGTCTCAGACTCTTAATGGGATGATGGGGCGGCGTGCTGAGAGAAGGAAGAATGCGCCAGCAGCGGGCAAACGCTGAGTTGTGTGTGGGCAACAAGAGAGTGGAAGTGAGTAAAATTATGTGGATGGGTCAGTGTTTTTAGGAGACTTAGGAGATCTACAAATCTTGTACTATTTCAGGTCAAGAAATCCTTTAGCAATTATGATTGCTCATTTTATTATTTTGCATATATATTTTATACGCTGTATATAAATACATCACTTCTGATTACTTAATCTATAATGCATGCCATTAGGGGTATTCCAGTATTTCTATTAATGTACAACAGAAAATGAGATCTTAATGCACTTTCTGTCTGGGTCTGCTTCACTCTCCTCAGAGAGCAAACACATCAGCACTCCATCACCAATCCATACTGCTAAGTGTTTCAAATTGTCATTAGCCTTGTCTGTCTATGAAATTTCATTCCAGCCATTTAAGTCAGATGCCCTTTCTGGAACAAACATGCCTTCTCCTTGGACTCAACTCATTCCATAATTAATGGTTCTGGTCGTGGAGCAAAGTGTAAAAGGAAAGGACATCCATGGTGCGTGTGCGGAAGGCTTCGTTAATGTGCGGGAAACGCACGTTCCTTGGAGAGAGAACTGCGTATAAGTGGCACACAGCTGGCCATGGAGCAGCAAATTAAGGAAACTAATTTCAGGAGCTAGAATAATGTGCTAATGCACAGAACTAAATATATGCTGTGATGTAAATGTTTGGATTTATGGGCCATTCTACAAAATTGGTCCAAAGTCAGACTTGGAAACGTCTTGGAAAAAAAACTGTATGTATGCAAATTGTATAATATCCATGGTACAGATTTCTAGTAATAATGCAGTTAATTCTCATATTGTATTTTCAGAAAGTTTTGGAATATTTCTCCTCTTTCCAAATTTGTCTCTACTGAAACACAGTACTATATAATTTGATTAGAAGGGTTATATTGACTCATTAAGATTTTACTTATATCTACATTGTAAATATATATTTTTGCTATTTTATTTAAAAAAATTCAGAGGTAAATCCATAGCAATTACATTTTTTAAAAATTTTTAAATGTAATTTATGAGATTGCTGTATTTTGAATCCAATTTTTCTTTAAAAAAGGCAAAAAAGTTGATCATACTGATTTCAAAGTTTCAAAGATTCATTAATTTAAATATACATTGAACCAAAAATGTCATAACATCTTAGTTGATAATTCAATATACTTTATTTTTAACAAAACATCCCATGTTTCAGTAGTGACAGTAATGCTTTGGTAGCGACCACATCACATTACAGAATTTTAACTCACATACTAAAACACTACTAAAACATACTAAAATACAAATAATTGCATAACTGTACAAAAATTTTGTTTATTTCCCTCAAATATGAGGATTATGTGTTTTGTCACTACCGAAACGATGACATGTTTTGGTAGTGACTGTTTCGGTAGTGATAATTCTATGGGAAAACACCCAAAAAACAAAGATGCCACTACTGAAACTTCACTAAATGTTTTTGTAGTGACAATTTTAGATACTTTTGAAGCTAGCTCAAAGATACTAATCAGCACATGGTAAGCTAGCACAGTTCTGAACAGCTATACACATATAAAAACTAAATGTTATGGAATAACTCCCAAAAAAGTGTGCTTAATTGCAGAAAAAGGTACCCAGGTAGCACACGTATGTCTGCAAGATGTCTGTTAAAGATCTCTTGATATGGAAAGCATCTGCTGTGTAGAAACATCTGGCAGACGTCTGTAAGATGTCAGTTTTACATGCATTCTAAATCATAAACATCTTAAAGACATCTAATAGACGTCCATTTGACATCTAATAGGAAACATCTAATAGATGTATTGCAGATGAGCAAACTATTTCTTGCAGATGTCTTGCTGATGTAAATGCAGACGTCAAATAGACGTCTCTGAGATGTACGTGTGCGATGTACCTTTTAACTATGAGAGAGGGGGACACAGGAATATTTCCTGATCATAAATGTAAGGGTTTAGTTAAAATCAGTCTCGGCCAATAAACTAAAACATACACTGTTTCGTTAGTGACATGAAAAATGCGGGACACATTTTATTTTTTACATAAAGTTTCATAATTTACAAAGAAAATTTAAAATAAATATATTTTTTGAACTTTTTAAAAGAAAGAAAGAGATACTTTTAAAAACAACAATGGAAAAAAATACAAAAATTATTTCAATGTCATTTTGAAATTTAGGGTTCGTGACAGTCACCTCCTAATTGAATGATGATTTTATATATAATAAGCTTACCAATATTTTAAATATTATTGTGGGTTTCAATAGATAATAGAACCTTAATAAACATCTAAGATTTGAATACTTAAATGCTTTTTAAATGTGTTTTTTGGTTGTCTGACAACAGTTTGCACCAATTCTGCAGAATGGCCCAAATACTCATATACTGACACCATCTAAAATGTAAAACTGTAGCTGCGTCTTATTTCGGAGGCTGCATCCTCCGGAGGTCGCATTTGAAGGCTGCACACGTTATTAAGGATGTCTTATTTACGAAAAGTAACCATAATAATATTGACCGTTATTCCTTGTGAGGTGTAAAATACTATAATTTATTTTTTACTTTGCAATATAACGGTTACTTTTCTTAAATGAAACCTCCCTGATGCGTACTCCGGAGGATGCAGCCTTTCAAATGAGACGCAGCTTATATCCACCTTTTTCCTGAACGCGGAAGTCTTATCCGTCTAGAACTTTGCTGTACATTTCCGGTCTCCGGTATTTCTAGTCAAATTAACATATTTTCCCAGCTGATAATATAACGTGAAACCTATGAAAATGGTTTTAAAAAAGCACATGACGCCAGTTTAATCACGTTACAATGTCGCAATGACAGTCTTTTTGCAGTAACTCACCTGTCATAGTTTAATGAGTAGGAAGATGAAGCATCTATCTGCACTGAAAAAAAGGGTGCGAAGTTCGGAGGATTTTTTTTTCCCCACAAAATGATAAGAGCACACATTATTTTAACACTTTATTTTATTATTTCACACACAGTTTTTTTTTTTTTTTTTTAAACGTATGCGCTGCAAGCCATGCTCCTTTTCTTTTGACATCATTTATCCAACACACACAGCACCGGACAGAAATAAGTTTGACTGTACGCAAAAATAGTACTTCACAGGAATTTCTTAAGCTTATTGCTGCTACTGTGGCAGCCAACAACAGCACAAAGTAAACGCTTCGCACATTTTTTAAAATATTTATTTGTATTGAAAAAGTTTGTTTAATTAATTCAGACGATCTTCTTACCCCGTCTTAACACGGATTCCTACGGTGACCGGGTGACGAGAGCATCCGAATGGAAGTTAGAATCATCGTGGCGGCGCTCATCACAGCTGTAAGGTAAACAAACAATTTGGTTTAAGGTCAAAAACCTTTCTTAAAGAAATTCTTTATTGAACATTTTATTCTTGTGCTGTAAAAGCAACAGATATGATATTTGAATATGATCCAAGTCACAATGCGTAGTACAGTATTCCAGACTATTATAATTTCATGCTCATACAATATGAATCTGGTGTCTATGCTGGTGTGGCCGTGGCCCTTAAGGGATTTCAGCTCCTTTGTTTCAAGTCATCGTAGTTTTTTTTTTTTTTTTCTCAGCCCCAGTCTGACTGATTCTGAATACAAAGAGAAAACAGCAGATCTAGAGACAGAGCCCATGATTTGCAGTGGGTTTTTGGAGTTTGTTGTTGGAGCAGGGAGATTTAAGGAGGATGACCTGAATGCCTGGAGGGCTGACAGAGAGATATGTGGCGTGGGTTGGATGGATGCAGGGTTAATTGTCCAGAACCGACAGCCACCGTGAGTGACTGAAGACCACACGACTCACTCCGACATGTCATGTAAAGCTTTTGAGGCCTGTGACATCCATGGGGTATTTCAGGAGCCTTCAAGCCAGTCACGTCATAGCTGGATCTGAATCCTGACCAAACAGCTCAGACCTGTCATCATTCAGCTGGATGGAAAAGTCTTGAAATCGAAGGGTGAGAAATATTCTGATTTCTTTTACTGGAATGGTTCATTATGTACTATTTATTTAAAGCCATAAACATTTTGTGCAAGAGGAAGGTCAAGTTTGGTAATTGCTTAAAATCTCCCCAAAGTTCTCAATTCTTCTTTACACTTACGTCTTACTGTCACATCACAGATTTGCTTTAAGCGAGGTCTGTTACCACTGAGATGGACACTTAATTTGAACTAAAATTTAATATGATAGCAAGACAACTTTAAAGCTCTCAAGATAATAATTTTCCAAGAGCTCCAATCAGTTTTGGTGAAAAACAACCATATTTAAGCAACTGCACAACACTGTTCTGCTGGCCCCCATAGAGTGCTAAAGGCATGATGTAGTTTGGTAGGCCAAAACCTGCAAAAAAGCATTTTAGCACTTCTGGATTCATCGTCCTAAAGTCAATGGGGTTTTGGCTAAATGCCTGAAGGTCTGTGGTTAACACAAGCTCAAGCTTTCACACTTTATTCTACAACATAGAATACATCAGTAATACCCTTGTGATTTTTTTATTTTTATTTTTTAAAGCTTTTACTTGTCTTTAAAACAAGGCGGTTGCTAACAAGTGGCTAAATGGGACTACAGAGGTTGTCTGGGACATTAAACATAATCATGCTGAACAAGTAAAGTCATCTACTCACTAATCTGCTTTCACAGCCTCATTGTGTTTATAATCATGCTCCTGCAAGCTATTTTAACTCAAACTTTGGTTTTTAAATAGAGACAGAAAGAGCTGTCGGAACTCATTTACATTTAGGCTTCAAAATTAGTCAAATTTGTGTTCATTTGTGAAGATTATCATGATAAACAAAACGTAAGAATTAGCAACCAAATTATCAGCAAAATATTATTGAGATATTATCTTCTTATTCTAACATAAAAGGTCTTTAAGATGGTGTTTTGTTGAGGCTATCAGCTCGTGATCCATTTTTTTCCAAGCCTCAGAACGTCTCTGTTCACAATGAATGAATGAAGTGAACTCGTTTATTGCATGTACTGTGAGTTTAGCGCCCATTGGGAAAGCAACGGACATCAGTTATGCTTTATTTTTGCGGCAGATGATTGCAGCATTTCACTAGATTTGTAGTGAGATACGTTTTTGTATTTTGCATCAAAATAGAAGCTCTACTGTTGTTTCCGTCAAAATAAAAGCTTAAAAGTGCTGTATGAATTGCTGACAGGGAACAGTTTAAATGCAGTCCAAGTTCAAAATATCTATTTCGAGTGTAGAAATTAGGAAAGAAGTATTGTAATTTCCCTACTGTAGTGTGATGCAAAAATAATATACCCATGAAATATTCATTTTCATTTATTTTGCAGTGCAATTGTTTTAAAATATATGGTTATTACTGTCATTGTTGTTGTTATTGTTATTATTACATTCTAATTTGTTTGGCTTCCTAAAACACCAGTGTGAATGTAATTTAGACTAATAAAGTTCAGGTACAAGTGACTTAAGTTTTCTTAGTTAAGAACATGGGTTGGAGCTCTTAATTTTGATCTCTCAAAGTGCATTAGATAAAATAATTTAACTTTAAAATGTACAAGCTTTTCTTTTTTTCTTTTTTAAATATCGCAATAAATATTGCAATAAATATCATATTGCGATATTACTGTATTGTGAGATTTTAATATCATTACACCCCTAGTAAGAATAATAAACTTTTGGTCACAGAGCTTATTTTTTGCAGCAATCCAAAAGGCAATGGAAAAATCCTGTTAGGTTTTTGTTGAGAGAACCAGGATGACACAAACTTCCGGCTTGACCTACAAAAACGTCCTCATTCTGTAGAGTGAGGAAACTATGACGTCACTTTGTAGGCCGTACTATTCAATACATTTCTAGTGCATTTAATCTATTAAATAACAGCAGAGTGAGCGAGTTTTTGCATATGGTAAGATTAAACTTATTTTAGTGAATAAAGTACCACATTTCAACTTGCTTCTAGAAAATCCTCAATCTTTATGCTTTCTAACAGTTTCATGTGGCCATAAAAATTTTACTTCAGTGTGGCTTTAAGAACTATGCATCATTTAAGTTTTACTTTCACCGTGCCTAAGCCAGAGGTGTTTACATAGAATAATCATATGATTTTACCTTATGATACAAACCCAGAGTCTCTGTATCAGAAGGGAAGCGATAAAACGATTGTAACTGGTGTGTTTTATGTCGTAGAATAAAACGTTAAAGTATCTTGAGCTTGTGTGAACCACAAACCTTATTTTAGGGGATTTAATTAAACTCCCATTCAAAAAACCCATTGACCTTGGGACAATGGAACCGGAAGTGCTAAAATGCTAACTCACTTCTGGGTTTTTAACCGACAAAGTGACGTCATAGTTCCACCACTCTACTGCTGTCCTGCACACCAGCTAGCACTTCACACTCCAATCCAGTAGGTGGCAAAAGAGCACCTTTTATGTTGATTTGCCAACCACCATTAAAGTGATAGTTCACCTAAAAATGAAACTTCTGTTATTAATTACTCACCCTCATGTCATTCCAAACCCATAAGACCTTCGTTCATCTTCGAAAAGAAATTAAGATATTTTTGCTAAAATCCGAGAGCTTTCTGACCCTGCATAGACAGCAATGCCCAAAGGTAGTAAGGACATTGTTGAAATAGTCCAGGTGACATCAGTGGTTCAACCTTATTTTGCAGCTACGAGAATACTTTTTGTGTGCAAAGAAAACAAAAATAACTTTATTCAACAATTCCGTATGTGTCAGTCTTCGCTGTGCATTTATGAGAGTATCAAAACGCATGCATCGTTATACTGTCGAAAGAGAAGAAATTGTCGTTATTTAGTTTTCTTTGTGCACAAAAAGAATTCTCATAGCCTCATAAAATTGAGGTCGAACCACTTTTGTCACATGGACTATTTTACTGATGTGCTTACTACCTTTCTGGACCTTGAACGTGTCAGTTGCCTTGCTGTCTATGCAGGGTCAGAAAGCTCTCGGATTTCCTTGAAAATGCCTTAGTTTGTGTTCTGAAGATAAACAAAGGTCTTATGGGTTTGGAACGACATGAGGGTGAGCAATTTTTGTTCTGTTTATTTATGTTTTTCTATAAATGTTATGCCTCTGGTCAAAACATGCCTCTGGTGAGAACAAGTGAGATAGTATATCTATAAACAGAATGTATCTATAAACAGCAGAAATTGTAGTGTTGGCAGAGAAATGAGTGTTGTTCTCTTCTATTTTAGGCAGCACGAAACAGGGCGAGCCTTCAGCACATTCACTAATGAACAGAGCATCTGTTTGCCCAAACACATACAGGTCGAAGGCTCAGTATGCTGAAACAGCACTGAGACGCATTTACAACCTCCTCTGGCTCCCTCTGTGCATGAGTTGCTGGGAAAATGAGTTGTCTGCAAATTCATCAGCCTCAACCTGAAGTCTCATGTTTGGACAGGATATTGCTCACATTAAGGACAGCCAAGCATCTGTCTGAGCGCAGTGGAAGAGTGGAAGTCTCTTACTGATGTTGAACCTTGCAGGTGATGGATGTGACAGTGAGCTGGACTCTACTGGAACTCTCCACAGACACTTAACCATATTGATCATGGTGTTTGTTGGGGGTTGTTGCTGTACAGTCAGTGGGGAAGCAGGCCTCAGGAGGTAGTCAATCTCCCTCTGACAAGATGAAGGTGGGGCCAGAAATTTGAGAGCTTTTATTTTGCTTGACAGAAGAGCCAAAGAGGATGATATACAGGCCGTACTGACACTCACATCACCATGCGTTTTAAAATATGATTAACAACTGTGTTGTACATTGTGTTCTACTACAATTTATAAATTACAAAATAGATATATTTCTAAGTAAAGTAAAATGTATAACATCTGTTCAACAAAAAATCCTAAAAAAAAAAAAAAAAACACTTCAAACTTCATCTACATCTATCTATCAATCCATCAGCAATAACTCAGCATATTAAAATGATTTATTAAAGCATTAGTTCACTTCCAGGATAAAAAAATCCTGATAATTTACTCACCCACATGTCATCCAAGATGTTCATGTTTTTCTTTCTTCAGACGAAAAGAAATGAAGGTTTTTGAGGGAAACATTCCAAGATTTTTCTCCATATAGTGAACTTCAATGGGGATCAACAGGTTGAAGGTCAAAATTGCAGTTTCATTGCAGCTTCAAAGGGCTCTTCATGATCCTAGCTGAGAAATAAGAGCCTTGTCTAGTGAAACGCTAGGTCTTTTTCTAAAAAAATTGAAGATTTATTTACTTTTTAACCAGAAATGCTCATCTTGCATCGACTAGAAAAAGTCCATCTCATTTTCTCTTCTAACTTCAAAATCATCCAGCGCTGTTGTTTTACCTTTTTTGTAAAGGGCGTTTAACTTTCTTTGCATGTTCGCTTTGTAAACACTGGTACTTTAACCTACGTAATGCATGACCCTTCCAGCATGATTACTTAATTCGTAAAGTTGAGCTTGTGCAAGACGAGCATTTGTGGTTAAAAGTTTTTTTTTTTTTTTTTTTTTAATGACCAATCGTTTTGCTAGATAAGAGCCTTATTCCATGACTGGGATCATGTAGAGCCCTTTGAAGCTGCATTGAAACTGCAGTTTTGACCTTCAACCCAATGGCTCCCACACTGAAGTCTACTACATGGAGAAAAATCCTGTAAAGTTTTTCTCAAAAACTTTAATTTTTTTTCGACTGACGAAAGAAAGACATGAACATGTTGGATGACATAGGGATGAGATTTTTCAGCAGTGAATCTTGGATTATTAACATGCTAGGGAATTGTTGCCCTGAAATTGTGGTTAAAAATGGAGAGTGGTCTAAAAGAATTTGTATAAATCTCAATGCTGAGATGTAGGCCACTCTTTTGTCTTTCCAACAATTTAATCCTTAATCTGTATATAATCTAGAGAACAGTAGGAAAAGAGTCTGGAAGCAGGGTTAGTCCATCAGAGTTTAGAGACATGATTTCTGATTGAAAAAAAGTCACAGAAAAGTCCATGCACCACATGTAATTTCCAAAATGTTTGCCTTAGACAACCAGAGTGAAGGTCTGTGCTGTGGATGTGCAATGGATCTATAACACACATAGTATATCCTAAATCTATTGACCAAATCTATTCAGCCTACCTCCACACGGAGTATGTGTTTTACACAGCCTGCTGTAAACGGGTTGAGAATCAGTCACACCGAATCTAGTTGTTATGCATGGGATTCACAAAACTGGGACTTCTGACTCACAAAGCAGAAGCAATTCTTCAACAACCCTGAAACCTTCCCAACTACATATGCGTGCCAGAAACAAATAAGAACAATTGCACCTTTTCGCCCGCGGAAATACATCACAGCGCACGGCTCCTTTTTCAATAGAGCACTCTTAAGACTCAAGAAGCTGTTTATACTGTGATTAGACTTGTGCTGGTATTCTTCAAGGTCAACATCATTCATATTCTGCTCTCTAATAAAGTGTTCCTAAAAGTGCATGTTATTTGTTCTCCTGAAAACACCTTCTCCTTTGGGCACAGGTCTGCTCTGGAAACGCTAAAGCTGCAGTCTCAGAGCTCAAAAAAGGTTGAAAGCTCTGAGACCGGAGAAGTTAATCACTGCAATTTCATTTTCAATTTTGGTGAGAGACTTGAGGGACCTTCCCCAGAGACGGAAGCTGTCTTACCAGTGGAATCAGAGAGAAAAGGTATGAGGCCTTCAGAATAACTTCAGCAGCTCATAGAGTATTCACCAGAGCACGACCATTGAAATTTGAGCTTGTGCTCAGCTGCACTGACTTTGCCAGTTCTCCTCTTACAAGCAAAATTTCTGTTTTTCACCCAGAATGACAATGCTCAGGTGACACACGAGAAGAACTACAGTGCTATAAAGGGGCATGTTGTTGATTTGTTCCTATACACAAACTTTAAGAAGTCAGTGTGTAACAAGAATACGTATCGTTCATAAGATTTAGGTTGTTTTTGACAGAAGCCTCTTCTGCTAACCAATGCTGATTTTTTTTTTTTATTAAAAAATGTGAAATAGTAATTCTGTGAAATATTATTACAAAAGCTGTTTGTATTTTAATATATTTTAAAACAATGTATTTCTGTGATGGCAAAGCTACATTTTTAGCATCATCACTCCTTCAGTGTCATTCAGAAATTATTCTAAAATGCTAATTTGCTGCTTAAGAAACATTTCTTATTATTATCAATGCTTCAGACAGTTGTGATGTTTTACATTGTGTGGAAAAAATATTAAATATATGTTACATTTTTTGCAGAACCCTTTAATGAGTGGAAAGTTCAAAAGATCAAATTTATTTGAAGTAGGAATCTTTTGTAACATTATAAATTCCTTTACTGTCACTTTTGATCAATTTAATGCGTCACAGAATTAAAGTATTAAAGGGATAGTTCACCCAAAACTGAACATATTGCCATTAATTACTCTCACTCTTACTGTCATTAATTACCCGTGAGACCTCCTTTCATCTTCGGAACGCAAATGAAGATATTTTTTATGAAATCCAAGAGCTTTCTGACCCTGCATAGACAGAAACGCAACTGAAACGTTCAAGGCCCAGAAAGGTAGTAAGGACATTGTTAAAATAGTCCATGTGACATCAGTGATTCAACTGTAATTTTACAAAGCTACGAGAATACTTTCTGTGCGCAAAGAAAACAAAAATAATGACTTTATTTAACTATTTTATCTCTTCCATTTCAGTCTTCGACACGCATTCACGAGAGTACCACGACGCAGGTCAGAAAGCTCTCGGATTTCATTAAAAATATCTTACTTTGTGTTGCAAAGATGAACAAAGGTCTTACAGTTTTGGAATGACATGAGATTGAGTAATTAATGACAGAATTTTCATTTTGAGGTGAAATATCCTCTTAATTAAACACTGACCCCAAATTTTTATTATATATAATAGTTATATAATTTCTGTAACAAACTTTACATTTTTTATGATTCTGTAGGGGTGGCATGCTATAAATCACATTTTAATGAATATTTGTTGAAATGATTATCACTTACATTTGATAACATTTTATAATACAATTTCCTTAATAAATGACTAGATCTTGGCATGGCTACTTCATGAAGCTTCATTTTTCATTCCCACTGTTTTGAATATATGACATTCAAAATTCAGGATGCATCCAGCAGGAATGCATTGTCAGTGCTGCACTGAAGAATGTCCTCAGGCTGTCCCATTAATCTCTATTAAGTGGAGACATGTCAGACAGGGCTGTGAGTGTGTGTGGCAAGTTGGCAGATAGCTGTGTGTTCACCTGCATCAAGTGTGGACTTCACAGGATCTTCAGGGTATTAATTCACCCAGGTTCTTTGAGATATTTCACCATAAATATACATCTTCTGATGTACTAATTTAGTAAGCTGATATAACAAAGGAATAATTGTAGGTCTGTAATGTTTTCTATCTATACAGTATATGCTGACTATTGCCAAAAATACACGTTAATTTTATCTCACAACAGATTTTTGACAGTATACTGTAGTTATTTCACAATACACTGTAAAAAAAAAAAAAAAAAAACACAATTCGTTGAGTCAGCTTAAAATAATTTGTTACCCTGCTGCCTTAAAATTTTAAGTTCAGTCAACTAAAATAAGTTTAGTCAACTTGAAAAGTTGTACTAAGTAACAACTTAGATATTTGTGTTTGCTAAACTTAACAGATGGGTAAGTAACCCAGCTGCCTTACAATTTTAAGTTGATTCAACTCAAATATCTAAATTGTCACTTAGTATAATTTAACATTTCAAGTTGAATAAACTTTTTTTTGAGTTGACTGAACTTAAAATTTTAAGGCAGCCAGGTTACAAATTATTTTAAGTTGACTCAACAAATTGTTTTTTACAGTGTAGTTGTCGTCAAAAGTTTGGGCTCAGTAAAATTTCATTTTTTATTTTTAAAGAAATTCATGCTTTTTACCAGTAAGGTGCATTAAACTAATTTCGATTTTAAATACTGTAAATGGTGTTCTTTCCATTCACCAAAGAATTATGAAAAATTGTAGCATGGTTTTCACAAAAATATTTATATTTATATAAGCATCACAACTGTTTTCAACATTGATGATAATAAATGTTAATAGAAAAAAATAAATAAATAAATAAAAATCAGCATATTAGAATGATTTCTTAAAAATAATGTGATACGGAAGACTGGAGTTATGGCTGCTGCAAATTCAGCTTTGCCATCACTGAAATAAATTAGCAAATACAATATTCAAATAGAAAACAAATATGTGCAATTGTAATAATATTTCACAATATTATTCTTTTTACTGTATTTTTGCATATTTTCATATTTTATTTGTATTTTGCAATCTTATGTGTATTTAAATAGAAAACAAATATTTGCAATTGCAAAAATATTACACAATATTACTCTTTTTACTGTATTTGTTTTTTTTATTTTGCAATCTTACTGACTTGCATAACTTTGTTTTGCAGATTAAATATTATATTTCAATCTAAATGAATTTGTAAAATGCACAGATGTGTAAATGAATGTCTTAAGTTTATATATATCAGCTCACAGCTAATGAATGAAATGAAAATTTGTAAATTTATCAAATTAAATTTAGAATTATTTGATTTTAAAGACCAATACTGACTAAATTTCTATAATCGTTTGACTTCTTTCCACTTTCCATCTTTCCACTTTCTATTCTGAGCATCCCTGTATTTTAATCCACCAAATTCGTGCCTGATTCTTATCATATTCTCTAGCAGAAAGGAGGGAGGTGTCTTGCATAAAGCAAGCAGATGGGACAACAACTTGACCTATTTCTTCATCTGGAAATCACACAACAGAAAGCAATTCACAGACAGTGGTAAAAGACGTCAGCAAGGCTATGTATAGAGTCTCCGTATAGTGATCGAACCAGTAAGATAAGAGCCCTCAGTTTACCAATACGCTGACAGAGCACTTTGCTGCTGCGCTGTTTTTATGATTTACAGTATTAGTATGGTACTCTTATTTATAAGTGCTCTTATCATTGGTATCATACTTGGTTAATGGTGTCAGGCCTCTACCATGATGCAGTGAATCTATCGGTCTATCAATGCTTAACAATATATGTTCATTATATCTCACAAAATATATTTGACAATATACTGTAGTTATCTCACAATAGTTGCCATGAAAAGTTTGGGGTCAGTAAGATTTTATCTTTTATTATTTAAAGAAATTCCTACTTTTTTCAGTAAGGATGCATTAAACTGATTTCAGTTTCAAATACTGTAAACGTTGTTCTTTCTATTCACCAAAGAATTCGGAAAAAATTTAGCATGGTTTCCACAAAAATATTAAGCAGCACAATGTTTTCAACATTGATAATAAATGTGAATAGGAAAGAAATAAATAAAAATCAGCATATTAGAATGATTTCTGAAAGATCATATGACAGTGAAGACTGGAGTTATGGCTACTGCAAATTTAGATTTGCCACTGCTGTGTAAAACATTTGTAACCCTGGACCACAAAATCAGTTGCAGGTAGCACCGGTATATTTGTAGCAATAGCCAAAAATACACTGAATGGGTCAAAATGGTCTATTTTTCTTTTATGCCAAAAATCATTATCTTATTCCATGAAGATATTTTGTAAATTTCCTATCGTAAATATATCAAAACTTAATTTTTGATTAGTAATATGCATTGCTAAGAGCTTCATTTGGACACTTTAACGCCAATTTTATCAATATTTAGATTTTTTTGCACCCTCAGATTTTCAAATAGTTGTATTTTAGCCAAATATTGTCCTATCCTAACAAACCATACATCAATGGAAAACTTATTATCAGCTTTCAGATAAAAATACCCTTTTTGGTTTTGTGGCCCAGGGTAACATTTACATATTTACATATTTACATTTACATATTGTTAAAAATTATAATATTAATATGTTAATACAAGCATCTTAGACACATTTCGAGTGTCTTCAGTCAGAGGTGACTTCCGGTAAGAAGCATATTATTACTGCTAAACTGTTGTGAAATTTGTTGCCTGTTATTATTTTCATAGCAAAACAGATCTGGTTAAATCTTAAATAGAAATGAAGCGCAATAACTTGAGAGAAAAGTTAACTTTATCCACATACAGGGCTGTTATAGCTAGATGGCAGTGTTTATTTTGCTGTAATGTTGTATGTCGATGGCAAAAAATAAAACCAAAAAACAAAACAAAAAAAAAAAACGATGTGCATTATGATTTGACTTAATTGTAGAATGGCAAGTCCTTACGATTGAATCTAGCTTTTTAAAAAGCTAACTAGCTTTTATAACACTCGACGCCGCTCTTGTTATATTTACGTTCTGAATACATATTTTAAAACGTACTCTATTGGGCTCAGGTGGGCAATTTACCTCATGTATTACCTCAGAGGAGACAGTATGTAGGTTATTAAACGCGTTACGAGTGAACAGCTCCCTTGTCGGTCTGTCGGTCGGTTGTTTTTTCGAGAGCACATCTCTCGCTGTGAAGAATGTTTTCTGCCTGTGTCGCGCGCGCTCACACACGCGCGCACGCATACATGCACAGCGCGGCCAGCGCGCGAAAGAAGTGAAGCGCATCCGCCGAGGCAGCAGCATCGGAGTCGCACGGATATCCTCACTCGGATTGCTTTTACATACCACCGCCTCACCTATGCGCTTTTCACACGGGGATGCAACTCCTCAACTGCTTGGAATATATTCGGCTGTTACATTTACATTCGCAGTAGCGGTTGACTCAAATCAGAGAGCGCGCACCTCTGCGTAACGCACAGGCGGTGGATTGTGATGTGCGCATTCGGTGGTGTATTGGAGGTGAAAGGAAGGATTGGATCGGACAGGATTTGATAAGGACCCGTAAAAAGGGAAACAGCTTAGTTTGTGGACACCCTCTGGTTTTACGCGTCGTTTCTACTCTCGAGATCGAGTGCGCAAGATTGCATGTCATGTCATTTCTCTTTGACTGATCGCAGCATCCAAGAGGAACCTAAAGACTGCGATGCCAGGACAGTGAGAAGGTGGATCTCAGTTGTTCGGTAGCATGGCTCCGTCCCGGAGGGACTGCAGATGTGACATGATCTTTCTGTCGGGATGCCTACTCCTGTCCGTCTTGGGATTTCAACCTGCACTGGCGAAGGTTTGCAACGATTACACAAGGCACGGCCTGGACAACAACTGGTACACGAGGGATGGTGAGAAGTTGCCCATCATGGTCCTGATGCCGATGAATGAATCAGCGCTGATGAGCAGCATCAGTCAAGGCATCGAGCCGGCCGTTCAGCTGGCCATCCAGCACATCCGCGAGTCCAGGCAGTACTCCTTCTCGCTCATCACCAAAATCTATGACACGGAGGTAAATGCGTGCGTTAACGTCTACGTGCATGTTGCGGGGCTAAACTGCGGGCAGTGTGTGCGTTCGGCGTGCGCTCATGTGGAAAACGCGATTTTTCTGGGGTTTGTGCTGTGTCGAGCGATTGTTTCCAATCAGATGTTTGGAGGAGGCAAACCGAGCAAGTTTGTGTTAGTCAAGTGTACACAGGTGTTGCACAGTCTTGATGAACATGCAGCACAGTCGTAAGTGCTGCATGTTTTCTCACATCAGTCACCTACAGAAAATCACTTGTCTTGCTCATTTGCATGAAAGGGTCAGCATTAATCCTCATTTTGTCAGTGGTTTGTGCAAGTATGAGTTCTGCATCTAATAGAAATTCAGCTGTAAGCTGATACACAAGCCTGTTAGTTCATGTAAACCGGTCTATAGAACAGCTGTAATAATTTTTTTGCTATTATATTAGGGGTCAGTTGCTGAAAAACAGCTTAAACCAGCCTAAAATTTAGGTCTTACGTTTACAGGTCTTAGCCGGTTTCAGCTGGTCTCCCAGCCTGACCAACTGAAAAGTGCCCAGGAGCAAGATCACTGACCTGGAGAGACCAACTAAGACCAGCAGTGTAAATTAGACTGGTTTAAGATGGGTTTTTTTTTCTTCCAGCAGGGTAGTGTTGGTTTTCTTTACACCTGAAGATGGCAGTAATTATTTTACATGTCTTTTTTTCTCTATATGACCCAAGGTCTTTGAGGATAAATACACATTTTGAGTACTTCATACTAATTTTAGATCTCAGTAATTCCAAATGGAATGAATTTGTTGAATTTGATGAAGTTAACCCTTTGTTATTCATTGTCTTTGACAAACGAATTTCAATGTCCAACCTACAGCACAGATCATTTAATATGACATGATAGTTCATAGTTTGCAGCACTGATAACATATGTGACCCTGGACCACAAAACTAGTCATAAGTGTAAATTTTTTGAAGCTGAATAAATAAGCTTTCCATTAACGTATGGTTTGTTAGGATAGGACAATATTTGGCCGAGATACTATTTAAAAATCTGGAATCTGAGGGTGCAAAAAAATCAAAATATTGAGAAAATCGCCTTTAAAGTTGTCCGAATGAAGTTCTTAGCAATGCATATTACTAATCAAAAATTAATTTTGATATATTTATGTTAGAAAATGTACAGAATATCTTAATGGGACATGAACATAAAAGAAAGAATGATAATTTTGACCCATAGAATGTATTGTTGGCTATTGCTACAAATATACCTGTGCTACTTACAACTGGTTTTGTAGTCCAGGGCCACATATATTGAAATTTTGGCTTAGTTAATAAAAAGCTCAATAAATCTAAGCGACTAACTCGTTTATTGACTTAATAAATAACACTGTAGGAAAAACGTAGCCCCACAGGTGATTCTTTTAATGAAGTGTATATTAAATTTCATGCTCTTATGGGTTATTTTTTAAACAGTAACGACTGAGAAAATGTGAAAATTACTCCTTCATGCACAAGGCACTTTTTGGCCTCTCACCATGTACTATTTGTGGTAGTGTGATAACCTGGGGAGACGAGAAGCTAATCAATCGGTATTTATCACCATACTTTCATATGTGTGACAACAGGGAAATGAGAAAGCGCGGGAAAATGGGTAGCTAGATATTTGCGTAATTACCAAAGTGTAAATTACCAAGGCGTTAAAATATCTGTGGAAGCTATCTCGCTAGATTAAAACAGACTGTTGCTATGTGTTCTACACATGCTTTAAGCTGAAGTGTTTGAGATGAGCATGAAGATCCATGACCCCTGATTTGCGGTGCTGCCTTGGCAATCTATTGTGCATTGATTGTTGTATTGATTTAACGGCATTTTGTTAAACAAAACTGTTTCTTCTTACAAACACACATTGTTCCTGCCTTTGCTTCTGTTTGGGCCAGGATGCACTCATGCATGTGAAATGCTTTTGAGTAATATTCCTCTACACTCTTTGTCACAGTCATAAGCTGAATATGTCAGTAGTTGGCACTTGGCAGCTATTTTTTTTTTTTACAGCAGCAAGATGAACAGATTTTACATCAGACATCACACATGTAGATATAACATAGAAAGCAATAACCAATGATGTATGGCATCATACATAAAAATCATGCTAACTTTTGTAAAACCAGGTGCTTGGTATAAAGCTGAATGTTTATGTTTAAATGTTTCAATTAAATGTTTAATTGCAAATACAAGTATATATACAAACATACAGTGCCTAGCGAAAGTATTCAAACCCCATTTCAGTTTTTTAATTTCAATAAATTTGCATTTGTCACAAATCACAATAAAGTTATAGTGTATATATGGAGTGTACATTGATGTGGAAAAAAGTTATTTAAAGTAGTTTAATGTAAGACTGCAACATAGAATGTGAAAAAAAAAATAAAGGAGTTTGAATACTTTCGCAAGGCAGTGGCTCTTCAAAATATTGGATGCGAAAAAAATTGTAGTACAAAAATAAACAATGCACATATTATAAAATCTAACATTAAGAGGTGTATAAATCACGTTTTTCTAAAGAAACATTGTCCAACGGCAACACCAACAGGTTACTGAGCCCATTGAGGTTTAACAGACACTCTAAAGCGTGCGGCGACTTGTTGGGGGTGTAATTGAGAATGAATGGGGGCAAGTCACATGAGAGGAGGCTATGCTTTTTTTGCGATATGATTGGATATGACTGGTTATGATCGGCTGTGATTGGTTCTTGCAAAAAATCCCACCTCTTGCGTTCATGCACTTTCCACATTTGCGAATCAGTCTGAATGAACAATATAATGGCGTTAATAGGAAGACTAATTAAAAAAAAGTAAGTAAACAACTTACACATTTACACTGCAAAAAACAAAAAACACAATTTGTTGAGTCAACTTAAAATAATTTATTATCCTGCAGACTTAAAATTTTAAGTACAGTCAACTCAAGTAAGTTTAGTCAACTTGAAATGTTAAGTTGTACTAAGTGAAAACTTATTTGTGAGCCTGGACTACAAAACCAGTCTTAAGTAGCATGAGAATATTTGTAGCAATAGCCAAAAACACATTGTATGGGTCAAAATTATCGATTTTTCTTTTATGCCAAAAATCATTGGGATATTAAGTAAAGATCATGTTCCATGAAAATATTTTGTAAATTTCCTACTATAAATATATAAAAACTTAATTTTCGATTAGTAATATGCATTATTAAGAAGTTAATTTGGACAACTTTAAAGGCGATTTTCTCAATATTTTGATTTTTTTGCACCCTCAGATTCCAGATATTCAAATAGTTGTATCTCGGCCAAATATTGTCATTTTCTAACAAACCATACATCAATGGAAAGCTTATTTATGATGTATAAATCTCAATTTTGAAAAATTGACCCTTATGACTGGTTTTGAGTTGACTAAACAAACAGTTTGGTTTGTTCAACTTAAAAGCTGGGCTTGTTACCCAGCTGTCTTCAAATTTTAAGTTGAATGAACTCAAATATGTAAGTCGTCACTTAGTATAACTTAACATTTCAAGTTGGCTAAACTTTTTTTGAATTGACCGAACCTAACATTTTAAGGCAGCCGGGTAACAAATTATTTTAAGTTGAATCAACAAATTGTTTTTTTTTGGTATGGTATGGCCAATTTATGAACATCTCAAATACGGATGACCTCTTCAGATGTCTTCAGATGTGTATGACGTTTCATTGTATTTCCAGCGTTTTCTTCAAACATTTGGCCCTCGCAAGTATCGCCAAACCTGTTTGTACACACACGCACTGACACGACACTCGCAAACAGTAAACAAAGCAAACAGTAGTAGCTGTGCGTATGCATGCAAGGATTTAACAGGGCAGATGTAAGTAATCAGTCCCAGAGCAGAGGCTCTTTATCCCTTTATCCCCTCTCAACGCATCCCCAGGCAGGCAGAACCCATCCGCTCGCCTGCGCCTGGGTGCTGCCGGCCGTGCCCACAGCGCTTAGCCTTTCACAGATCCACTTGATAGATCTGGAAAGAAATTAAAGAGAGAAGCCCACGTAACATTTGCACTGCGAAAGACCCCCTCAGTATCTTCAGTGGACTGGAGATCATTAGCTGTGCTAAAGGTCACGGTTTGGTCTTAGATCATTCCGACAGCAGGGATGCCCATCGTTTTTGTAGGGGTCCACTTTCATCTGTGGTAAATGATATTGTTTTCCTCAAGTAGTTTTCTTCCACTAAAAAAGTGAGCGAGGCACAAATAGAAATGGAAAAAGCATTGATGTACTTTCATTGTGCAATTATTTTGAAAAGGCCTCAACTCTTGTCTGTTGTAGTGCTTATTTACCTGCATACTGATATATCTTTCAGGTCTGCAGACGCAGTTTTTCACTTATGGAAGTGTTTTTTTTTCTTCTTTGTGGTATGTAATTGATAATGTGGTTCAATACTTTACATTTAGAGAATTTAATTTGCTTCAGACTGAGTCGCCATGTTCCTTATTGCTCTGTTGCCTTTCCTAGAGTTTTAGCAAAATGAAACAGAAAAAAAAGACCCCAGACAAAGCATTTAGTCCTTATTTTAAAGCTTTGTGACTGTTGTGATGTTATGTTTTTTATTTAATGCCCATGCCATCTACAAAGGATTTTTATCTGTTCTCTTTCCAATAGGCAAGATTGAGAGGCCTTATTTGTTGTATGTAGAAAGCTCTTTCCCTTTATGAGGGGGGCTTGACTCCACTGAAGTGATACTCTTGACCTCTTTGAGCCCAGCTCATGCTACCACCCTGGTGTCATGCGTACAGATATCACTGGAGCTTACGCCTCACGGAGGAGCAAATGCATCTTGTCAGATTTGCACACAGAGTGCAGGGACCCTTGTAGAGCTCTGAGCCCTTGCCATACATTTCTGTTATTCTCAAAAGACCGAAAGCCCCAAGCTTATGTAAAGCATCTTGTCATGTTGTCGCAATGAGTTACGATTTCTCTAAAAAGCATTGCCATGATAGCTCACATTAAATTAAATTGTAATGTGTCTTAAGATGACAGAATATATGTGTGTTTGAACATATATATCTAAATTTTCTAGTAAAACAGCATTGGCTGAAGGAAGGAATTGATTGAAATTTGTTTAAATTATGTATTTAGTAACAAAATTGATGTTTTAAGCTGCTGTGATATTTTACCTCATGATTCCGTAACTGAATTTGCATGGCAAGAATCAATATTTTGCTGCAGTTTCCCATGTTTCTAATTGACAGGAAAAATTACCAATTGCAACTGTAATAGTATTTCCTTGTGATTTAGTGCTATTCTCTTCTGTTCTTTTCTATTCTATTCTATTCTATTCTATTCTATTCTATTCTATTAATAGTATTAATAGTAATAGTAATAATTATAGCAGTTGAATACATATGTTACGTACACTACCAGTCAAAAGTTTTTGAACAGTAAGATTTTTAATGATTTTAAAGAAGTCTCTTCTGCTCACCAAGCCTGCATTTATAGCCTGCATTCAGTAATATCGTGAAATATTTTTACTATTGAAAAAATAACTGCTTTGTATTTAAATATATTTAAAAATGTAATTTATTCCTGTGATCAAAGCTAAATTTTCAGCAGTCATTGCTCCAGTCTTCAGTGTCACATGATCCTTCAGAAATCAAGAAACATTTTTATTATTATTATCAATATTTAAAACAGTTGAGTACATTTCTTCAGGATTCTTTGATGAATAGAAAGATCCAAAGATCATACAATGTATACCAGATCATGGTTTATCATCACATGTCAAAAGTGATGATGAAGACATTTATAATGTTACAAAAGATTTCTATTTCAAATAAATGCTGTTCTTCTGAACTTTATTCATTACAGAAACCTAAAAAAAAAATTCTACATAATAATAATAATAATAATAAATGTTTTTTGAGCAGCAAGTCAGAATATTAGAATAATTTCTGAAGCATCATGTGACTGGAGTAATGATGCTAAAAAATGAGCTTTGAAATCACAGGCATAAATTCTATTTAAAAATATATTCAAATAGAAAACACTTATTTTAAATAATAAAAATATTTCAAAATTGTACTGTTTTTGCTGTACTTTGGATCAAATAAATGCAGGCTTGGTGAGCAGAAGAAACTTACTGTTCAAAAACGTTTGACTGATAGTTAATACTTATATTATATCATATTAAATTATTATTATTATTATACTTGCTATAAATATTTTACTGTTCCATTATTATTGCTTTATTTATGTATTTTTTCTTTTTTGTAGATTTTATTTTTTAACACCTAACAGACTTCAGTTGGATCCTCCTGTGATTTTACTCTGTCCAGGGACACACAGCTTTTACACCCTCTGTAGTGCTGCATTTTGTGTCACCGTTCATGTGTAATCAGACTATGTGGACACCATGTGGGTCCCTGCAAATGCTCTTCTTAATTTTCTGAACTATAGTGGGGAAAATGAGGACTAACAGGTTTAAAGTGTAAACTAATATCTCTACAGAGGCCTTCATTTATCACACAGTGAAGAAGAATAACAGAGACGCTGGAGCCAAAATGCAGTGTTTTTTCAAGCTCATGCTGTGATTCAGTGGGTTCAAACTGCTGCCACCCGTGTTTTTCAGTTCTGCATGCTGATAAACAAATGCCCTGTCCTTCACAGAGGTCAGGAGGTCATGTGTCTAAATGATGAGTCTTGTAAGTTGAAGTGCTGTGTAATTTAATGTATTTCGGCTGATGTATTACTTTACTAAAACGTCGCTTTTTGTTATTTAACTAATGGTTGATGTTTGTTGTTGGATTGTGAAACAGGGCTCTAATTGCTGACCTTTTAGTGAGTCACACTCATTGCCAGCAGTTATTCTAGTCTTATTCTCTTCTGCTGCTCGTTGACCTAGACGGTCACATCTCAAGGACTCAGGTCAGCACGCAGTATGATGCCGAACAGGTTTTTAAGCACAATAACATGCTATTTGCTGTCAAAGTAGGCAGGTCAGGTTCGCTTAAAGCCCATAAACCACTCTTTTATTTGAAATGTAAAAAGAAACGTCGCTATTAAGATGCATTAAGATGCTTGTGTGAGTGAACTTGTCCTTCAGCCTCCACGTCCCAGTCAAAAAGCCTCCTCAAAAGTGATCCAGTCAATATCTGATGGATAAAATCAAGTCACAACCTACTTTTTTTTTCTCAATGAATATCCTGTTTCACTCAGATGTGTCATGTTACAAAAGCAAATGGCTTGTGAATGCAATTTCGTGTTTCCTTCACACATATTAGCCAACTTTCTTTAATGCAAATCTCTGCTTTTAACAATGTTCTTTAAAAACTCAGTACATTTAACTATGAAATGAGTTTCCAAGCATTTTTTATGGTAGCATGTTGGCTGGTATTATGGATTATTTTAAAGCCGTAATCCTAGAATTAAACAGCAGTGTTTTTGCTAAATGACATATTTTATTGATGGAGATTACTTAAATTGTGTTGTGTTTGACAGGTGCTTTATTTTCGGTTAGAAAAGTACAAAATGCACATGGACTTGCTCATCCGACACATTCCGCAGCTGTTTTTAGAGGTGGTATTCGTTTCTTTGATTATCCGGCAAACTAAATTTGCAGATGTCCCAAAAAGTGTTGAATTGGTATATCGGGTTGTACCATAAATGCAAAACAAACGTCCAGCAATTGTTTCTGCTGCTGAGGGCAGTGAGGAAAGGGACTGATTGGATGCCAGAAGAGAGAAATGGGGGTGGGGACGTTTCCAAGCTGATTTCTCTCACTGCCCTCCAAAACGCTGTGGGAAAAATGGACACAGCTTGAGTCTGGCTTCTGGTTGAAACTGAACTGATGAACGTCAGACCTCGACCCTCCCACACAGTTATTTCGAGTGTGGTTTGTCTAAGAGCGTGTCTGAACGGATGAGATTCGTCTTAGGAAATCTGATAAGCGTGCTTTCTGTATTTTAGTCTTTGTATACTATAAACTGTATACTAGTGTAAAATGCACTATGTGTGCATTTTCATAATGAAATTGTATGCAAGTAAATGGACAGTATGACACACCTGTATATTAAATTGAAACTCAATGTATGTTTTCTAACTGTAACCATACTAAAAGTTAAATGAAATGAGAGGATTTGGGTTTTGTCTTTAGAGATTGGCTGAATGCCATGTGAATGCTGTGTTTCTCCAGGGGCGAGCGCTGAGTAATAAGCGTAAAGTTTGCCCTTGTCAGTCCTCTAATTACATTAAATCCTGTGTAATTCCTGGACAGCAAAGAAGGAGCCACTGATGCACAGACAAAATGTGTGTGTGTGTGTCTGTGTATGTGCATAAATGGTGTAAGCAAGCCCATGGGATGTGTCTCTCTGGGGACGGACGGATGGTCTGGTCACAGCTGTGCAATGTGGTGGTCCACAGGCAGATGCTGGCAAGTACCACTGCAAATCCACCACTCATACATTCATCCAGTTGCTCACACACACTCAGTTTACACTTAGGCTGCGTTCACACAGCAGCAGAATATGGTTGTCAGTCCTGTATTTAAGTCCGTAATACGGTTGCGTTCACACACAGTATGGTTATTGACCTATAACTGAACTCACACCCATAAATTTTCAGAACTCACAGCCGCATTCTCAGAAAACAAGCGATGTTTGAACGGAACAGGACTGGACAACTAGTTGTCCCTCACGTCATACATTGTGAGAGAGAGCCGCTATTCACAAATGCGCATCTACTGGGTGTTACGTGTTTTCATGTGTGGTTTCAGTAACTTACATTGATGGAGAAATGAGCTGTGTGTCATCTGAAAGTTTTATATCCAGTCTATATCCTCCGCTCCAGTCAGATTTGTGTTCGCGGCGCGGATCAGATGTTCTGCTCCCCACACAAATTTAAAAACTGCTGTCGGTTAATGAAGGTTTGATGGATGAACTCACGGCTTGATTGGACTCTTGTTGTGTCAGAAAGAGATAAGAATTTCAGTTTTATGGACGGTGCCATGTTTGATATTAATTTTGTCACTGTTGCTATGGTTACTGGTGAGGAATACGGGCTTGACTGCTGTTGCATGTTCATACAGACAGTATTAGAGGCACTACTGTTAGCTGTGAACGGGACATTTCGAGACTCACACATGTAAGTAAATGCGGTTGTCAGTCCCAAAAACTGACAGTGTGAATGCAGCCTTAGTACACTGAGGCCTTTTTTTGTGGCTTTTAATGGACAGGACAGTAGAGAGATGACAGAAAAAACTGGGCAGAGAGAGGGGAACAGGATCGGCAAAGGACCTTGAGGCGGGAATCGAACTCGGGTCGCCGTGAGCACAGTAGCGCTGTATGTGCTGTATGTGCAATTTTTCCAATTTTTCCATGAAAACAACCCCTACATTCTAATGTTAAGGGTATACAGTAGTCAACATTAAAAGTGAATCAAAACCTTTCATCAAAGTTGTCCTAAAACCAAAACAATACCCGTTCTTGTCTTTTTGATCCACTTCAAATGTTGACTACTGTAGTTCACCCAAAAATGAAAATTACCTCATGATTTACTCACCCTCAAGCCGTCTTAGGTTTATATGACTTTCTTCTTTCAAATGAATCCAGTCATATTATTAAAAACATTGACTATAATCTGAGTTATATTCAAAAAAATATGGCATGAGTCTTTTAAGCTTTATAATGGCAGTAAATGGCTGTTGATTTTTATTAAGTCCAATAAAGTCCTTCCATCCTTCCATCATAAAAAGTGCTCCACACAGCTCAGGGGGTTAATAAAAACCTTCTGAAACGCGTGATGTGTCTGCGTTCGAAAAATATCCAAAATATCCATATTTAAAAAAAATATCCATTATAAACCGTAATCTCATACATGAGAGCGTGGCATTCCAGGAGATGATGTAGGACGTATAGGCATAGCGTATAGGTATGCGTTGGGTAGAAGTGACAAATGTAGAAGCACAGTGGAGTGAGCAAAACAAAACACCAGTAATGAATTAGAAATACAATATAAGGATTTGTAAAGAAAAATGCCAGGGGATTTTGATATAAGCCGAGAGGAGACTGGTTTTCCTTTGCTGTAAACAAAACTTGGTTCTTGCGAAACTAGCATATTCTCACTGGACCTTACGCTACGTCCCACATCAAATGCTGAAACGCCACTCTCTCTTGAATGTACGGGTACGATAGTTAGCATAAGCTAGAGATTACAGTTTATAGAGTTTTAAATATGGATGTTTTTCTTACACAAACGCATCGATTCACTTCAGAAGGCCTTTATGCACCCCCCGGAGCAATGTGGAGTACTTTTAATGATGGATGGATGCACTTTATTGGACTTCAAAATCTCAACAGCCATTCACTGCCATTATAAGTTAGGAAGAGCCAGGATATTTTTTAATATAACTCAGATTGTATTTGTCTGAAAGAAGAAAGTCATATACACCTGGATGACTTGTGGGTGAGTAAATCATGGGGTAGTTTTCATTTTTGGCTGAACTATCTCTTTAATCTAGCTTTCTTTGTCAAGAATGTGTCTTATGTGAACACAAAATCTTAATTATAACTGAGACGAGATTACTCAACTTCTTGTTCAGTTAACTCACTGACTAGTTGATTGTGAAGTAGTATTGTTTTTAAATGCTATATCATTCCACTAGGTCATAATTATTCAGAATGTATGAGACTGTAACATAGGTTTGTTGTGAATCATCTGCAGCACTACTGTTTACTGCCTTTCATAGATTAACCTGGAGTGTTTTACACATTTACTGTCATGACATCATACTGTTAGATGCTTTTGAATACACATTAAAGGGATAGTTCACCCAAAAATAAAAATTCTGTTGTTAAGATGATGAACAAAGGTCTTATGGGTTTGGAATGACATGAGGGTGAGTAATTAATGACAGAATTTTCATTTTTGGGTAAACTGTCCCTTTAAAGTCAGGTTTATAAACAAAATCTCATTAATTGGCCACTTTCATTAACACGTCCATTCACATTCTGTTATTGCAAAAGAAATGCAAAGCCTAAATGTTAGTCATCCCAGTCCCATCTCCAGCCATAGTATGTCTTTAGTGGGTTCATCCTTAAATGGACAATCTCATAGGCCATTGAGCACAGAGCAGTATGTGGTGGCTGATGGATGGGGGTGGCTTGTAGAGAGAAAGAAGGCCAGTCTCTATCTAATGAAGTATTACTGGAAAGCTGCTATCCACAGGCCACAGACTGCCTAGAGGTAGTGGTGTAGTTTGCCCATTTATTAAATCCAAAACTCTCTTTCCCAAAATGACACAAGGGCTTTAGACTTCAACCCTCTGTACCCAGGTATGGCTGCAGAGGATAGCTGAGCTGATTTTGTAACTTGTGTTCAGTTATAGGGCAAACTCAAATGGTAGAGTGACACACGATTTATATTTGCACCTTTAAAATTTTGAGATTGAATCATGTGTGGTAATGGTTCACCTACACTCTAAGGGCGACTTGAATCCCAAATTAGGTCCTCTACAGTTTAGTGTTTCTTGTGGTTCAGTTAGTGGTGCTTTGCTGCTACTGAATCTATAGCAACACAGCAAGAAAAAAATATTTTTTTCAGAACTGAATGTGATGGTTTAAAGAGTTAGTGTACTGCAAAATAATGACAAGAAAACACTTTTTTATTCAATTGTCCTCATTAACTGCATGTATATCCAAACATATGTGAACAGTGTAGCCTGATTCCCTTATGAGCTGTAATGTGTTTTTGGTCAGTACAATTCATGAACAAATTACACTTTTAAATCAGATCTTTTTTGTGAATAAAAACATACAGTTTAGCCAGTGTAGTCTGATTCATAAAGAAATGGCTCTTTTAAGATCTTTTTAGTCAGTCAGCAACCTACAGCGTGACTAATTTAGTCCAATTCATGTATAAATGACTCTTTATAGCTGGATCAATTTTGAGAATCAAAAACACAGTGAGATCAGCATAGTATAATTCATGAACAAACGACTCTTTTGAGCCGGATCGTTTTTGTGAATTGAAAACATACAGTTAGACAGTGTAGTCCGAATCATAAAGAAATGACTCTTTATGATAGATCTTTGTAGTCAGTCAAAAATCTACAGTGTGACTAATTTAGTCTGATTAATGAAAAAATTACTCTTTTAATCCAAATTATTTTTGTGAATCAAAAATATACAGTGTGATAGCGTAGTATAATTAATGAACAAATGACTTTTAAATCAGATCTTTTTTGTAATTAAAAAACATACAGTTTAGTTAGTGTAGTCTGATTAAAGAAATGCCTCTTTATGATAGATCTTTTTAGTCAGTCAGAAACCTACAGCGTGACAAATTTAGTCAAGTTAATTAACAAATGACTCTTTTGACCCGGATCGTTTTTGTGTATCGGAAACATACAGTGTGATCAGTGTAGTATATTTCATGAACAAATGACTCTTTAGAGTCAGATTGTTTTTGTGAATCAGAAACATGCAGTGTGATCAGCATAGTATAATACATGAACAAGTGACTTTTTTGAGTCGGATCGTTTTTGTGAATCGGAAACATACAGTGTGATCGGCATAGTATAATACATGAACAAATGACATTTTGGAGCCGGATTGTTTTTGTGAGTTGGAAACCTACAATTTTTCCAGATTCATAAAGAAATGACTCTTTTGAGACAAATCTTTTTAGTCAGGCAAAAACCTACAGCATGACTTATTTAGTCCAATTCATGAACAAATGACTTTTTTGAGCAGGATAATTTTGTGAATCAAAAACATAGAGTGTGATCACAGTAGTCTAATTCATGAACAAATGACTCTTTTGAGCCGGATCATTTAGTGAATCAAAAACATACAGTGTGATCAGTGTAGTCTAATTCATGAACAAATGGCTTTTAAGTCTTATCTTTTTTTGTGAATAAAAACATACAGTTTAGCCAGCGTAGTCTGATTCATAAAGAAATGACTTTTTTGAGCCAGATTGTTTTCGTGAATCAAAAGCATTCAGTGTGATCAGCGTAGTATAATTCATGAACAAGTGACTCTTTTGAGCTGGATCGTTTTTGTGAATCAAAAAACCTACAGTTTACCCAGATTCATAAAGAAATTACTCTTTTGAGATGGATCTTTTTAGTCAGGCAAAAACTTACAGCGTGACTAATTTAGTCCAATTCATGAATAAATGACTCTTTTGAGCTGGATCATATTGTGAATCAAAAACATACAGTGTGATCAGTGCAGTCTAATTCATGAACAAATGATTCTTTTGAGCCGGATCATTTTTGTGAATCAAAAACATACAGTGTGATCACTGTAGTCTAATTCATGAACAAATGACTCTTTTGAGCCGGATCGTTTTTGTGTATCGAAAACATGCAGTGTGATCAGCGTAGTATAATTCATGAACAAGCGACTTTTTTGAGTCGGATCGTTTTTGTGAATCGGAAACATACAGTGTGATCACTGTAGTCTAATTAGTCTAATAACAGTTTAGCCAGTGTAGTCTGATTCATAAAGAAATGACTTTTTTGAGCCAGATTGTTTTCGTGAATCAAAAGCATTCAGTGTGATCAGTGTAGTCTAATTCATGAACAAATGACTCTTTTGAGCCGGATCATTTTGTGAATCAAAACCATACAGTGTGATCACCATAGTATAATTCATGAAAAAGTGACTCTTTTGAGTTGGATTGTTTTTGTGAATCAAAAACCTACAGTTTACCCAGATTCATAAAGAAGTTACTCTTTTGAGATGGATCTTTTTAGTCAGGCAAAAACTTACAGCGTGACTAATTTAGTCCAATTCATGAACAAATGACTCTTTTGAGCCGGATCATATTGTGAATCAAAAACATACAGTGTGATCAGTGCAGTTTAATTCATGAACAAATGATTCTTTTGAGCCGGATCATTTTTGTGAATCAAAAACATACAGTGTGATCACTGTAGTCTAATTCATGAACAAATGACTCTTTTGAGCCGGATCGTTTTTTGTGTATCGGAAACATGCAGTGTGATCAGCGTAGTATAATTCATGAACAAGCGACTTTTTTGAGTCGGATCGTTTTTGTGAATCGGAAACATACAGTGTGATCACCATAGTATAATTGATGAACAAGTGACTCTTTTGAGCTGGATTGTTTTTGTGAATCAAAAACCTACAGTTTACCCAGATTCATAAAGAAATTACTCTTTTGAAATGGATCTTTTTAGTCAGGCAAAAACTTACAGCGTGACTTATTTAGTCCAATTCATGAACAAATGACTCTTTTGAGCTGGATCATATTGTGAATCAAAAACATACAGTGTGATCAGTGTAGTCTAATTCATGAACAAATGATTCTTTTGAGCTGGATCATTTTTGTGAATCAAAAACATACAGTGTGATCAGCATAATATAATTCATTAACAAATAGCCCATATATTATAAACAAATAGCTTCATTGAGCCGTATCTATTTTGTAAATCCAAAAAATGCAAAAAAAGTTCTGTAGGAAGCACCCTAACATTACATGTGGGCTTGGAGACCACTGGTATTGGAGTCAGTTGAATTCTGATGTTAGCCTTAACGTCTGCCTTGAGAAATGGTCTGCCATTCAAATGCCCCCTCTGCTCATATTGATTTGATGACTACAGATAAAGTTATGGCAGGATGCCTGCAGTTTCTTGGGCTTTGGCCAAGGACACAGAACACCAACAGTTTTGGCAAGTTCATCATCACAAAGCTCTCGGCAAACCGCGTCGCACAACTGGGAGGGAGAAGTTCTGAGCGCAAGCACTGAACCATAAGCTAAACATATCGCCTGTCTCGCAGTCTATAATTACACAAAATGGTGGGATGAATAATTGCAGAGACGCCGTATAGATGGGCTTCTGACAACGTTTAACAAAGTCCTGAAAAGGCGGACAGCCTGGCTCAGTGTAGTCCTTATGTTGAGCAGGGTGTATTAAACGGAGGAGTAAAGTCCTGAGGGTGTGTTTGAGGCTAAGAACCGCTTACCCTTTATTATTACTGACACAGATCAAGTTTTTGGCCAGATTGTGGCCCAAACGAACAGATTTTCTTCAGTTTAGCATGATTGATATCTGAAATGAAACCGGCTGTGGTTCTGCTGGTGGATTGAGCGAGAAGGTCGTCTGTTTCTCTAATCTAATAGAAGTGATTGTTATTTCATTACTGTATGTGTTCTGGATCATTCCAGAAAAAAGATTGGGTTCATTCTTCATATTAATTATTTTTTTTGTATTCCAGATGCCCGCATGACAATTATATGGTGTCATGGCTTGCCTTATTTTCTTTATCGCAACACTTCAGATTAGATTAGCTGTAATGGCTATTTCCTGGAGCCATCAGTGACCCATTAGACCCACTGTAGAGTATTTAATGCTACAGCAGCATCTAAAGAGGTTATAATATGTAATAATCTTCATCAGACCAAAAAAACAAAGTTTTACTTGGATAGTTATAGAGCAGCACAATTAGCCGTTAAAAATCACTATTTCAATTTAAACACCCACGCAATCTGATTTCTAAATGACAACGAATTGTCTGTCTCTAATTAAACCTTTGATAAAGTCATACTAGAATATTCAAATCTTTGTTTGCGCTGACACAGAGAGAGCAATTATCATGTTTAGGTATGAAAGAGCTTCACAAACAGTCTTTTCAACCACACAGTGTTATTTCCGTCTTACAATATTATCACAGAAGCACTGGGATAAACGTTTAAAGTTTAGATATAAACATTGATGTCTATGGTAGTGATCAAAATGGAGCTTTATAAAATGGATAGTTCCAGTTGTTGATTCTAATTGGTTGATAAAGCAATAAGCCCCCAGAAGCCGTGGTTTACAGTAAATTTATAACAGCTAAGGGGCGTTGTTAGGCACGACACGAAGCGGAACCCCCTTACCTGTTATAAATTCACTGTAAACCATGGCTTCACGGGGCTTATTGCTTTTATAAAATGGTTATTCCATTGCAACAGTTGTGGTTGCAACCATAGATATGTATAGATGCCCCATTTGACCGCTCTAAGCACGTAGATGCATCCACCATCTTGGAGCGGTCAACTTGACGTCATTTATCATAAATGACCAACGTCGCTGACCAACGGCTGTGCAGGATTGTGGCATTTCGAATATTCAGTGATTACTATGGTGAATGACGTCAAGTTGACCATTACAGTATGGCAGACGGCTCACGTATAGCGGCCCATAGAAACAGTCGTTAATGACGCATCTACGTATATACATCTATGGTTGCAACAAAGTGGTTGCCAAGCAGCACACAAAAGTAAACAAAGGTATGTTTGTAGAGTAATTTAAAACAGCTTAGAACGCGGCTCAACCATCAGAATCAAGGACCGGAACTATCCGTTTTATAAAATGCATTCAAAGCTGTTGTAAATTACTCTACAAACATACACGTCTGTGTGTTGCTCAGCAACCACTTTGTTGCAACCAAAACTGTTTTTGAGGAACTACATTGTTAGGCGGAAGAATAATATTTGTATTAATATCGTTACACTTTATTTGCTCTGTTTTATTTTGTAAAACCTTACTACATACATGGAATAACCGTTTTATAAAAGCAATAACCCTCGTGAAGCCGTGGTTTACAGTGAATTTATAACAGCTAAGGGTGTTCCGCTTCGCGTCGTGCCTAACAATGCCCCTTAGCTGTTATAAATTGACTGTAAACCACGGCTTCTTGGGGCTTATTGCTTTATTATAAAATGAATAGTTCCGGTCCTTGATTCTGATTGGTTCAAAACTGTTGTAAATTCCTCTACAAACATAGACCTTTGTTTATGTCTTTTTCGCAACCATATCTGTTTCTGAGGAACTACATTGTTTGGTGGAAGAATACTGTTTTTATTAATATCATTACACTTTATTTGCTGTTTTATTTTGTGAAACCTTACTACATATATGGAATAACTGTATTATAAAAGCAATAAGCCCTGTGAAGTCGTGGTTTACAGGGAATTTATAACAGCTAAGGGGTTTCCACTTCACATCGTGTCTAACAACGCCCCTTAGCTGTTATAAATTGACTGTAAACCACGGCTTCACAGGGCTTGGTTTATTTATTTATTATTGGTTTATTATAAAACGGATAGTTCCGGTCCTTGATTGTGATTGGTTGAGCCATGTTTGAAGCTGTTGTAAATTAGTCTACAAACATACACCTTTGTTTACGTCTGTGTGTTGCTCAGCGAACACTTTGTTGCAACCACAACTGTTTCTGAGGAACTACATTGTTAGACGGAACAATAATATTTGTATTAATATCATTACAGTTTATTTGCTCTGTTTTATTTTGTGAAACCTTATTACATATATGGAATAAGTGTTTTATAAAAGCAATAAGTCTCGTAAAGCTGTGGTTTACAGTGAATTTATAACGGCTAAGAGAGTTTTAGGCACTTTTCTTCACTTCTTGTCTAACTACACTCAGCTGTTATAAATTCACTGTAGACCAAGGCTTTTTGGGGCTTATTGGTTTATTCTCATCTTTTGAAAGTAATTCTTGCTTCAAATTGGCGCTTTAAATAACATTTGTTGACTACATTTGTTTGTTGACAAGTGACTATTTAAAAATGTATTTGTCATTAAATCATTAATTCAAGAGATTTGTTAAAAAATACTGATTCATTCAGTAATGGAACAAGTGAAATATTTATGAGTTAAACAATTTATTCTAATTAATGAAACATTTTTAATAGAATGAGGCAGTTCACAAAAACCTGCCTCTCCTTAGTTACTGTTGCTATGTCCGACAAAGAATGCAGCTCTCACACTACACATCATGTTCTGATGTGGTGAAAAATACATCATGGAGCAAAGAGGAAACTGACAGCCTACCGACAGACAAGACAGAGCAGGTTACTTCTGGTGTGAAACAAAGTTGCAGCTTTAAAATGTTGTAATTTTTTAAGAAATTTAAACAATAAATACCGTTTTGTGGCTCTTAAATGTGTCGTGGCAGATCACTGTATTGCCTCAGTTTAAGCAGCTCACACGTAACGATCGTCTTTTCATATTTACTTAAAACACAAAATGAACATGAGAACATATTTTATTTCAACCGCGGAAAGACGTCAACACGCACCATTTTTCAAGATTAAGTCCACCGAAATTAATCTACTCTCCTGTCTGTTTTGTTTGTCAGACAAGATGGTGGATTCAGCGTTATGATTGGTCATATCGTCTGTCAATCAAGCTCTTTGCGAACGGACATTTAAGGTTTTGTCACAGACTCTAGTAAATTGTTATTTTGCTTAGTTCAGAGTCAAGGGAGAATCGTGATCTCAGTTTGATTCTCAGTTTATCCAGAATCGTGCAGCTCTACTCTGTAGTTTCTCTCTCAGTTTCCAAAACGTACTCTGTGTCCTATCAGGTAGACTGAAGACAATAGGTGCGAAAGCAGCAATTAGTCAGCTAGCATAATGCTGAACCTCTAACAAACAAGCTCAGTTTCTTCTCAGCATTATTACGCATTCTTGCCTTGTCCCACAGACACAAACAAACTGCTTTCAGAGCCCCAAACCTCTTTTCCCCCAAACATCACAACAGTGCTTTTACGTTTAACCACGGTTATCACACAGATAAGGCTTAACAATCGCCAGCGACGACCTGTTGCCCCTGAGCCTCGTCGTGTAAAATAAATGAGCGAGTCTCACATTTACCAGATCATTGCTTCTCAGATGTATGAATCAGAATTATACATGCTCCCCTGTGGTTGTTTGGATCTGCCGTCTACATAAATATTATTTATGTGCTCGGGCACTGGACTCTTCTGCTCTGTTGACTCTCCCTCACGCAGGGGAGCTCTATTGATTTCAGCCTGTCCTTTCTGCCTGCATTTTGAACTGTATGAATTAGCATTTCTCCTCCACTCTCTGTTTTATCTGCACACACCGCTTTGAAGTGGAAATACCCCAAGGACGAGAAGCACCAATAAACACGACATCAATAAACGGTCACGTTTTGTGTTGCTCCGTTAAGGTGCGCACAAAGAAAACAATTACGCAACGACAAAGAACGAAGGGACAGATGTGACGAGTGAAATGTAGAGTTCATTCAAACCGGTGCCGTGTCATTTCTTCCGCTGAGAATGGACAGTTTGGCCCATTGTGACGCTGACAACCTGGAAAATGGATTCTCTCGCTCTTACCGCCGTGATTAAATAGCGCTTGATAAGATTGCTGTGAGGATGGTCATTTTTCTGCTGCCCTTTCGAGGGAGATTGTTATGGGAGTGGAGAGATCTAAACCCTTGTTTCTCTTTCTTTGATAGAGGGCAAATGTAAATGTCAGTTATGTCAGGCAGCGGAAAGGTCTAGAAGCCTGGGAGAAACTGCTAAATGAGTTCTGACAGCAGTGGAGGGCCTGAAAATTCAGCAGAGGAACGCAAATACACGAAAACAATATGTGCACCCCGAAAGTGTTTGCTGGGTCAGCGCTTATTCTCAGTTATTAGCTCTGCTCTAAAGTCTACTGAGCTGTTGACATTTAAGACAATATATACTAGTGTTCAAAAGTTTGGGGTCAGCAAGATTTCTTTGTTTGATAGAAATTAATGCCTTTATTAAGCCAGGATGCATTGTAATGATCAAAAGTGACAGTAAGGATCTTTATAATGTTGCAAATTCTACAAAAATAATAAGCAGCACAACTGTTTTCAACACTGGAATCAGCATATTAGAATGATTTCTAAAGGAAAAGTATTTCAAGTAGAAAACGGTTCTTTTAACTTGTAATAATATTTCACAGTACTTTTTTCAATAACATTAAAGAGTTGTATGGCTTAAAGGGGTGCTATTATGCTTTTTCACTTTTTGAACTTTAGTCAGTGTGCGGTGTATATCTTTGGGCATAAAAAAGATCTACAAAGTTACAAATCTCAAAGTCCACTCCAAAAGGAGATATTTCGTTTTTAAAAAATCTCTTTTCAAGAACTACAACGAACGGCTCCTTTCGAATTGTTGGGGGGTGGGTAGGGATGAGGTGGGGGATTAACCTAACTTTAGCGATGCACCGTGGAGAACCGCTTCTACAAGCCGCAGCGCAGCAGGTATGAACACAAGCATTTACTAGAGTGGCCGTTTCAGAGCTGTAACGCGCCGCAGATGTATGCAGTGTGTGGTAAGAGATTTATTCATCATACAGTGTAGATAGCTTCACTTTGTTTGTTAAAATGCATAAACTTAGCCTTATGCTGGAGCTGGTTTTGGGCAATGAAACTAAGTATGTAAATAATTAAAAACATTAGCACGATAACATCATGTATTGGCGATCTTGCAGGGTGACGATAGGACCCAACACTACTGTAGCGTATTATTTACTCACCCTCCATGCATTCTAGGTGTATATGACTTCCCTCTTTCAGACGAATGCAATCGAAGTTATATTAAAATTTATACTGGCACTCCCAAGCTTTGGAATGGCATAGACGGGTGTTTCACCTCATCAGTCCAAAACAAGTAAAATAATATGCATCCATCCATAATAAAAAGTGCCTCACATGGCTCCGGGGGTTGATAAAGGACTCCTGTAGCGAATCAATGCATTTTTATGAGAAAAATATCCATATTTAAAACATAAGGATCACTTTAATCTAGCTTGCGCTAACAGTTGTGCACGGAATTTGCTTCTTTGGCAAGGGGCGTGGCAGCACTGAAACACCATCTAAGCTGTTCGCCAATCGCAACGCAGTGTGACACCTAACCAATCACAACACATTTCGTTTTTCGGAAGGCATACCTTCATTAAACCCGGAACTAATTGGGCCTTTTGTGCCAGGCTGGGAGAAATGTATTGTAATAATGTAAATTATGTTAAAAATAATGCGTTTTTCGAACCACCAAGCATGAAAGCATCTAGTACGCCCCCAAAACAAAATCAAGACTTTGTAAAAGAGCATAACAGGACCCCTTTAATATAATGTAAATGATGTCTCTTAGTGAAATATAGTAGTAGTAAAAAAACCCATGAAAGATTTACGTTATTTGTGACTCTGGGCAATTTTTTGAAATTGAGATTTATACATAATCTGAAAGCTGACTAAACAAGCTTTCCATTTGTTAGGATAGGACAATATTTAGCCAAGATACAACTATTTGAAAATCTGGAATCTGAAGGTGCAAAAAAAAAAAAAAAAAAAAAAATTGAGAAAATCGTCTTTAAAGTTGTCCAAATTAAGTTCTGATATAAGTATTGATATATTTATGGTAGAAAATGTACAAAATATCTTCATGGAACATGCTCTTTACTTAATATCCTAATGATTTTTGGCATAAAAGAAAAATCGATCATTTTGACCCATACAGTGTATTGTTTGCTATTGCTACAAATATACCCGTGCTACTTAAGACTGGTTTTGTAGTCCAGGGTAACATTTTAAAAATCCATGTTGTTGTATACACATTTTGGACTATGGGGGGTGCCATTATTTCGATGACGTAAAATGGTTGCACCTAGTGGAAAATAAAATATTGATACGATGCCACATTGTTTGGCTTTTGTTTGTAATTTGAAGGGCAAAAGACAAGCAATGTAAGTATTCACTGATTTCCTAGCGATAAGAAGAGGAGAAAATAATGGAAAGATTCCTGTGGACGAATAAAACTTCCTAAAGACCCACGTCTTCGTTCTCTCCACTTTAGGTCTGTTGCCTTTGAGGCTTTTAGTGGACCATGAATAAAAGCTTACAAACTTACAAACGACACAGACAAGAAACGCTAGATGCCATCCTGGCAGGATGTAAACATGCCGACACTTGTCATGATGCCGCAGCCACTTGAGTTTCTCAGCACAGATTTCACTCGATATCCAGGGTGTTTAGACTCCTTGTGGGGAATAATTATGGTTTAAGGCTACACTTATATCCATCACTACCTGTAAGCTCTTTCAGTAGCAGTAGTCATTGTATCAGTATTTTATTTTCTGAGTTGTGCTGCGGCAAAAATAGCAACAGATAGCGAGTAGCACATTGAGTGCAAATAATGGTACCCCCCCCATAGTCCAAAATATGTATCAAACGATGTGGACATCATTTAAACTGAAATTGATAGTAGCTGGTAATTAGTTGGTGATTAGCTCTTTTAACTCAAAAGCAAGACTTCCATCCCTACAGCTGCCATATTGAGTGCCATATACTCCATGTGTCAGTCAATGTGAAGAGCACCACTTGTTTCTAGATTTGTTATTGCAGAGTTCCATAATACACAACAATTATCATTAAAATAAGCAAAGGGATAACAGATTTGACAAATAAATAAATAAACGTTCCTTTATTTTAGTCATTAGGCTTATTATGAACAAATACCAAGCTCATAGAGACAGTCAACAGTTTTGATGAAAACTAATTAGACTAGGTTGGACTAATTACTCAATTAAATTAACTGAATTGCTGAAGTGCTCTTGGAGGGATTCTGAAGATCGCACACCTACTGTAAATAACGTTGCAGTATTTATCTTATTTAGTAATCGGCTGTTATATTTAAAGAGAATATGTAAAGCTCAGCATAACGTATCATATGGTCATCGGACGTGTCATTAAACACCTCGACTGGTGCACCTGAGGTGCCATATGTGCGCTATTTTTCCGCCAGCGTGGCGGAAGATGTGCCTGAGAGAAAGATGTTTAACATGCTGCCTCTCTAACAGACCTTTGAGGCCAATCCAAAAAAAAACTACGCTATCACCGCCGCCAGACTTATCTGCTACAATGCGGTAATTCCTGCAGAAAAGGAACAGGGACAATGTTAGGACCTATTTAATTCATTTATTCATGAGCGTAATTGAAATATTAACACCGGTGGCAGACGGCGAAGGCTTGGCGCTGGGACCCGAGTCTGTTCGCACGGCACTCCGCTCTGAATATTTTATTTAGATGCTCCGCTCGTGGCTTCACAGCACAGGTTAATCTATTCGCTGTTCCGACACGCATGGGACCCTTGTACCGCCGTCATTAAAGTCCCACACAAGATGTCTAATAATGACACTTATTAGCGCAATACAAGAAACGACTTCTCCGGAATTTACATTTTCTTCCTTGTTTTGCGTCTAATTGCAGAGAGGACTCATTTCCCTCCCTAATAACGATGGGAAAAAACTCTAAACGATTAATCTTCTGAATACAGAGTAGGAGGGCTTTTGGTTGGGAGGGATTTTTTTGGGTGATGTATTATGAGCAAGCTCGTTGCAGTATGCGTGCCCACACATTCGGCTAATTTTACCCAAGTGTGCGTGAGGCTTTCGATAAAAACACACGCGGCAGCCAAGTTTAGTTTTTTTTTTCCCTACATAAATGGCTGTCTTGGGTCTTTGGTGAACGTGGATGTGTAGATGTCGGGAATAAGGGTAGGATCAAATGGAGATGCACAGGGGGAGTTTACCAAGACGCGCTCTCTTGCCATGTGCTCCTGCTGTCACATGTCGTTGCCACGGCAGCAGCGAGGAAAACACCACCCACTGGGACGCAAGGCCTGCGCCGAGGCGTCGGGCTGGCACTCTTTCTCTCTCCTCGGGCTTTATCAAAGGGAAATGCTGAAACACAGGGAGATGGAGCTGCCACTAACCATCAGAGTCGCAACCGTGCCACATTAAAAAAGGGAGACTGCATAAATATCTGCAGGAAAACTGGGGCTTGTGTAAGGGACGAGACGGGACGCTTTGTGTGTGTACACTAGGTTTGGTGTGTAATGCATCACCGTGGCCCATGTGACTCCTCAGGTCTGGTAGAATCCGTAGGGCCTTTGGACATGTTCCTGCAGGAGTCACGGTTCACACTTCTCACTGTTTTCCTGCCTCCCTCCCCCACTGAGCGTCACGGCTCTGCGTGCGTGTCCGTAACCATGTGTTTTACGCTGCGTGCGCTCTTTGACTTAGGATGACATGGGCGGCTTCTGCCCGCTGCCTGATTTTTGCTATGTTTGTGTTGATTTAAAGTGGAATTCATTTGTTTTAAACTTGGATTTAACATGTTGAGAAGATTTATAGACAATTCTGACTGTAAAGATGTTTTATGTAAGTCTTAGGCCTGCTGTTTGCAAGTACATTAAAGCAAACGCTTCTATCTGCTAAACCTGATTTCATGCATTGTTGCATTTCTAAATGTCACAACCTAATTTATACTGTAGTTTAATGCAAGTGTTTTATTGGTATTGCTGATGCAAGGGGCGTTATAGCAGGTATTGACACATTTTTTGGGGGACATTTACTTTTAAAAAACTGAACATAATCTGATTTAAAAAGGCTGCATTATGGAAAAAATCCCACATTTTTCTACAATAATAGAGATTATGATTATTGTTGTTGTTTCTAGTGTTATATTTTTATATTGTTAAAATAATAATAAATTAAAATATTTTTTTGCTGGTTTATTTTTGCATTTTTGTTCAGATTAGTCCTTTTCTTATTCATTTAGCTGACAATTACAAATTGAGAAAGGAAACACAAGCCTATTCAATCTTTTATTATTTTTTATGTAATATTTAATAATTTGTATTTTCATTCATTTTTTTCTTATTAATTTAGATGATAATTACAAATTGAGTGAAAAAATACAAATATACACTACCGTTCAAAAGTTTGGGGTCAGTACATTTTTATTGTTTCTTTTCTTTTTTTTTTTTCTTTTTTTAAGAAATTAATACTTTTATTCACCAAGGATGTATTAAGTTAATAATCAAAGTTTATTAAAAGTTAATAATAAATAATTTACATTGTTATAAAATATTTATATTTTGAATAAACACTGTACTTTTTAAACTTGTTATTCATGAAAGAATCCTGAAAAAAAAAATTACAGGTTCCAAAAAATATTTGGCAGCACAACTGTTGATATTATCCAACATTGATCATTCTAATAATAAATCCGCATATTAGAATGATTTCTGAAGGATCATGTGACACTTAAGACTGGAGTAACAGCTGATAAAAATTCAGCTTTTCATCACAGGAATAAATTCTATTTTAAAGTATGTTAAAATAAAAAACATTATTTTATATTGTAAAAACATTTTACAATATTACTGTTTTTTTCTATATTTTTAATCAAATAAATGCAGCCTTGATGAGCATAAGAGACTACTTTAAAGACTATTACAAGTCTTACTGACCCCAAACTTTTGAACGGTAGTGTATATATATATATATATATATATATATATATATATATAGTTTTTTGCATATTTAGTTTTTTTCATTTTCATTTTGGTTTGTTTTCTTTATATATATATATATATATATATATAAAATCTCTATTATTGTATAAATATATATATATATATATGTATATATATATATATATAATCTGTATTATTGTAGACTTGTATTTTTTCACTCAATTTGTAATTATCATCTAAATAATAATAATAATAATAATAATAATAATAATAATTATTATTATTATTATTATTTATTTTATTATTATTATTATTATTATTAATTATAAACAAAATTTACTTGCCATTTTTCATTCAGTTTTTTTTTTTCCACCAGATTTTTCCCTCTGGTTTGTTTGGATTTTCTTAAGTATGACTACAGAGAATCATTCTAAGCAAATTAGTTAAAATGTCAGTATGTTACTGACTCTACTGGAAAAATATTACACATACTTGCTCCCTTTTATGAAAGTTGAAGTAAATGCTGAGTATAAAGAGTCTTAATGGCACATACAGACTGGGATCTTCATGGTCGGTGAGTGTATCTCTGGTAAAGGTTAGAGAGAATTAAGGACGCCACAGGAGCCTGCAAAGACCAGGCAATTATTCAGCATGCCCTTTCACATCCGCAAAACAAGGTGAATTTACACCCAATGCAGCCGGTTTGTGTTATTGGGTGATACTTAAGGCAGGGAATCTCTTAATGTTTCAAGTTTGGAGTTGACAGAAATTGTCAAACTGTATAACCAACAACAACACGATGATCAAAGGCATCTCTGAACAGTATATATACAGTAGTATTAAATGATTTAATTTTCAAGATGGTGAGCCTTAGATGATTTTATTTATTATTTGTCACTGCAGAAACTTTCCTACTGATGTAAAAGTGAGGAATAATGGAGAACATGAAACAGGCAGCAAGTTGTTGGTTATAGACATTTCAGAGCAGGACTGTGTTAATATGAAGACTTGCATCATGAAGGCCAAATGCCCTCTGTACAGTACAGCATGTTTGAACTCTGCCAGTGACCTTTTAATACTAATATGGTGCTTCGATCTCAAGTGGTAAAACCTAGAAGAATTTTCGATTTGCTGCTATCTAAAGGACAAGAATTTATGCTACACTAGTTGAAAGTACAGTCTGTTTTCAGTGCATAATGCTGTCTTTAATGTAGATTGGGATGCGTCAGCCTAGCAACTGCCTTTGAAGTGAATGGGAATGCGAACGGATAGCATCCAAAACACAACATATGCTGGCTTTCAGCAGGAGATCTCTGGTCGTCACCCAAACGGGAACTGCAATGAAGTTGTGACCTTGAAGCATTCATTTAGACTCTCTTATAAAGCTTTATGGCTTCTGTCTAGCAGACACTTTCCTTTAGAAATGACCATTGATCCCCGGTTCCTCTGCAGATGGTGACCCCCTCACAGATAGCAGCCGCTGCAATCGCCAGCCCCAAAAAGCCCGAAAACAGCAACCCACGAGAGTTTGAAGATACGACGCATTGTCTCTGCTTGCATCTAATTCACTACTGTGATGTGGTTAAGTCTGTTTGTTCTCTTGAGCTAAATATCGTGCTCCTGGGTCTCCCCCAAAGGGCGAGTGATTAATGGCGCAGGAGAATGGGGAATGGGAGATGGGGGAGCAGTACCAGGCTGTTATCGTGCAGTCTTGATCGGATAGCTCCATTCATTTGGAGCCCTATTCTCTCTTGGTACTGTATGTTTATTTTTGGTCCAATTCGCACAAATCTTCTGCCTTAGTTCTGCTGCTCGCGCATGCTTTATACTACAAATACAGCACCCTTGTCCTGCCTGCAGCGCTTTTCTTTTACAGGAAAGCCCTCTCTTTTGTAAATAACCCTGCTCTGTGACAGTACCTCCAGTTCCGGTTTTATATTAGCCAATGTGATCTTACAATCCTTTTGTCAGTATATTATTCTCGGTGGACTTTATTTCAAGAATGTGTACTCAGCACAAGCATAATACAATTAGTAAACTACCCTGTAAAAAGTTTAGTTGTTACATAAAGGAGTCATTTTTAAGCTTTAATAATACAGCTGTTAATATTATTAATATTAGTATTCATTTTTAAAAAGAATAAATTATTTTATACAATATATATATGCAGTTGAGGTCAAAGTTTACATACACCTTGTAGAATCTGACCTGAATAAGATATTTCACATCAAAGACGTTTACATATAGTCCACAAGAGAAAATATTAGTTACATTTATTAAAATGACCCCATTCAGAAAAATCCTTCTGGTCCCAAAAATTTTTTGGTTTTTCAGCATTTTTGTGTATTTGAACCCTTTCCAACAATGACAGTATGATTTTGAGATCCATCTTTTCACACTGAGGACAACTGAGGGACTCATATGCAACTATTACAGAAAGTTCAAATGCTCACTGATGCTCCAGAAGGAAACACGATGCATTAAGAGCCAGGGGTGAAAACTTTTGAACACAATGAAGAAATGTTTCTTATTTTGCCTAAATATCATATTTTTTTTTCATTTAGTACTGCCCTTCAGAAGCTACTAGTGTTGCACAAAATACTGGTACTTAAAAAGCATTGCGATAGCCTGCTTTTAAAAACGGTACGATTCCACATTTAGTATCAGTACTTTAAGAATGCATTTTAATAAGAGCCGTATTTCTGCGTGTCTATGTTAGTAAATGGCACAGACGCGCATTTTGGTTTACTACACGCATACGCATGCAATCGTGGTGTTTTCAGCCTCTGCCGTCTCAATATACGAGTACATGAACACATGAACATAATCTCTAGAACTGCCCTGAGAGCCACTTCATGAGCATTTTGCCGTTTCTTTTGCGGAAAACTATCATCATATAATGAAGACCCTAAAGCTCTTAACAGCAACCCGTCAAAATAAAAGTTCGGTTTAACTTGACAGTCAGAAATATATTAATATATTACTTGTATGTAAAGATAGTACTACTAGTAATAATAAAAATATTATTAAAACAATGTTTAAGGATATTACCAGAAAAAATATTTACCAGAATCTTTTTTTTACCAGAAAATTGTAAATACACAACACAGTATTTCTGAAAAATGTAATAAATAGCCTATAATAAATAAATTCTTTATCAAATCTAATTATCCTTTATAAATTCATTATAAAGACAGACTTTTGATTATTAAAATGCAATGAAACGATTAGAATAGAATCCAGAAAATCAATGGAAAACAGAGATTCACAAACAAAACTGAATTCGAAAAAAAAAAAAAACATATTTCATAGGGCCTTAAAATGTAATTTTTGTTGAACTTTTTAATAAATTGCTGTTAAATTCTGCAAGTGTCATGATTTCAATTAATTAGACATGCTTTTTGATAAATATTTATTTTTTTATGTAACCATTAAAATAGAAAGTCTAGAAAATTTAAAATGGAATTTAGGAAAAATTAAACAGATTTCATAGGGCCCCTCTTTATTTCATTTGTGTCTTTGTTTTATTATAGTTGTCATTTAGTCTGTTACTTGCATCTAGGTTCTTATTATTAATAACAAAGATAAAATAACAAAAATATTGTGAAATAAGATTTGACTTTATTCTTTAAGCTAACTTACCAATAAATCAAAGATCTCTACACACCTGTAATCCTCTGTGGTGGCACTGGCATGTGATTATTATTGTTTTATTTTATTCTTTTTTTTTTTTTAAAGGGGGGATGAAATGCTTTGTTTTAATAGATAAAATAACTATAATCTCCATTTGGATCATCTATTATTCAATTACTTTTCCTGTTGTCAAATTTACCCTGATCTTCAAATTCCAAAAGTTTTTCCGTGTAGCGTCTAGTCGCTTTAATCACTGTGTCGTGTTGAATTTGCCGTGAATAACTTTGAGGTTAATTATTATCACAGCAAGCCGAATCCAGTCAGACAGGACAGAGTCAGAATGATGTTAACCTACGTTTGCAATTCCCCAGCCCAGGACCCCTGACCCCTGTAGCAAAAAGTAGGACACAAACCCACCTGATCATATGCCAGTGTGCAGAGCAGAGCGGTTCCACACGAGTGCGTCATGAGACAGGAAACTCTGCTGACATTTGCGCAGAAAAGAGAGGGGCTCAGCGGCCGGAGCAGCTTTTAGATCTGAAGCTTGCTGCAGAACTTTAAGATTTTATAGTAAGCTGTTAATGCTGAAGGCCCGAGTGTCTTTCGTACTGACTTATTCATCACGGATAACCAACACAAGCGCTAGGGAGTACTCTTTTTGGAAACTAGTGACTTCTTCAAAGCTCAAGTGGAAAACTTTTTCTTTCACCTATTGGGTTTTGCACACAAAGGAGTTGTGTGGCTTTGCTGACCTAGTAGTATTTGTCCAATATGAGTTGAGGCTAATATAAAGCTAGACAGCAAATATTTCAGGAAATCTTAAGGGAGTATTGAAAGTAGAAACTCTTTGCACCCTATTTCTGTTTTTGAAATCTGTTTTCACTTCATCCCCCTCTCTCTCGATCTCTCTCTGTTGTATCTGCAGATTTTTTTGCATTTTGTGCAGATTTTAGAGGAAATGTGGGGTAGAAGTGAAATTCTGCAGACTGGATTTAGTGATTTGGTGTTAAAGGTGACCTATTATGCCACTTTTTACAAGACGTAATATAAGTCTTGGGTGTCCCCAGAATGTGTCTGTAAAGTTTCAGCTCAAAATACCCCACAGATCATTTATTGTATCATTTTGAAAATGCCTATTTTGAATGGAAGCAGAAACACGCTGTTTTCATTCATGTCTCTGTAAATGCAAATTGGCTGCTGCCCCCAAATAGGGCAGCTCGTACCTCGCATACTCTGCCAAAAATCTGTTTGGTTTTGATTATCATGTCTTATCATGCTGAAATCATGCGTTTTAAACTATATTAGTTTAAAGGGGTCATCGGATGCAAAGTTCACTTTTACATGTTGTTTGAACATTATTGTGTGTTGGCAGTGTATGTACACATCTACCCTATAATGATAAAAATCCATGCAGTGGTTTTTAATTAATCTGTAAAAAATAATATCCCCTTTTTCAAATCGAGCCATTCTCAGATGCCTTTCGGTGTAGTGTCACACTACACCGTTCAGGCCGTTCCTACGATAGTTGATTGACATGAGCGTCTTACCTCAGACCCGCCTTAAATCAGCTGTAACAGTCCGACCTCCATTGTTTCAATGCCGGAGCAGGGATGTAAGTTAGACAAGAATCTCCGATTGAGCGATTGAGGTGTTGTGTTGCTGGATATAATAATGAACATAGTGGTCGTCATTTACTCCCGACATCTGAGCCGCTGAAGATGCAGTAGATTACGTCTGTTTGTGAATGGAATGCACCTCCCGATCTACATATATCTGTCTATGTTTGCGCGAATCATTCGTGACCCAGCTTCACTTACAGCAGAAGTGAGTATAAGGGTTGTTTTATGAATCTTTGCAATCGCCTTTCCTAATAACTTGCTAGTTAGCAAGTTTAGCGACTAAACGTGGCTAAATGCGGCTAAAGTAAACAGGCTCGTCACTCCACAGAGAGAAAAGAGGGGCGGGGTGAGCAGAGCTCATTAATATTTAAAGCAGCCTCGACCAGAACAGGATCATTTTTGCAGAGCTGATTTTGGCAAAGTAAAAAGGGTGTTGTTTTACACTACCATTGAGAAATTTTTAACTAAAGTATATTAACCTAACCTAACCTAACCTAACCTAACCTAACCTAACCTAACTTAACTTAACTTAACTTAAAGAATCATGGGGGGTAGCCGTGGCCTAATGGTTAGGGAATCGGGCTTGTAACCAAAAGGTTGCGGGTTTGAGTCCCAGGTCCGGCAGGGATTGAAGGTGGGGAGAGTGAATAACCAGCGCTCTCTCCACCCTCAATACCACGACTGAGGTGAGTCCCTTGAGCAAGGCACCGTTCCCCCAACTGCTCCCCGGGCGCCGCAGCGATAGCAATATGGCTGTCCACTGCTCCGGGTGTGTGTTCGCTACTCACTACTGTGTGTGTGTGTGTGCACTTGGATGGGTAAAATGCAGAGCACAAATTCTGAGTATGGGTCACCGTACTTGGCCACCTCACGTCCTTTCCTTTCCTTTCCTATCAACTTGTGGAAAATCGGCATCCGATGACCCCTTTAAACTTCTGATATACAGTTCTACGAGCCCGCACATCGCGCGCGCACAGAAAGCGGCTGTCACACGTTATGTGAGTACTAAACTAAGTTCTCTTTCATGTCTTATTGTGCGTAAACTGAAAACACAAGCTTGTGTTAAAAACAAACGAGTTACAAAAACAGACAGTTATGTTTGTGAAGGTAAACAGTTGGGAAAGAAATTGCATGGTTATATTAGATCTGTGTGGCAGCAGCGTAATATACAGTGAATAAATAAATAAATCCACTGCTCTCTTGTCTCCACTGAGGCTGGGACTCTAAATAGTGTTCTGTGCCTCGCTGTGCAGCCAACGACAGAACAGTTAGCATGCTTTGCTTGAACTTTTGCCATGGGGTTAGAACTGGTACACCATTGCTGCTTGCGAAAACAAAATGATGGTGACGTGGGTGAAAATGTGCAGGTTAAGGGGCGGTAATATCAAAATAAGATCAAATGCTTGCAAAAAACAGTTGCTGGGTTTTCCTTTTTCACATTTTCTGGGTTGGTAGATGCACTGGGGACCCAATTATAGCCTGATTATAACACGGAAAAAGTCCGATTTTCATGTTACGTCACCTTTAAATAAAACTAAGAGTGCTAGACATGTACATGTGTATGTATTAGATGAAAATGTATTCAGTAAACCACAATATTTAATAAAAGAATAAGTGATGTGGGATGTATAAAATTTGTGTGGGACTGTTTTTCAAATTCAGTGAGTTTCTTTCAGAATTCCGCAGGCACAGATTCCACGAGGTCTGGTGATTAGTGATACTGCAGCTCTGTGTGGCTTGGCTCATCTGGGGAATTGTTTTTATTATGCAGAGAGAGTTTTGAGGACGGTATGACGCTCACGGACGACAAATGTCCGTTAGAGCAGCAGCAGGCCTGTGAAGAAATCAATTATCAATGTATTAATTCAAAAATTTTGATTCATATTAATAAGTGAACTGACATATTAAAAAATTAGTCATTGACTATTTAATTTCAGCTTATTAAATCTTAGTTCTGAATTAATAAATTGATGTGAACTCTTCTTTTTTATTTTTTGGAAAGGGTACAGGACATTTTCCATTAAAGAGACAGTTCACCGAAAAAAAAGAAAAGAAAATTCTGTTATTAATAACTCACCCTTATGCCGTTCCAAACCTGTAAGACCTGTGTTCATCTTCAGAACACAAATTAAGATATTTTTGATGAAATCCAAAAGCTTTCTCACCCTGCATAGACAGCAATGCAACTGACACGATCAAGGCCCAGAAAGGTAGTAAGGATATTGTTAAAATAGTGCATGTGACACTATTGGTTCAACCGTAATGATATGAAGCTATGAGAATACTTTTTGTGCGCAAAGAAAACAAAAATAATGACTTTATTCAACAATTTCTTCTCTTCCTTGTCAGCCTTTATTTCCAGAATGGTTCTTTGATCTCCATTCTGTAAAACAAATGAGTTTCTGTCTAATTAAGGTCAAATTAAGGATATGATTTAAACTGAATCTAGCACCTGATAAATATCAGTCAGTGTGACTCGAAGGTGGGGTCTTCCACTGAAGGCTGACGCATTTCTTGAGTAAAAGAGTGACTCCTGGATAAAAGACAGATTTTTTTTTGTCCTCTATTCGACCTTTGTATACTGGAGCTCCAGATGAATGGAGCTCGTGAGGTTGTGCATTTGATGTTTTGTGTGTCTGGAGTCTTGCCTACAACCATTTCCATTATGACGGGCACAAACGCAGGCAATTGTGGTTGCTGTGCTTGTGAAAAGCCTCTCATTGAAATGCAGAACTCTGTTGTGCTTAGGACACAACATGGAACAAAAGACCATGCACACTTTACGACCACATAGAGATGGGTACTAAAGAAAAAGGAAACAGATTTTTACATTTCCTCAGTAGGATGTGAGTGATGTTTCCTCATGTAAAAGTCTGTGTCCTGAAATATCACACCTCTCCTCAACAAAAGGTATTATTTGAGGCATTACCGATGACGTAGCACTTTAGTGTGGATTGGAGATACGTGCCAAAGTTTAGGATGCGCTCACATTAGTAGGGCCGTATGATTTCCATGATGCGGAAAACACAGACAGACTCATAGAATCCAGTCATAAAAATGGAATTTACTGTATAATGCGGAATGTCAAGGAATTTGACAAATTTTGGATGAATTAATTAAAAGTAGGTCAGTACACTTAAATCAAAACATGATATGGACTAGTGTCTGAATATTAAGCCGCAAAAATACTATTTAAGTATGACTCCTGCATGTTCTGCATGTTGCTGTGTGAATGAATGGCATAGACACGCGGTTTCAATGAGATCACTGAGAGTCATTTCATGAGCATTTTACCATTTGTTTTGAGAAAAACTATTGTCATAACATGTACAAACAGAAACTTAATGGAGAAGTTCACTTCCAGAACAAAAATTTCCAGATAATTTACTCACCCCCTTGTCATCCAAGATTTTTATGTCTTTCTTTTTTCAGTCGTAAAGAAATTATGTTTTTTGAGGAATGAGGATGATTTCTCTCCATATAGTGGACTTATGTGGTGCCCATAAGTGTGAACTTCCAAAATGCAGTTTAAATGCAGCTTCAAAAGTCTCTAAACGATCCCGGCTGATGGAGAAGTGTCTTTGTTTTTTTTGGGTTTTTTTAAATGTACAATTTATATACTTTTTAACCTGAAATGCTTGTCTTGTCTAGCTCTGTGTAATCCAGGTCAATACAGTTAGGGTATGTTGGAACTCTCCAATAATAAATAATAATTTACTAACAATCTTCAAAATATCCAGGGTTCCCACACATCCTAGAAAACACATGGAAAACCTGGAAAATTGATGACTAATTTTCAGTCCTGGAAAACACATGGAAAAGGAGAGAAAATGGAAAATGTCCTGGAAAATCTCGTAGTTGTCCTAAAAAATTATTATTTAAAAAAAAAAAAAATGGAATTGTATTCTCCTTTAGCCAAGCCCAAAACAAATAATGCTAGTAGCAGAAAATGTTCGAGCTGACATAAATCATAACTGGCTAGTCTCTGCTCCAAATGCATGATTACCAATCAGCTCTTTTGTTTTATTTCAGCTGATCTCTGTTCTGGTGCTGCTTTGTTTACTACGGTAACCAGGAAAATTCTGTATCACTAGTCGAGTTTATATTAGCCTTCCAGATGCGCAAATTTAAATTCGTGAATTGAAAATACGCCTAATGGAAACGCGTCAATTTTGCAAAAACTCCCATATATCGCATGAGGTGGTTTTTCAGGCAATTTGAAAAAGGAATATTTTGCAAAACTGCAATGGAAACGGCTTTTTCGCATTTACAGGTCACATCGCGTATGTAAAAAGTCCTATGATCGTTTTTCGATGTACTATAAACTCCAAGAAAAACTTCATATGTAGCTGCTCTCAAGTATAAGGGGCTTTCCCTGATATTAATATATACCCAGCACGAATCTGTGGTGCATGACGGCTCCGAGAGCTGATGTTATGTTTTATACCAGCAGCGTCGCACACGTTTCTAAAGCGGCTCTCCACGCTGCTTCTCTTTCGACACTATTTGACTGATAAAAAATAAAAAAATATTCCTTTATTCTACTCTTTTCCCTTTATGGCTTGTACTTATCTGAACAATGCCTGTTATATGGTATTATAAGCACTTCCTAAGTCGTTTCGCCTCTTTAGGACAAATCGCTTGATGTATTCCCCACCTGTAAGTCGCTTTGGATAAAAGCGTCTGCTAAATGAATAAATGTAAATGTAAATGTAAATGCTTCTGTAAAAATACACGCATACGCCTCTTTCGATTACATAAAGCCAAAATCCGTCCAAATCCCACCCAAATCCGTTGCCATGACTTATCGCAAGAGGAACAAATTACGTTTTAGTCGCATAACATTGGTTAATGGAAACGTTGCCATTTCGCAATACTTTTTTATCTACATTTATAAAATATCGCCAAAGTTTTGTGCAAATCTGTAATGGAAGCGCGCCTACTGTTGTTCCAATAGCACCACCTGCTTTCAGAGAGTGAATTTGTGCATTTGTGCAGATATTTTTGATGCAGCATAATTTCACAAAGATAAAGTTAGACCATTCTGTTTTTGCTTCAGATTTTGAAATTAGATCAGAAACTGCTCATGTATGTAGAATCTTTCTTTGGATCGTAGGGCTGGATGATATGGCCAAAATTTATATCACAATATATTTCTTAATTTCGATATGATATAATTCCAATATCGATATGAACAACATTTTAAAAAGCCTCAGAATTATTGCAAAGTCTATGAAACCTCCTTCTGTAAAACCATATAATATTTTAGAAAAGAAAAAGGTACAAATAAATTAATGTTCACCTTTTATTTGTATTTAGCCTTCAGCTACAAATTCATTATCTGCCAGTAAGAGGCAATTTTGGAGCGGCAGAAACATCAGTTTCCCCAGTAACGGCTGTACACAAAGCAGCGCTGCGCTCATGAAGGCTACTTTATCAGATAAAATGAAAATGCCATTGAAACTTTTCTGAAGACAGTTGCTTCCCTTCAAAGATGCATTAATTTAAAACACCCACACCACATTTTGATTTTGAAATGTGCAGCGCTTTATTCAAATAAGTTGATCAATGTATGGGAAACACTAATGTATATTGAAATATCGAAAATCATATCACCGTTGTTGAAAAAAATTACATTGTGAAATATATTGATATTGAATTATTTTCCAGCCCTGTTGGATTGTGATTAAATTGCAGTGGTTACCTCTCATTTTAAATGGCTACAGAAAGTTTGCCCTAATAGAGCAAAAACATCTTGTTCATGTAGTCATATTTTCATTCTTTCATTTTTCAAAAATGAACAAATTGGAATTTGCTTGTAAAAAATCTGAATCGGACATGAAAAATCAAGATTGGTGCCTCACTACCGACTTTTGACAGTTTGAATATTGATGTGTTTCCAAACCTTCTATCTAATGTTCAACTTTAAGAGAAGTATTTCAGTAATTCAGTAACTTATGATTTGGATTATTGTCAAAAGCAAGCTATTAGCACTTCTGTACCATGTCAATACTGAAATTTAAAAAAAAAAAAAACAGCCTTTCTGCAGTACTGGTAGTACCAAGTACAGACTTAATTCATACTTGCTGATAGGCGGCTGCTTTCAAATACTTCCGTGAAAATTTATATCGCTTTCTATGAGCACTGATATGCAATGGCCAATCAGAGGTGTTTAATTAGTCAGAATCCCCTCATTTTTCATTTGACCCTTTTAAAGCAACACTTAATTGAAAATATTTGAAGGATACATGCCAAAAAAAAAAAACTTTAATATTATTGTTAGCATAAATAATGGTTCTGATTTAATTTATTTTTATTTTTGTTTATTTTGCTATGGAACTGAAATTGGTTCTGAAAATCATTTGTTGTAATATATAATTAAGAGCTCATATTAAAGAGCTTATTTTATAGTAAATTCATCGTCATAAACTGTATGTTTTTAAAAACGTCTCTGAGAGAGGAATAATATATTACTTTAGGGTGTTCTCCTTTGTCTTTTATTCCAGCCATAATTAAAATAAAAATGTTCTGAAAATGTCCTGGAAATGATCACTGAAAAAGAGTGGGAACCCTGATATCTTCTTAATTTTTGGGAGTTCTATCTTGGGAAAACAGCTTTTGTTGCATGGATCACAAGAAAATGAAGTTGAGAAAACCATTGTCAGCATTTAAAAACATTAAACATTTGTGACCCTGGAACACAAAACCAGTCTTATGTTGCATGAGTATATTTATAGCAATAGCCAAAAATACATTGGATTTATTTATCGATTTTACTTTTATGCCAAAAATCAGTAGGATATTAAGTAAAGATCATGTTCCATGAAGATATTTTGTAAATTTCCCACCGTAAATATATCAAAACGTAATTATTAATTAGTAATATGAATTGCTATGAACTTAATTTGGACAACTTTAAAGGCAATTTTCTCAGTATTTAGATTTTTTTGCACCATCAGATTCCAGATTTTCAAATAAATGTATCTCGGCCAAATATTGTCCTTTCCTAACAAACCATACAGCAACGGAAAGCTTATTTATTCAGCTGTATAAATCTCAATTTCGAGAAATTTACACTTATGACTGGTTTTGTGTTCCAGGGTCACATTTTTGTCAGGATCATGAAAATGTAAAGATTTAAAACAAAAAACAACAGAAAACAACTACTGTTGTGTCAATCACAAGATCCCGAGAAAACCCTGCCAGCGCTTCAAGAAAACAACTGGCATTATGTTGAGAGCTAAAGAGAATTTGAGATGGCATCTCGAGAAAACAACTTCCGCTATGTAAAGAACACAACAAAACAATAACGCATAACCTCTTAGGGCTTCCGTGCCTTAACAAACACAATTTCAGGATGCAGCTGAAATTGAAAGCACCACAGCTGTGTACAAGAGTGTTTGGTGTACGCTTCTCCTGTTTAGTCTTCCCCCTGTCTGCTCTCGTCTCTCAGCGTTTGGAGGGTTTCATTGAGGCACCTGATTGTGAAAAACAGCATCGTAACAGTATGTCGAATGTGAGAATTGGCCGCTTACGGCGGCGTGTTTTGGCTTCCCGAGGTTTCCCACTGTCTGACACCGAGAGGCCAGAGGGAGAATCTCCCGTGGGAGAAGCACAACTACTGCAAGCACTTGCCTTCAATTTAAAACATTGTCATTTAAGAAAGCGCACCGTTTATGACTTTCAGCTGCGGCGTAACCATGGAAACAACTCAGACTTGAGCAGAAAAACCAGGGTTGTGTTTAAAACCACCGACACACACGCAAACATACAGGCATGTTTACATTCCCACATACAACCGTCGAGCTTTCTTTTGTCGTCTTATTTGTTTTGGCAACAAAATTGTGTGTTGCCGATGCGTAGCGCTTCTATTTTAACGCAGTTAGATCGTTTAACCCCACAACAGGTATACTGTTGCTATGGCAACAGCTCGAACGGGGATGCTGGCTAATTCCAACTCTCTCAAATTCCACAAATATGCCAAACATCAAGTAGTGCACGCTACATTCGTGACCCTTCCCTCCCCTACCGATGATGAAACGGGCTGTAAGTTGGCAGGGGTTGCTCCGATTTTTTGCGCACTTTGTTCTTTTGCAAGATAGGCAGATAGCGACCCTTCCTCTCTCTTTCCACATCAATCTGTGGCTCACGCCGGAGTGCTTTAATGATTACCGTCCTTATTAAAATGAGGTGGATGATGGATAGAGCGAGAGAGAGAGAGAGACAGAAGACAGAAGACGGATGAAAGACTGACAGCCCAAATCCCTGAGACGAGGCAGTGTGGAACTGGAAGAGAAGGAGGAAGTCATTCAAAAGGAGAGAAAGAAAGACAGAGAAACACAGAGATGCTTCGCTTCTCCGGGCGCCCGCTTTCTCCTGTGCCCACGCTCTTCCTCCCACATCATGCGCATGCAGTTCTAACCTCTCCCTGCGATTTCTCTCACTCTCTCAATCACCATCTCGCTCTCTCTCCTTATCTCGCGCTCCTCTCCTCCTCGCAGATCCTTCACTACAGCATGCTGGGTGCCCGCCATTACTGAAATGTACAAATGCGCTTATATTCCTTCACAGGAACCATTAAGGCTTCACGATTATGATGTTTTGTTGCTTCCGCACAGGAAAATCTCATAGAAGCTGTCAGGAACATGTCTGGCTCATATTTTAACCCTAAATCAAAAGAAAGAAAAAACAAGAAATTATTTTTTGGTTAAAGGAAATGACACTTTTTTTTAGAACCATTGATTTTTTTTTTGCATCTTGACTGTTTTTAAAATAAGCACATTTTCTACCTAGATATTAATGACCATAATATGAAGAAATGTTCTCATAATGATATATTATTGAAAAGCATCTTGGAAGTGTTCATTGAACTTTAATGTATGCTAATTTATTTAAATTAATTAATATTTTAACATAATGTTTTAAACATTTAAACATTAATCATAGAAATGAATTTGGAATGATTATTTATTATTTAGAAATGTATTAAGAAGTTTGTTTGATTATTTAGACATTTATAATGAGAACAGTAAAAACTGAATAAAAAAAAAACTTCACGTATAAACACCTCAGTGCATTTTGATGTTAAAAAAAATAATAATTTAGCATGCATTACAGTTCAACAAACACTACCATGATGCATAAATAACTATTTTAATAAAATACCATATATTATTAAAATTGGTGTTTGTGCATGCTAATTTATTTTAATTAATATTTTAACAATATTTATACATTAATCAGAAATTCATTTATAATAAGAATGGTAGACATTTTATAAAAAAGAACCTCACGTATAAACATCTTGTGCATTATGATAAACAAAAATAAATTAGCATGCATTAAAGTTCTGCAAACACTACCATGATGCTTAAATAACAATTTTAATAAAATATGTTTATATTATATATGCTATATATTTATATATGCTAATTTATTTAAATCACTTAATATTTTAACATAATATTTTAAACATTGTACAGTACTGAAAATGTAGAAATTTATTTATAATGATTATTGATTATTTAGAAATTTGTTTGATTATTTAGACATTTATAATGAGAATAGTAGAAATTTAACAAAAAAAAAAACAAAAAAAAACAAAAAAAACTCACGTATAAACATCTCCGTGCATTATGATAATAAACATTTTGGTTAAAATGTGCTGTCATCAAAATATAACAATACCAAATTTCTAAACAGTTCTGAAATATATTTCAGTGCAAAATCCATTAAAGAATTGTACCTTTTGCTTTGGTCTTTATACACTTGAGCTTAGCTGTTAGAATACTGTTAGCTGAGTTTAGTTTTGTTGGGTGTCAGGAATTTACACAAATCTGTTATGCATTTTGTTGTTCTGTATCTGGATTATTAAAATAATAGGGCTGAATACATGTACTTGTGTTTTGCAGTGTAGATGTACTGCAGAGCTGTGTAAAAAGAGAAATCAAATATAAGGAATATCCTCTTTGGATCCCCAGGGGGAGACAGAAGGGCAGGAGAGCGAGTGAATGGAGGGAAAAAAATGTGGTGTAGAGAGTGAAAAAGAAATTGTGAGACTCAGTACAGAATGATAGAAGAGACACAAGATCCTGTTCCCATACTGTCACTGCAAATCTTCATCTAAAGGCCAGACACTTTCTGCACCCCCCCCCCCCTCTGTCTCTCTCTCTCTCTCTTCTTTGTTTTAAAAACTTTAATTTCTTTGCCTCTCACTTATTAATTTTTTTTTTTTTTTAGCTACGCACTCAGCTGGATGTTTCGGAGTATATTCGCACCCCTCTCGCCCCCTTATCCTGTGTTGCTCAGGGGAAGCCGCTGTGGTTTGCGATGTGTGCCGATGTGAGGTTAAACGAGGAGAGTGGTTGACATGTCCCAGAGTTCTTTGCTTCATTTCCAAATGTTCTCAGACTCCACTGGTCTGTTCTGTGCACAGCAGGCTTCACCTGTCTAACCCAACCTAACTCTCTAACACTCAAACTGTCAAAACTAGGGAACTGCAAATAGCAAGCCAGCATCAACACCTGGGATAAGTTTGCATGCCAAAAATATCAAAATAAAAATATGTTTTGTTTCACACATAATTAAAAGCATAAATTATGGGAAAATACATTGAAGCTACAAAATAGAATAGATTACAGCTGTTGCAAATGTTCAGTTACATGTTGCTCAGTACTTTATTAAAGGATTATTTCACTTCCAGAATGAAGATTTCTTGATAATTTACTCACCCCCATGTCATCCAAGATGTTAATGTCTTTATTTCTTCAGTTGAAAAGAAATTAAGGTTTTTGCGGAAAACATTGAAGGATTTTTGTCCGTATAGTGGATTTCAATAGGGATCAACAAGTTGAAGGTCCAAATTGCAGTTTCAGTGCAGCTTCAAAGACCTCTACTCGATCCCGGTTGAGGAATAAAGGTCTTATCTAGTGAAATGATTGGTCAATTTCTAAAAAAAAAAAAAATGTATATACTTTTTAACCACAACTTTTTAAGCGTCTGAACAGAAGGTAAAATGATGCATTAAGAGCCAGGGGGTGAAAACTTTTGAACTGAATGAAGATGTATGCATTTTTCCTATTTTGCCTAAAAATCTTTTTTTTTTTTTTCATTTAGTACTGCCCTTCAGAAGCTACAGAAGATACTTACAGGTCTCCTAAGAGGCAAAATAAGTTAAATTTACCCTGATCTTCAAATTCCAAAAGTTTTCACCCCCCGGCTCTTAATGCATCGTGTTTTTTTTCTGAAGCATCAGTGAGCGTTTGAACCTTGTAATAGTTGCATATGAGTCCCTCAGTTGTCCTCAGTGTGAAAAGATGGATCTCAAAATCATACAGTCATTGTTGGAAAAGGTTCAAATACACAAAAATGCTGAAAAAACAAAAAAAAATTGGGACCTGAAGGATTTTTCTGAAGAACAGCAGGCAGTTTAACTGTTCAGGACAAATAAGGGACTCATGAACAGCTGTGGATCATTCAGGTAACAACACAGTATTAAGAATCAAGTGTATAGTATATAAACTTTTGAACAGGGTCATTTTTATAAATTCAACTATTATTTTCTCTTGTGGATGTATAGGTAAACGTCTTTTATGTTAAATCTTATTTAGGTCAGTACTACATAAAAAATAACATGCATTTTGTATGATCTCTCTTATTTTGGTAAAATAATTAACATTTTGCACATTCTGCAAGGTGTATGTAAACTTTTGATCTTAACTTTATTTCTATTTGTCTTAAATGCTGTATAATACTTGCAGCAAAGAGGACATTTCAGATGTCGACTTGTGCATTATATATCCCGTCTACTTAATCCAACTGCAAACTGTGTAAATTATACATCTGCACATCTTCCCCCCTGGGCTGCAGAGCCGTGCAAAACCTGGGCTTGTTTGGACTCAAAATGCGGAGGCTCATACGGACAGCCGTGCTATTTTAGTACTCATGAAGTGTGTAGGTTGTGTGTACACTATCAGAAGAGAGAGATAGAGAGAGAGCAGGAGTATAAGACAACGTCACTATTTTTGTGTATATGTGGTGTGTGTGTTTGGCTATACTTGGCTGAATGACCAGTGGGTTCAGTCAGAGGAGATGCAGCGTCTCTGTCCTGATATGTGCTGGCTGCTCACTAATGACACTCAAGAGCCCTCAAGTATTAATAGTACATACATGCTGCTCCAAAGTCATGTATTAGACTTTATTTTAGCTGTGGCTGTCTATATATTTTTTAAAGTATGTCATCTTATTACTTTAGTTAGATCACCTTCATATACAACATGAAAGAGTGATTATGTAATCCAGTGAGGGACTGAGCTCAGAGAGTGGAGCGTTTCCCTTGTCAGATGCTCCTGAGAGACACTCCCTCAGCCTGTCAGTCTAACAAGTGTGGGATCGCTTGTGTTCTTTTGCGGGAGGTGGTCTGGCACTCAACATGGGGTCGGCCATCACTCCACTTCCACTTGAGGGTTCACTTCCTGTTTAGGTTAAAAGGTGCTGTTTTCATTAAATGGGAAAGACTGGCTTGCCTGTGGTTATGCTGGAGCTCAGAGTAATGGAAGTTGAGTCTAGACAACCTGGAGGGACATATGTGACCCTGGACCACAAAACCAGTCATAAGGGTACATTTTTTTGAAATGGACATTTATACATCATCTGAAAAGCTGAATTAATAAGCTTTCCATTGATGTATGGTTTGTTAGGATAGGACAATATTTGGCTGAGATACAACTATTTGAAAATCTGGAATCTGAGGGTGCAAAAAAATCTAAATATTGAGAATATTGCCTTTAAAGTTGTCCAGCAACTTTAACATTCTTAGCAATGCATATTACTAATTGCAAGCATTTTTTGTATTACAGGTTTTCTAAAATATTAGGTTTAAGTATGCAAATGAGACATTATTTAATGAAATATGTGCTAATTTGCATAAATGTTGAAACACTGGATGAAGTCAGTTTCAAAACTTATTTAATTTATGACATATTAGAGTCAAATGTTTTTACAAAGGGAATTTTGGGTATCTCATTTTGTCATTTAAAGGGGTCCTATTGTGCTTTTTCACTTTTTGAATTTTAGTCAGTGTGTGGTGTGTATGTTTGGGCATAAAAAAGATCTACAAAGTTACAAATCTCAAAGTCCACTCTAAAGGGAGATATTTCGTTTTTAAAAAATCCCTTTTCAAGAACTACAACAAACAGCTCCTTTGGACTACTGCGTTTGTTTTCCTGATGTTATGATGCCACAACGCGGCCCATTTGGCAAGGCAAGGCAAGATTATTTATATAGCACATTTCATACACAAAGGTAATTCAAAGTGCTTCACATTAAATGAAGTAGAATAGTCATAAAAACAATAATAAAAACCATAATCACAAAAAAGTAAGTAGAATAATCATAAAAACATGATCACAACAATAAAAAATTATATATATCATTAAAATATAATTAAAATATTAAAATAAATCCCGCCTACGGAAATTCGAATGGTTCGGGGGTGGGTAGGGACTAGGTGGGGGTTTAGCCTAACTTTAGCGGTGGAGCGCAGAGAGCAGCTTCTGACGCTTCAACGAGCCGCAGCCCAGCGGGTATAAACACAAGCATTGACTAGAGTGGATGCTAAATTTACATACCAAATATGTAAATAATTAAATAAATTAGCACAATAATATCATGTATCTGCAATCTGGCAGGCTGACGATAGGACCCAACAGTATTGTAGCGTATTATGTTCTCACCCTCCATGCATCCTAGGTGTATATGACTTTGTTCTTTCAGACGAATCCAGTCGGAGTTATATTAAAAATGATCCTGGCACATCCAAGCTTTGGAACGGCATAGACGAGTGTTTCTCTTCATCAGTCCAAAACAAGTCCAATAAAGTGCATCCATCCATCATAAAAAGTGCCTCACACGGCTCCAGGGGGTCAATAAAGGCCTCCTGTAGCGAATCGATGCATTTTTGTAAGAAAAATATCCATATTTAAAACGTAAGAATCACTTTAATCCAGCATGCGCTAACAGTTGTGCACGGAACTTGCTTTTTTGTCAAGGGGGGTTGCAGCACTGAAACAATTGCAACGCAGTGGGACAGCTAACCAATCACAACACATTTAATTTTTTTGGAAGGCAGGCCCTCATCAGACCCAGAATACAAAATACACTCACTTACACGTATTCGTGAATCGGAATATCAGATAGTTGAAGACAAGGTAAGCAAGTGTGTGAATATTTTGAATAAAAAAAGGAAAACGAAATAAAAGCGATAGGTCTGTCATACAGCGCTATAGTGGCTGCGGTGTCAATCATGACACGTCGCCATGGAAACAATAAAGGGAACGTTCTAAAATAACGGTCGCCTAAAAAAAACTCACTCTGGGGGGTCAGATAGAATATTTTAAACTCACCATTGAAAGGGTTAAATCTATTGACACAAATAGATAAAGTGCTATAAAGAAACATTTAACAGTGTCTTATGGATGTTTTCTTTCCACTAGTCTTAAAATGTCACTTTATGATAAAACCAAAAACCCAAAATCTCAAACTTGACAGGTGCATGAAAAAACAGCGTTTTGGCCTTCAGTGTCTCCCCTTAATATCCTAAAGATTTTTGGCATAAAAGAAAATTGATAATTTTGACCTATATAATGTATTGTTGTCTATTGCTACAAATATACACATGCTACTGATGACTGTTATTGTGGTCCAGGGTCACAAATTTGCTGGTAGATTTTATAACTACACCATCTGGACCTAAAGTTATCTATCTTTCCTTCACTGGTAGCCATTCAGAAGTAACTGGCGTGAATGGGAATGCTTTTATATTTTAGCTTCCTCCTAGTATTGTAGTCCAGAACTACTGATAAGTGACAGAATAAATGTAAACCTGTAAACTGAGTTGACATGAACTGACAGCGTTGTAATCCGACAGTAACGTGTTGTGTTGTGTGGCATCATATCACAACACCATATGTCGTCAGAACCCGCCGATTAAATCCCTGATCCCTCGCTGGGCAGCAGGACTACAACACTGAGAGGTCAGTTTCCAAGCTTTCCAAGGCCTGCTGTCAGAATATTTCCAGAAACCAGGGCCGTTGTCTTCATGTGCCATGCACGTAACCTCTGTGGTTCCCACAAGCTGAGTCTCGGACAACGGCATACGATAGTGGGCATTCAGTTTTGCGGTACTCAGGAAGAGATCGGTATAGCAGGAAATGAGGAAGTGGTTCTATGAAATTTCTCCAGTGAGATGAGAGGATTCTGGGTTGAATAACATGATGAAATCTGACCTGCTCCGGTATATACAAGGCCCCGTTCTCTCCAGGTTTGGCTCCTGCTGTAATCAAGACTCAAACGGCTCGCTTCGTCAAATATTAATCTGAAAGAGGAGAGTTGGTGGTTGCAGCTGTTATATACAGTGCACTTGAGCTCTGTGTTTGGAGTGTATGGAACTGAGATATTATTCTAATTTGGAAGGTGACCCTGAGAAGGTGGCGGAAACGCTTCAAAATGACTGAAGCAGTTAGATACCCACGTTAATTTTGCATTTGAGTTAAAGCCATATCTGTTTTCCTGTGTTAATTTAGCATAGCCTATGTGAGAAAAACAGTACATGAACAATTAAGCCATCAAGAAGTCAGTAGTCAAGCATATGTGTGTTGTAGACTAATACATGTTTGATGAAATACTGAAAGGCGCTGAAAGGCGCCGTGACCTACTTAGGTTGTTGATTTCCAAGCATGCTTCTTGACATGCTTCAGAAACACAAAGAATGAGTTAGGGATTCAAGCAGCAGTCAGCCATTTTGGCTCCGAAGGGTGTTCCTATGAAGATTCCTTACTAATCATCTCTCTTTCGTCTCACTGTCTTAACAGCTGACCTAGACTGCACAGAAGGTCTCGTATAATGAGGTGTTTCTATTTTCAAGCTGATTTCTTTTTTTAACGTGCAAAGTTTGTTCATTCCAGGAGGTAGGAAACAGACCACATGGTCTTGCTGCACACCACTGTACTAGCACTTTCCTTATTCTGTCTCACGTATTGTTCTTGAGGCGTAACCCGAATTTGTTAGAATAGTTAACTTAAAAACTGTTGTCACTCCAAATTACAAACACAAAAGATCATACAATATTTAATAACAGACCAAGATTTATTTATTTTCTAAAAAAATGCTCTCTGCTTTTCAGATCCTATTCATGTTTACACATGTTTACAGTACAACAAACTCAGTACATGTCATGTGAGACATGTGATAACCTATTAAATGTTCCCTGACTTTTAGACTTTTACATCATACGTCTTTGTTTAGTAGTTTCCTGTTTCCTGTGTTGGTTTTGTAGTTCTTTTGTAGTTTTTTGATTGTTTCCCCATGATTTTATTGGCTCTGTTTTTAATTGGTCTGGTCTTCTGTAATGCTAAGAAGCTCTGAAATCCTAGGAACTGAGAGAGGACGTAAGTGCAGATGAATTTTGATAACAATAATGAAGATGAACAAGACACAAGAACCACAAAACATGGGAACAGAACCAAGTAACCTCAACAAAAGCTATTGAAGGATAAGACAGAGACGAAAAGTCCAGAGCTTCAACATAATAGTCTAACACAAGACACAGAACGGTGAACATGTGGCATAACCAGTGACGTTTGATGTCTTTGGTGTCAAACTTGAATTTTGAACACGTGGAAAGCTAGTGAATGTTGACTTAAAGGGGTCCTACTATGCTTTTTTACTTTTTGAAATTTAGTCAGTGTGTGGTGTGTATGTTTGGGCTCCAGGGCGTCAGTGAAGGCCTCTGTAGCGAATCGATGCACTTTTGTAAGAAAAATATCCATATTTAAAACGTAAGTATCACTTTAACCTAGCTTGAGCTAACAGTTGCACACGGAACTGTCTACTTTGACAAGGGGCGTGGCAGTACTGAAATACCGTCTAAGCTGTTCGCCAATCGCAATGCAGTGGGACAGCTAACCAATCACAACACATTTCGTTTTTCAGAAGGCGGGCCTTCATCAAAACCAAAACTAATCGAGCCATTTATGCCAGGCTGGGAGAAAGGTATTGTAATAATGTAAATTAAGTTAAAAATAATGTGTTTTTCGAACCACTGAGCGTGAAAGCATGTTCTTGTACACCCCCAAAACAAAATCAAGACTTTGTAAAAGAGCATAGTAGGACCCCTTTAAATTTTGGACCGCAAAGTTGTTGTATTGCTTCAGAAGACTGCTTAGGGATGCTTGGATACCATTTTCTCAGAACTGACCCGCTCCCAAAAATTCAGAGTAGCGGCCAATACTGATACGATACCAGCACTGTTTTTTTTGTTTTTTTTTTAAATCAATGTAGCATTTGTTTACTTCTGTGTGTTGACCTGATCATCACTCTTTTGTGTGTTAAACACAATCTACTAAATATAGACAACTTCATTATAAAAAATGACAAATGATAAAAAATACTATTGTAAACTAGGTTAGTGGATAATTCAGCAGCAAAAGTCTGCACAGTAATTAAACAAAAAAAAAAATCTAAACATTCTGTGAAAAAAGCATTATTTAGTGGGGAACAAATAAAAGTGAATAGGTGTAGGACTTAATCTGGTAAAATGTTACACATTGCTCTTTGTATTGTAAAATACATTCATGAAAGACAAGTAAAAAAATTCATTTATATATAAGTTCATGTACATATTTATATATAAATGAATTTATATATAAATATATACTATCAAATGAAAAGACATCTTTTAAATGTACAGCACTGTTATGAGGCAGCAACATATGATAGAGCAAGAAAGGCTATTAATAACCTTTCATTGCGCAAAATATATTATAATATGAAAGGCTCCAGTAGAGAGCGAAACAAAGTCGTTTTGCGCATCCGGCGTGCAGAATGATGTGCTTGAAGTAATATGGAGTCACATAGAATAGTTCAAAGCACAAAGGGAAGAGATATTGATGCGTACTGTATTATATCTGAGCAATAGTTTACTGAGCATTTTCTTTTAACAGTTTTAAATTTCAGTTACTGTGCTTGTGAAGAGCAATTCATAGTACTCTTTACTCCAGTGTTGTGATCTAACAGACATCTGGTAGAAAGTAACATGATTTAGAAACAGCACTAAACACCAGCAAGATAAAGTCCTTTTATGCAAAACCATTGATCTTTATCTACAGATCAAATATAATAGGAATATCTTGAAGAGAGAGTTTCATCGTCTTGACTGACGTAACCAAGCATGGAGGATGACAGACAGCCGCTGCAGAGGAGAAAAAGTTTACGTGAACTTGAATTAAACGACTTAAATATTCATCTGTACCTTGCTTTAAACTATGGAACCTCTTCAGATCACTTGGAATGCAGTGCATGAAAACTTTATGGTATTTTATAATATTTTTGTGTTTTTTATGGGGCTTAAAGGATTAGTTTGCTTCCAGAATGAAAATTTCCTGATGATTTACTCTCCTTTATGGTCATCTAAGATGTTCATGTCTTTCTTTCTTCAGTTGAAAAGAAATTGAGGTATTTGAAGAAAACATTCCAGGATTTCTCTCCATTTAGTGGACTTTTAAAGGGATCAGCAAGTTGAAGGTCCAAATTCAATGCAGCTTCAAAAGGCTACACGAGGGTCTTATCTAGCGAAACGATTGGTCATTTTCTAAAAAAAATAAATGTTTTATATCCTTTTTTAACCATAAATGCTCATCTTGCACTAGCTCTGCAATGCGCATGTGCGTCTTCATGCATTACGTAATCACGTTGGAAAGGTCACGTGTGGTTAGTTCTTCATCTGTGTACTCAGTTTCAAAAAGGTTGGGTAGGGCGAAAAACTCCATCTAATTTTCTCCTCCAACTTTAAAATCGTCCGACTTTGTTTTATCTTTTTGGTAAGGGCATTTGACTTTCATCTGACCCTTAATCCTCAGCTGGGATCATGTAGAGCCCTTTAAAGCTGCATTGAAACTGGAATTTGGACCTTCAACCCAATGATCCCCATTGAAGTCCACTATATGGAGAAAAATCCTGGAATGTTTTCCTCAAAAATCTTCTTTTTTTTTTCAAATTAAAGGAGAAGTCTACTTCTAGAACAACAATTTACAGATAATGTACTTACCTCCTTGTCGTCCAAGATGTTCATGTCTTTCTTTCTCCAGTCATAAAAAAATTATGTTTTTTGAGGAAAACATTTCAGTATTTTTCTCCATATAATGGACTGATATGGTGCCCCGAGTTTGAACTTCCAAAATGCAGTTGAAATGCGCCTTTAAATTATCCCAAATGCAGTTGTAAACAATCCCAGCCAAAGAAGAAGGGCCTTATCTAGCGAAAGGACCAGTTATTTTAAAAAAAATGATACAATTTATATACTTTTTAATGTCAAACGCTCGTCTTGTCTTGCTTTTCCCAACCTCTGTTTTTTTCCGGTTCATGACAGTTAGGGTATGTCGAAAAACTCCCACCTCATGTTCTCCCTCAACTTCAAATCGTCCTATATCACTGTTTTACCTTTTTTGTTAAGGGTGTTTGATCTTCTTTGCATGTTGACTTTGCAAAGACTGGGTCAGAAATTCTGCAGTGATGTAGGATGATTTTGAAATGATTTTGAAGTTGAGGGAAAAAAATATGATATAATATATATATAAATAATAATATAAATATAAATATGATATATATATATATATATATATATATATATATATATATATATATATAATATGACATACCCTAACTGTCTTGAGTCAGAATACACAGAGTTCAGGGAGAGAAAGACAAGACGAGCATTTGAGATTAAAAAGTATTTAAATTGTATTTTTTTAATGAAAATAACGATCGTTTCGCTAGATAAGACCCTTCTTTCTCTGCTGGGATCGTTTACAAACGCATTTGGGATCGTCTGAAGCCACATTTAAACTGCATTTTGGAAGTTCAAACTCGGGGCACCATATCAGTCCATTATTTGGAGAAAAATCCTGAAATGTTTTCCTCAAAAAAAATCATTTCTTTTATGACTGAAGAAAGAAAGACATGAACATCTTTGGATGATAAGGGGGTGAGAAAATTATCTGTAAATTGTTGTTCTGTAAGTAAACTTCTCCTTTAAGAAAGAAAGACATGAACATCTTGGATGACATGGGGGTGAGCACTTTTATGGCACATTTTTGTCCCATGGTCACAAAGAGCAGCATGAACATTCAGCAAAACATCTTCTTTTGTACATGAAAGATGTCCTACAGGTTCAGAAGCACACGGGAGTAAGTAAATGATGACAGAATGTTCATTTGTGAGTGAACTGACCCTAAAAAAAGAGATCGGACTCATTTTTAAAATCATCTTTTCTACAAAACTTTTGAAACAGGACTGTGACCTAAATGAGCAACTGACTGGCAGCCTAAGAGAAGTAAAATGTTAAAACTGACTAACCTTCCCTTTAATTTCTCTAAAGATTCAGACTCCCTGCTCATTCCCTGTAGTCATGGCAACGCTGTGTCTGACATCAGCTCTTCAAATGAGTATTTTCCGCCTGCTCCTGCCGCAGCATTCGTATGGTCACTTGCTTGGTGTACAATGGCTTCAATTGTACAGTCACCTTGATTAAATGCACCACCAAAAAGGGAGTAAGCCCTACTGTTTGAATGGATGTTTCAAACACAAAAGGGTTAAATGCTTTCCTGTTTATCCATTTCGTTTTGCAGTTCAACCTACGGTGATTATGAGGTCAAATGCTTTTGCTTATTATTTCCTTTGGAGAATCACATCAGTCTTTTCCTGCAAGTTTGTTAGCTACAGGCTACAGTAAAGAGCAATTAACTTTCTTTGACCTACAGAGGAAAAATTAAGCAGATTTTTCTGCTTAAATTCATTTAAATGATTAGATATTTATTTTGTTAATTTCAAATTAGGCTCCACACTAGTGACGTGCAAGCAGCATGCTCTGTGTATAACTCCTCAGACAGCCCCGAGGACACTAATTATTAAATGTGCTTTGTGATAACATCAGTTCCTTGGTCTTCTGCAGTTCACACATGATCTGGCTTGGTGTTTCATTTACGGTTAACATCTCATATTAGCCGGCCACCTGGTCCGTGGATAAAGCTGTGCTCCTTTGTTAACCGATTGGTGATTGCCGAGGGTCATTGTCAGCTGTCTGTAAACACGCAGGTTAATGCATCTGTGTTCGTGGTGTCGGCTTTGTGCCACACAATCAGAGCTGGGCTGCAGCACTCAAAAGCTCTCCATTTGAACAGGCACTCCAGCACTGCGCATCACAATGCCGCTGCATAATTCTCCTTCAGAGCATCAGCAGGCTGCGCTTCATTTCCCTGCCCTCTGACTGAAGGCACGCCACCAGAAACACTTCTTACCACGAACACAGTGTGGAGGAGAAGCCATTTCCTCTCTTGTCTGTCGTGGGCACACGCAGTGTGGCTGCTGTCATGAAACACGGATCTTATTCGCCAAAAATAGCATGCAACATTGCATTCCTGATGCAGGTTCATCGCAACAGGATTGATGCCAGTGTCAGTCAATGTTTATTTAGTTGTTTCTTTTTGACATTTTTGTCGTCAGTAACAAACATGAAATAAATAATTATCATATAAGGAGAAACTATTTACAGTGGCAAACTGAGCCATGTTGCTAGTGGGTTTCATATGGTTTCATATCCATCATCTTAAGTTGTTTTACGTATATGTAATTTCAGAAAGAGTAAAACGGGTTAAAATATTTAAATATAATGTGATGAAATACTAATCGAACTGACTTTAGTTTGCTTAACTTGTAAAGCTGTGCATTTAAAAAAAAAAAGTAGCGTTTTGCCATGCTACATCGTAACAACTTGTTACGTTATTAAATTTGGTAAAGTTGGTAGCATCTGTACTTTCAGTTAGTAGCTCCTCACACTGGAAAAACCTGTAGAAAACCATTTTTCTACAGGTTTATCGAGTATATCGCAAAAAAACAAACAAAAACACAGCTAGAAGGTCAAGCATTCACCATGGTTAGACTACTGTGTGAGCACATTTAGAGTTCCTGCTTTCACTGTGTGATTTAGTCTATTAAAATACACTTAGAATCCCCCCAAATTTCAAGATATGTGGGCAAAAATGACTGTCTTATATTTATATCAACTGATATAGTTAATATCACACTGAAGAGTGATGTTTTTCTCCAAATATCAACATGATTGCAAATGTGATATTCATTTGATGAACAGCTCCGTTAACAAGAAGTTAATATTAAAGAAGTTCACTTCCAGAACAAGAATTTGCAGATAATGTACTCACCCCCTTGTCATCCAAGACAGATGACAGTTTTTGAGGAAAACATTTCAGGATTTCTCTCCATATAGTGGACTTCTATGGTGCCTGTGAGTTTGAACTTCAAAAATAGTTTAAATGCAGCTTTGAAGGGCTCTAAATGATCCCAGCCAAGGATGAAGGGTCTTATCTAGTGAAACGATCAGTTATTTTCTAAAAAAAAAAAAAAATTCTCGTCTAGCTCTGTGTGAACTCTGTGTATTCCGGTTCAAGACAGTGTATGTCGAAAAACTCCCATCTCATTTTCTCCTCCAACTTCAAAATCGGTCTACATCGCTGCAGAAGTACCGACCCAGTGTTTAAAAAGTGAACGAGCAAAGAAGATCAAATGCCCTTTTGTCAAAAACGGTAAAACAGAGATGTAGGACGATTTTGTAGTTGAAGTTGGAGAAGAAAATGAGATGGGAGTTTTTCAACCTACCCTAACTGTCTTGAACTGGGAAACAGAGTACACGCAGAGCTAGACAAGATGAGCATTTGAGGTTAAAAGGTATATAAATTGTAATTTTTTTTAGAAAATAACCGATTGTTTCGCTAGTTAAGACCCTTGTTCCTCAGCTGGGATCATTTAGAGCCCTTTGAAGCTGCATTTAAACTGCATTTTGGAAGTTCAAATTTGTGGGTACCATTGAAGTCATTAGATGAAGAGAAGTCCTGAAAGTTTTTCTTTACGACTAAAGAAAGAAAGACATAAACATCGTGATTGACAAGGGGGTGAATAAATCATCTATAAATTTTTGTTCTGGAAGTGAACTTCTCTTTTAAGTGACTTACATTTTAAACACAACGGTTCTTGTTTTTGCTGTATTTCGACGACGAAAATAGTTCCAAACAAAACCACAGCAGAACGGTTTTGCATCTCTAAGCAACACATGGTGTTTTATTATGGAATCAATCAGCCATTTAAACAAATTGGTTGAATGAATGACTCAATAACTCGCCCATGCAGTGATTGGTCGCCACCCACTGGCGATTTTAGGTATAGTAAAAGACCAAAACATTAATTATGCATTGTAACTGCAGGTTAAGTGCATTCATGTCCTGCATTAAACAGTCTGTGTGAATGCAGCTAAATGCCACTTTAGGTGCAGATTCTGTGCCACCTCTGCATTTCAAACACAGATTTTGTTAATACTGATTTCATTTGATTGGTAACAGCCCTATAATCTCTTACTATTTGAATTTATCGATTAAATTTAACAATTTGACACAAAAGACATTTATTTTAGGTTGGGAAAAGGTAAACATGCTCCTAAAAGGTAAAAATCAGTTTAAACTTATTGGGAAAGTCCCACAGGTCCTTGAAATCCTCAAAAGTTTGTAAATCTGGAAAAAAAAAATTCGAGGCCCTGGAAAGTTTTTGAAAATAAACATACATAGATACAGGTCCTTGAAAGTAGTTGAATTTATTTTTTGCAAGAAGTTTTCTGGAAAAAATTCCATATTATTCCCTCCATTCCACAAATGTGTTATTTCGACAACACTTCGTGGCCTATGCATACTAGCTTGCTTGATTTACATTAGTTACGTGCATTTACGCGTTACGTGAAGTGTTTCCATGTAAGGCACTTTGTGTTGTACGTTGCCATGATGTTCACAATTGCACAAAACTACTATGATAGTACCTCAACATTTCACAGGCACAAAATAGGCTCTGAAGTTCGAATAATTGCATAGTTGTGTTTGACACATGAAAACTGTAACAATGTATCTTACGAGGTAACACGTTATATATAAGCACACCCCTACTTATAAAACAGTGATTCAGTGAGTTAATTCAGTGATGTATTCATCTTACCCAAACCAGTAACTTGTCTTTTTGAATGATTCATTAAAATATCTGTCTATATGAATCATATGCTTGTGAATGAGACTACGCTAGTCATGCTTTATCGTTTTTTGCTTGCATCTTGTGAGAATCACTCAATAGAAAAATGTCTTCTTGCCAGTATTTTTCCATACTCTGTCTGTTTATATCATCCCATTAAATTCAGACTCATTCACCATTCAGGTAAATGTGATGTCCTTTGCTGTGGTGTTGTAGGAAACACTAACCCTTGCCTTTGTGTGTCCCTCTCTCTTCAAATTGTACATATGTCTGTAGCTTTACAGTGTTTTACATCTGAGGATTGTCATGAGGATATTAACCGTACAAGCACAACAAGTGTCTAGACGTGGAGCGATCGTGCAGCTGATTAAATGGAGTTATGTTGGACATTGTTGTCACAAGACTCCAAATAGTGTAAGTCTCAGAGCAGACTTTAATATGAACATGCCAGTCAGCCGTCCACCCTTTCCTCTGCTCCGTGTCCAAGAGCAGTCAGGTTGATGAATGGCACCCATTACTCTGAGCATTATGGGCTGGAGCAGATGGGTGGGTATTTAGGCCTTGAGCGAGAGGAGTATTTTACCCCGACCGTAACGGTGAGATCTCTTGTCTCACAGAATGACCAGCACACGCTCCACGGTCGCCATTTCCCCCGTCGGAAGCCGCAGCATCATTAAGTCCCGCCGGAGAAACAAGGCTCCATCAGACGTCTCGCTGATTTCATGCATGAGGATCCGCTGTATGTATATCGTCGCTCGCAAAACATTTTTCTCTTCTCGTTCGGGATGCTTAATGGCCTCAGCCATGGCACCAGGCGTAATGACAAATAAATGGAAGCGGTATGAGCGTTTAGGGTGAGGCTTAGGCTTGAAAATGGGATTTCTGTGCAGACAGGGAGTGGTAGTCTAAGTAATAACATGTCGCCAGCAGAGCCATGGATCAACGGCACGTTAGCTGTCAGCAAGAAGGAGGAACTTACAAGTTCTGGGTTACTCAGGGTCTCTGCAATGCATCTCTTTGTGGCAGCTGGAAAGATAATTCAGTTGTGTTCACAACTCTTGGCACCTTTAGCCCTAGAAGTGCTCTGGAAATCGTCTTCCTTGCAAAGAATTAATGTATGAACGTACTGTATTAATCATGGAGTTCTCCACTGACTGGATTTCGTTTTATCACGTTTGCTTAAATTACTGCTTGGGAGGAAGAGATTTCTGTCTGAAGGGCAGTTTTTCAGGCCAGGGCACTGCTTTAGGGAAGCACTGCGAAGAAAGGGCTTTTGGGAATGGGAACTAGATGGCGTTCCACTTAGAGGGCCGAACACAGGCTCGGAGCTGGCCCGTGTTCATCCCTGCCTTTTATCCCGGCCTGATGCTGCACCGAGCGCCACATCACCACAATTATCCAAAATGGCAGTAATTACCCCCGCCTCCCCTCCCTGGCTCTCCAGAGGAGACATCCTGGGGAGAATGGAGGACCTCAGGCCAAGAAATAATTAACTTGATAATGGCCTTCCTTTCCACAGCCATCCTTCTCGCTCTGTCTCTTTGCACATTTCCACCAATTACAAAGATATATTGTTTTAAAGCTTCTTTGGAGCAGTATACTAATAGCTCTCCTTACTGTTTGTTTGTATATAGTGTTGTTCATCTTCGGGTGGGAACCTTTGATAATCTCAGAGTCTGAAAATACCTTGATGTCACAGTGATGCAACTTGCTTAACAGAGCCTCGAGCACAGCTTCCTCTGGAGGTGATGGATTGGGGAATTTTTTTAATGCATTTTGTCATTTTTCATCCCTCAACCGCTAATAATGCTTCAGTGCACTCAAAACAATATGGCTTTTACAGTTCACGAACAAAATGGGCTCATCCGGAGATGTTTAGTTTCCAGTCTTCTGGAAAAAAGGCAGTAATTCAACACTAGTGTTGGCATAGCCCCCTCAAGCACTACCATCACAGTTCACGAGTTTGTCATGTTCATGCTTAAGCTGCTACATTACACGTGCAGTGGTTGATTCACTCATGTAGTGCCAGGTTTTTGCCAACAAGCAAAGAAAAACAAAAGTTAATGTTTTTTTTTTTTTTTTTAATACCAGAATATATATGTATGTTAACTTTTTATAAGCAAGGTTTGTTTAAGGTTTGAAATGTCAGTTGGTGCAACTCCCCAAAAATGTATTGCATTTATAAGGGCTGGGTAAAAAATATAAATTATTTCTCAGTATTGTAGCTCCCATCCAATAAAAAGCTTTGTGCTTTGTTACTTTTGATATGAAACATGAAGTCTCAGAGTGACAGATCGCTGTAGTGCCTCAGTTCAAGACAATGTCACGTAACGTCACATACACCTCAGAAAAAACATATTCAGTGACCAAAAACTCATTAGTCAGAAAAATGAACTCTAGAGAGGAGCATTTCGCAAGACATATGCACCATATAACATATTCATTATAACTTTTTACTGTTCTTCAATGTATAATTTATGTTTAAATAAACAGCCACCATTTAAATGTTTATATTTTGAAAAATTAATTGGAGTAGAAATATAATTATGTATGTGTGACTAATTTTTTCTGAAACAATATCGACTCTTAAAGCTCAAGAATCGATTAGTTTATCCTGTTCTCAGTTGATGAACGCAACATTGTAGCGCACCTCCTGTTAAGTAAATCGCAATAAGCTTTTTTTATACTTTTTTACTTTTAATATGAAACAAAGTTTGAGATTTCAAATTCTGTCAGTTTCAAACAATAAATACTGTTTTGGTGCTGTTTAATGTGGAGTGACAGATCGCTGAAGTGCGTCAGTTCAATAGAAGTGGCACGTGAACTTATCATCTCCTTTGCTTTAATATCAGTTTCAGCATGAAATAAACATGAATAAATATCCAAAGGTATGTTAAAAGAAAGAGTACAACTTACCAAAATCCATATCCTGCCTCATGTAATCACTCAATCAGTGTTTTAACTGTGCAAAGATGTCAGTATAACAGCTTGTAAACAATGTTACGCAACGTCACATCTACCTCCGAAAAAACATATTTAGTGTCCATATAAACGGACCATAAAATAGAGCATTTCACTAAATATATGCACCACATAATATATTCAGTATAATTTTTACTGTTCTTCAATATTTAAGTAAAGTTTGAATAAACAGCCACCATTTAAATGTTTGTATTAAAAAAATGAATTGGAGTAGAAATATAATTATGTAATTGTATCTTTATTATTATAAAAACTTCATTGAGTGTAATTTAGGCGTTTGTGTACAAATCAGTTCATTTTGACCTTCAGTATTGTAGTAATGTAGTACCAACTAACTCTCATGTATATTTTACAGCATTAGTTGTAGATATTTTTTTTTTCATTGAGAAAATTTGGCATGTACTGTACATGATACATATCCAAAATAAGTGACATTGAATCAAATCGAAAATTGAAACGAATCATAAGCTTGCAAATTAGAATTGTGAAATTAGTGTCAAACCCAAATTCATATTATATGGGTAAAAAAAAATTACCTTGAAAAGCGTATTTTAAAACATTAAAAAAAAAAGTTTGTGTACAGTCACGTATATTCAAGGTAGAAGCAAATGTGTACATTTTTAACTGATGGTTACATTACATTACATTTTAAATAATTATTTCATTCATCATAAAATTTAAACTTTAAACTTATTGAAAATTGCATGAATTCTTCTGTACAATAAAAAACCATATGAAACCAACATGAATACATGAGTACATCTGGCACGCGTTTCAAACTTTCCTTTTCGTAATCTTGGACGTTCTTACTTGTCTTTGATCCGTTAACCAATTTCTGGATCATAGTTTTAGTCAGGGTGAAGAATGTGTGTTTGCACACCAGCAAGACACAAAAAATGTTTAGTGTGTGCAGGGCAACTAGCTTTGCTCTTGTGGTGTGTACTCGGCAATCAATCAATGCACCCTCTCAGCTACTCAACCATGTTACCTTACAAAACCAGGGTGCTTGGTTCAGTTTTATGCGACACAAAGGTGTGAACATCTCATGAAAAAATACCCACAGCAAGCACGCTGCTGGTTTGCAGTCACAAATGTCCAAAAGCCCAAGCCACTTGTCTTGGGGTCTTAAAAATCGAGGTGGATTTATGCGCGTGAGTGGAGCTCGATGGATCCCTGAGCCCAGTGAAGAGGAACAAATGCACAGGGCTGCTTCTGCCCTCATGCCTGTGTGCTCTAGATGCAATGGGAAATTCAGCCCTTGGCTTTTGGACAGGAACACCGTACGTGACCCTAATTGTCAGCGCTTTGATCTCCCTACTGTACTATGTCTGCAGCCAGACATAAAGTAGTTTAGGACTCTTAAGGAATTATTGCTAGAATGGCCTGAACCACATTGCCTTATTTTACAATAAACATCAAAGATAAATTGCACAATATCTATGAACAAAGAATCCGTAATAGCAGTGCTATGAATAATAGCCTTATTTTGAAATTGCATCCATTTGAACCATGTTTCCTGTTTTAGTCTTTCTACGAAAGGCATCTTGGCAGTAGTTTGATTTGGGTGATGATGATGGTGATGGGTGGGATTAGGCTGGTTCCTGCTATGGAGGGAGCGTAACAATCAGCATCCGCATGAGTGCCATACTGATCTCTTCCTGCTGTAGGCTTTTAAACAATGAAATTGGACATAATGGCAGCGTTGATTTGATTTCTCATGCTAAACTCTTGACGTGCAATGCTGAGAGTTTAAAAAGGGCATCCTTTTTCTTAAGGACAAACAGGAAGGGAAAACATTTAGTGTTCTTGGGTAATCACTTTTAGCGCTAAGCATAACCTTATATTAAGTCGTATTAGGTAAACATATTTATTTATAATTTTCTTTTTTATAAGGCTGCCCCCTAATAGTCGACTAACCTTTAGTCGACGAAAAGAGGCTTGGTCGACCAAAATTTTATTTGTTGCTTAGTCGCAGAAAAAAAAAAATCCACAGGACATGATGGACAGATTGTTAACGGCTGTTCTATGTGGTATTATAGTACATTAGGCAGGACATCCAAACGCTCACCTATCATTCATTGACCTTAAATATTGCTTATCAACTAAAATATGTAAGTAGTAGAAACTTTACATTACCGCTCAATCTAATGTTAACCTAGTAAAATGTGCGCTATTAAAGTGTCCGTGCGGATTGTGGAAGCTGAACAGTAGCGGGCCTAATGCATGATGGATGAAGGTGCCGGTGCGGTCACTTGCTCTTAAAATACTCCGTCATTTTTGGTCATACAGATAAGAGTAATATATTTGAGTAATATACTTTTTGAATCTATAAAGACTCTACGTTTATTTGTGTGCACTCACAATAACAACGAAACGTTGCGCTTTTGTAAAATAATAAAAGCAAACAGGATCAGCTTTCTGCTGTCTCAGTCTCTGTGAACTTGAGCGCGAAACTTCAAAACTCTGTGTATACTTGTCATACAGACATGAAAAATATATCTATAGAGAGTGAAATGTCTACTTTTAAATGAACCAATTCAAAAGGAAAAAAAAATTCTCAGATTAGCATGAAGCATGCATACAGGTGCATCACTACTGCGCTCTTAAGCCGAAAACAAAGAAAGCACTAGTTTATCAATAAATTTTTAAAATGTTAATGCATTCTCCTTGTTGTTTTTCCCTTCGTACATTCATAATCATTATATCTGCTGGTACGCTGTGGCAAGCTTTTTTGCGTGCTAATGGTTTATTAGTAAACATGCGACTAATAGTCAACTAATACTTAAAATGAACGACTACTAATCGACCATAAAAATCTTTAGTTGAGGGCAGCCCTACTGTTTTATATAGGCTTAAATGTACAGTATATCAGTGGCACGAGTTGTTTACTTACTTTTTATTGGTCTTCCCATTAATGGCATTATAGTGTTCATTCAGACTAATTTGTGAACGCGGAACACGCACAAACACAAGAGGCAGGAGTTATTGCATAAACCAATCACAGCTGAACATAACCAGTCATATCCAATCATATCACAGTGGAGGCATTGCCTCCTCTCATGTGACTTTTGTTGTTTTATTTTTGTACTATGATTTTTTTTCCTATCCAATTTTTTAAGGAGACACTGCCTACATTGCCTTATATATATTTATATTTATAATATATTTTGTATTATATATATATAGAGAGAGAGAGAGAGAGTGTGAGAGAGAATAGTTAACAAGTGAGTGATATTATACACAGCAAATGTCCGCCCACCAATCACATGTTTTTATGCTGAGTGTTTTAAGGAGAAATAAAACATTTAATGCAGCAATAAATGCCATTTATTGTTCATTCAGTTAGTTTTATTAGCTGTCATTTACATGCATATGTAAATCACTCACCTACCACAAAATACAGTATTTACAATAATCACCTGAAAGATGCTGAATGTTTGTACTGGCATCCCACATCGCCTTTGTGTGTATAAAAAAGCAATTGTACATAAAGATGACTATTTATTATGTATTGTGTAACATCCCCTTAAAGGAGAAGTCTACTTCCAGAACAATTTACAGATAATGTACTCACCCCCTTGTCATCCAAGATGTTCATGTCTTTCTTTCTTCAGTCGTAAAAAAAATATGTTTTTTTGAGGATAACATTTCAGGATTTTTCTCCATATATTGGACTGGTATGGAGCCCCAATTTTGAATTTCCAAAATGCAGTTTAAATGCAGCTTCAAATGATCCCAGATGTGGTTGTAAACGATCCCAGCTGAGGAAGAAGGGTCTTATCTAGCGAAACGATCTGTTATTTTCATAAAAATAATACAATTTATAAACTTTTTCAGGGAGAGCAAGACAAGATGAGCGTTTAAGATTAAAAAGTATTTAAATTGTATTTTTTAAATGAAAATATCCGATTGTTTCACTAGATAAGACCCTTCTTCCTCAGCTGGGATCATTTACAACCGCATTTGGGATTGTTTGAAGCCGCATTTAAACTGCATTTTGGAAGTTCAAACTCGGGGCACCAAATCAGTCTATTGTATGGACAAAAATCCTGAAATGTTTTTCTCAAAAAACACAATTTCTTTACAACTAAAGAAAGAAAGACTTGAACAGCTTGGATGACAAGGGGGTGAGTACATTATCTGTAAATTGTTGTTCTGGAAGTGGATTTCTCCTTTAATGTGGAATGAAAAATGCTAAAATGCTTTATCTTTGTTTATTTTTTTTTATTCCAGGAGTGGTTTTAACAGTAGAAAAGCTAAGAGCAGAAAGCATGTTCAAATTGAACTCCATAACTTGAGGTTTCAGATAAGTATTTAGTGAAAACTGATTAGATAACAGGACAATGGAAGGCAGTTACCAGGTAGAATCAGCAGAGGGACAAAGGGTTAGTGACTGAAGAAGGAAAATCGAATATGGGGTGTAATCGATGTGCAGGCTGGTGAAATTTTTTTTTTCGAATTCATTTCTTTTTTTCATGCACTTTTGGTCATTTTGTGCGTCATTAAGACTCTTTATAAAGAGCAGACTCTATTAGACATTCCGCTCCTCATTTGCTGTCTCTCTTTCTCTCTTCCAGTACTGAAGTCTTCAGGTTGAATACTTGGGTGCAGTAATTTGCCATTGACTGGCGACAGGTGCAGCTGCTGCCGTTGCCACTGTTAACAAGCCGTTTCATCATGGTTAGCTTGCTGTGATTATCCCTTGTTGTTGCCACAATACCACGGGTGGCCATTTTATGATGCTGAAGATGTCAGAGGAAATAGTTTCATTAATATTCCTTAGCCTACTGTCCTTTCCGAGTCATTTGCTTCTGCAATTGCAAATTTTTGTGTCCTCTTCTATTTTCTTTTCCATCAGATACATGCAGATTAATGAACAAATCAAGCTAGTGAATGATCTGACTAAAACATGTTTGTTTACAGTTTTGTTCATAGAGATGCGGTTAAAGACGTAATATGTAAATTCTACCAGTTGTCCTAATTACTAATGCTTCCATAAATAACCACTTTGTTATAGAAGAGTATTTCCCGAGGGAGCTGGTTCCTTTTAACATGTTTTTCTAAAAAGATATATTTGGTGTATTCAACAAACATCCTCTGAATCTGCACATAATTGGTGCGTCAGAGCTTTGAGAGATTTGATTTTATAGGTTTTCCTCCTCGTCTACTGGACGTCTAGAGTCTGGTCACAGGAGGGATGGTGTGTCAACAGCAGTAAGTCTTGTGGTCACTGTGTTGGGCTGACTTACCATGCTAATGGCTCAACTGACAGGACTTTGGGGCTCAGTCCTATAAACACAGACTTGCCCTCTGCCACACTCTCGTTGAGCAGCCGGCCCAAGAGGATTGTTTGATTCAGGCTCCAAAATTGACCCAGACAGTTAAAGGAATGTTCTAGGTGCAGTCGTCAGCATTTGTGGCATTCGTAGTAAACCTTCCCCCACTTTGTCAGTATTGCAAAGTAAACTTAGACAAGATGATTTGGTTCTGGACACAAAGCAGAGTGGGACTGTTTAAATATTAAGTGGTTTATTTTATGTTAACGTATAATGCATCTGAAGGAAATGCATAAATACTTGGACATGCAATGCAGAATTTGAGAAACGGTGTACTTGTAATATAATACATTGGATATATAATATATAATAAATAGGGCTGTCAAATGATTAATTGCGATAAATCGCATACAAAATAAAAGTTTGAGTTTGCCTAATAAGTGTGTGTGTACTGTGTGCAATTATTATGTATATATAAATACAAACACATTCAGGTAGATATATAAGAAATATTTACAAGTATATGTATTTATTATAATTTTTATATAATTTATATTATATAGAAATACAACTATTTTTTACATAGATAACATATTTCTCTTAAATATATACATTAATTTGTGTGTATTTATATATACATAATAATTACACACAGTACACACGCATATGTTAGGCAAACTCAAACTTTTATTTTGTATGCGATTAATCACGATTAATCATTTGACAGCCCTAATAATAAATATATATATATATATATGCGGTCACTTGCTTTTGAAATACTCCATTTTTGGTCATACAGATAAGAGTAATACATCTTTTGAATCTATGAAGACTCAACGTTTATTTGTGTGCACTCACAAAAACAATGAAACATTGTGCTTGTGTAAAATAATGAAAGCAAACAGGATGCGCTTTCTGCCATCTCTGTCTCTGTTAACTTGAGTGCAAAACTTAGAAACTCTGTGTGTACTTGCCTTACAGATATATATATATATATATATATATATATATCTATATCTAGAGAGTGAAATGTTTTTAAATGAACCAATTCAAATATAAAACAAATATACTCAGATTATGTAATCCCTATGAAACATGCATACAGGCGCAACACTACTGCAGAGATGATGAGTCAGTGTCGCTGACTTCATCTCTTAAACTGAAAACAAAAAAAGCACTAGTTTATCAATACATTATTAAAACGTTAATGCAGACACCTTGCTGTTTTTCCCTGACACATTCATAATTATTATATCTGTTGTGCTGTGGCAAGCTTTTCTTGTGTGCGCTTGAGCGCTTATGAGACCATGTAAGCAATTAAGGATCATTAAAATGCTTAAAAAGCATTAATGCTTAAAATAAACGACTGCTAGTTGACCAGAAAAATCTTTAGTTGAGGGCATCCAAAAAAAATAAAATGATATAATATAATTAGTGCTGGGCAACGAGCAATCGCGATTATTGTACTGTGTATATTTATTATGTATATATAAATACACACACATGCAAAAATATGTTATGTTTATATATTAAATATATTTATATATAATACAAATTATATGCATATAAATATGTACATACAAAATATATACTGTATGTGTGTGTGTCTTTATATATACGTAATAAATATACACAGTACACACATATGTAACCCTGGACCACAAAACCAGTCTTAAGTCGCTGGGGTATATTTGTAGCAATAGCCAACAATGCATTGTATGGGTCAAAATTATTGTTTTTTCTTTTATGCCAAAAATCATTAGGGAATTAAGTAAAGATCATGTTCCAAGAAGATATTTTGTAAATTTCCTACTGTAAATATATCAAAACTTAATTTTTGATTAGTAATATTCATTATTAAGAACTTCATTAGAACAAATTTTAAGGCGATTTTCTTAATACTTTGATTTTTCACCCTCAGATTCCAGATATTCAAATAGTTGTATCTCGGCCAAATATTGTCCTATCCTAACAAGCTTATTTATTCAGCTTTCAGATGATGTATAAATCTCAATTTTGAAAAATTAACCCTTATGACTGGTTCTGGGCTCCATGGTCACATATATATATATTATATAAATCACAAATAATCATTGCTCAGCACTAAATATAATATAAAAATGGTCACACTTTAGTTTAGGGAGCAGTTCTCACTATTAACTATATAAACTATACATATTAACTATAATTAAAAAAAAAAAAAAAACTATAAATATATTGTAAATATTAACTGTTAATCACTCAATAAACTTTTGCCCCAATAAACTCCTAATTTGCTGTTTATTAATAATTAGGTTAGTTGTTAAGTTTAAGTATGGGGTAGGATTAGTGAATCTAAAATATGGTCATGCAGAATAAAGCATTAATATGTGCTTTATAAGTACTAATAAACAGCCAATATGCTAATGTGTATACTAATTAGCAACTAGGTAATAGTTGGTAGAGAGTTGGTCCACAAACTAAAATGTTACCTAAAAACTAATAAAAATGACAAAAGCACATATCAAAATGATAACTACAAACATAAACATAAAAGCTAATTCAAAATATTTAAAAAATGCAGTCACACTTTATTTTAATGTCCATCAAATAATGACTTTTGCCTCAATAAACTCCTACTTTGCTGCTTATTAATTGTAAGTTTAGGTATTGTGTAGGATTCCCTGCTGAAAAAAACTGCTAAAACCAACCTAAGCTGGTTGGCTGGTTTTAGCTGGTCATCCAGGCTGGTTTTAGGTGGTCATAGCTGGTCAGCAGGCTGGTTTTAGAGGGGTTTTGGCCACTTCCAGGCTGGTCTTAGCTGGTCAGGCTGGGAGACCAACTGGAACAACCAGCTAAAACCAGCCTGACCAGCCTGGCCAGTCTTGGAGACCAGCTAAAACCAGCTACTTCCAGCTTAAACCAGCTAAAACCAGCCAACCAGCCTAGGCTGGTATTAGCTGTTTTTTTCAGCAGGGTTAGGAATGTAGAATATGGTCATGCAGAATATGTACTATAAGTACTAATAAACAGCCAAAATGTTAATAATAGGCATGCTAAGAAGCAACTAGTTAATAGTGAGAATTGGTCCCTATACTGTGTTACCAAAAATACTCTTAGTAAACAACTCTAAAATAACTCTAATCAGTGTTATTTTATCCAGTGTATTTGACTGCTGAAATCTGCCAAATGATTTTGTTTTTGTGATGATCAACATTATGCCATTATATTATGCCACTGAAACCCAGAATATTACTTACATACATCAATGACTATAAATCCAGTTTAATTTTTTGTTTAATGTGTTTTTAAACAAGTTTTGTGATGAGATATATTCATTAAAATTGTTTGCGATGGTGTTGTGGTGGCGTATTGTTGTCAAGTCTCTCCGTCTGGCACCAGTTCAAGCGAAATCCAAAATTAAGTCCTCAAACGTCACCTCTGAATACTGATTAACAGCATCATGATTGCAGCAGCCAATCCATGCTATATCTATCAATGCCGGCCTTGCTTTCTCCTTCATTTAGCGTATAAAGTGAGGAGTGCGTTCCCATGACAACATGGCCAAAGCCTGCTCTGCAGATCGTGGATGTGCGCCTTATAAGGCAAACGACCACGTTGTGATTGTTGGTATTCAAAGGTGCCTTGATTTCAGCGCAGAATGTGTTTCAGTCACATGAGCAGCACAATTTCGTGGTCAATTACCTCACATTTCATTCAGTGTTCAGGAATGGTGTTTGTAGCTGGAGCTTCATTACTGACTGAATGATCATGGGTATGGTTGAAGACAACAGCCTTGGTCAGTAGGTTGAAATGAAGCTGAAATTGACTGTTGACGACGATGTGTCTAGTTAAATGTTGTCACGACGATTCATTTTCACAGTAGTCCTTAATTGGTCGAGGCGCTTATCCGTCCGTCACTTATTACAGCGTATTTCACTCCTGACAACTTTCATTTCTACACCTGCTGTAATCTGGCATCTTTTTGGAGAACAGACAATTTTTTTGTTAAACAAGAAGAAAAGGCTCAGTGTTTTCATGGTTACTGATGACCAGAATTAAGTGAATATGAAGGAAATATGCAAATGAGCTCTTTTAAAAGCCTGCTGTTTTATTCAGCATTATGAACAGCATCACTTCAATAGACTCGCCCTGCAGTGCCTCATCTCATATTCCTGCTCTTCATACGCCACAGTCTATTTTCAACTCTTCTATTTCTGACGCTGAAGCTCACTGGCTAGTGAGCACTAGCAAGTGTGATGGAGTGTCAGAAATAGAGATGTACGTCTTGTGTAAGAACGTCTGTTGTGTCATCATTGGTCGTGGGCCAAAAATAGCTTTCACATAAATGCTCAAAGGCGTACTGGAAACAGAAACGTCTTGCTCGTTCAACCTGAGCGGTCACATGACACCTTTGATTTTTGAACAGCAGATTTTGAGCACAACTTTTTGGGCTTTGATGATTAAGTTGCATGATTATTTTAGGTAAAAACGTGTTTGTCTAAAGTCTCTAAATTTGGCAAGTCTAATTTTTTGCTTTCTGCTAAAAATTCAGTCATCAGTTATCTTATGCCACTCCAAATCAAATTTTTTTTCTCCTGTGGAACAAAAAAGTAGTTCTCATCATATCAAAGCTGCTCAGTTCCAGCTGTCAGATGATATTCTGCTTAAAACATAGACATTTCATTCACTGACGCACTTCACTTACGTTCCTCACTAGGCAACGCTTAAACCAGCAATCCTAATACTGTTCCTACTTGCTGGCCACCCACCAAAATAAAAGCTTGCTGACTTTAAGTTTAAAAATGAGGAAAATTCAAAAAATATTGTAAATATTACCATTGTATTTTTAAGTGTGCTATAAAATAATTGCATTTTTTATGTTATACTCACTTTTTATTTGTAATATTTTATTTATTATATTTAATAATTTTGTTTAATTTTAAGTGTGCTATATTATCATGATAAAAGCTTGCTGATTTTAGGTTTGAAATAATTGGTTTTAAAAAGCTAATTGGTTTAGGTTTGAAGTAACTGTTAAAAGTAAAATGTAAATATCAGTATTGTATGTTAAGTATATTATTAAATAATACATTTTTTTAAATAATACTTTATTTTTAAATTTTTTTAATTTTAATTTAATACTCACTCTTTATTTTAAAACAATAGTATAACAAAAGCTTGCTGATTTGTATTAAAATAATAATTTATATAAAATAAAAAAGGAAAAAAGAATGATAATGTAAATATTACTATTGTATCTTTCAAAGTGTACTATTAAATAATTGTATTTTTTATTTAATACTCCCTTTATTTTTATGTAATGCTCACTTTAAAAATATATATATAATAGTATAAAAAAGATTGCTGATTTTAGGTTTGAAATGAAAAGTCATATAAAAAATGTAACTGTTAAATGTAAATATCAGTATTGTATGTTAAGTATATTATTAAATAATTTTTTTTAATAGTACATTATTTTTTAATTATTTTTAATATTTTTTACTTTTAATTTAATACTCACTTTTTATTTTAAAACAATAATATAATAAAAGCTTGCTGATTTGGTTTGAAATAATCGTTTATATAAAATAAAAAAGGAAAAAAGAATGAAAATGTAAATATTACCATTGTATCTTTCAAGGTGTACTATTAAATAATTGTATGTTTTTTTAATACTCATTTTTTATTTTTATTTAATGCACACTTTTTATTTTAAAATATAATAACTTGCTGATTTTAGGTTTGAAATGAAAAGTCATATAAAAAATTTAACTGTTAACTGTTTTTTTTAAATAATACTTTAATTTATTTTTAATTATTTGTAATATTTTTACTTTTAATTTAATACTTTTTATTTTAAAACAATAGTATAATAAAACCTTGCTGATTTGGTTTGAAATAATAATTCATAATAAATAAAAAAAAGGAAAAAAGAATGAAAATGTAAATATTAGCATTGTATTTTTAAGTGCATTATTAAATAATTGTTTTTTTATTTAATACTCACTTTTTATATTTATTTAATACTTTATGTATTTTTAAATAAAATACAAATATTAGCATTGTTTTTAAGTGTGCTATAAAATAATTGTATTTTTTATTTAATACTCACTTTTTGTTCTAAAATATAATAGTCTAATAAAAGCTTGCTGATTTTAGGTTTGAAATGAAAAGTCATAAAAAAGAAAAAAACGAAAATATAATCATTAGCATTGTATTTTTAAGTGTATAATTAAATAATTGTTTTTTTTTTTACATTTAAAAATCACTTTTCATTGTTATTTAATTCTCACTTTTTCTATTTTTATATGAAACAAATATTAGCATTGTATTTTTTAAGTGAGCTATAAAATAATTGTATTTTGTATTTAATACTTTTTATTTTAAAACATACTAGTATAATAAAAGCTTGCAGATTTAAGGTTTGAAATGAAAATTCGAATAGAAAAATATAAATATTAGCATTGTATTTTTAAGCGTACTACTAAATAATTGTATTTTTATTCCATACTTACTTTTTATTTTTATTTAATACATACTTTTTGTATTTTTAAATAAAATACAAATATTAGCACTGTATTTTTAAGCGTGCTATAAAAGAATTGTATTTTTTATTTAATATTTTGTATTTTAAAATTTAATAGTATAATAAAAGCTTGCTGATTTTAGGTTTGAAATTAAAATTAAATCATTTATACTTATTTATACTTACCTTTTCTTTTCAAATATAATGGTATTATCACACTCTAATAATTTTTGGTTATTATTGCATTTAAAAATACAAAATAAATGAAGTGCAATAATACTAGTATTACTATAATTAATTATTTTGTTTTTTAAAGTTATGTTTAATGAGTTCTCCAGGTGCTCTCATGAGAATCAGATTTAATTTATTTATTTATTTATGTATATTTGGTAATAAATCCCCACACTTGCTAAAAAATGCCCCAAACCAAAATGTTTTAGGAGTTTTCATTTATTTATTTATATAATAATAACCATAAACTTCTATTGCCATTTTAAATCTCAAAACTAGATGTGTTCTTTGGTCAAAACAAGACAAACAGGCACTTCAGCAAGCGAGGTCAAAAGCCAAGAGGAAATTCTTGACCGGGTCACCGTGTGCGGTGTTGAGACATTTCTGGTTACGACTAGGATTGAGTCGGGTCAAGCTGACTGCTGTTAATTGACCTTCGGAAGTGTTTACCAGAGACTGAAATATCATTACCAACATCAGAAAATCAAAGATAAAACAGTTAGAGGCTCACATCACAATCAATAGCCCAGCTACATCTTTTCTTTCCTTCAGCACTTCTACAGAGCCAAGAGCGTTGCCATAGTGATATGAAATGGGCGCATAGTGCCGCAGCAGTCGGCCTCTCCTGTACATCGCACATGTTTTCACATTCAGAAATCCAAAGTCCATGTATTTTTTTTCCCATTTACACTCTTCCATTACACCATATTATGAATTGGATTTTTGGTAGTGCAATACGGTTATACATGAGGAGTATAAATCAAGAAAAATCTCTGAAGGTTGAAACCTGCGTTTTGAGAGCAAGTACACCTGCTGATGTCATTATGATTGACATGGCCATTCTATGTATATTTATAGACTTTATTTTCCTCCTTTTTCTCTCTTCAGTGTGACAACGCGAAGGGATTGCGGGCCTTCTTTGATGCGATCTGCTACGGCCCGAAACATTTGATGATCTTTGGAGGAGTGTGTCCGTCAGTGACTTCAATCATCGCCGAATCGTTAGAGGGGTGGAACCTCGTGCAGGTTTGTGCCATAGTCAATATCCGCTTCGTAAAACCTGCGATGTGATTATTCATTTTCATAATCTTTAACAATTCTCTTTTTCCCTGCCATGAGAGGGTTCCTGTACTTGAAGAATTCATGCCACATATGTGCGCTAATGACTTCCTCTGTGACGCAAATAAATACTAGTATCTTAAATCAAAAGGTTGGCAAAGCCAGGCTAGAAATGTAATCCCAATGCTGATAAAAACTGGGAAAACTGTAAAATTCCCAAAGACCTCTGTCTTAAGCAGACCCGAGGGGGTGTTTAGTGTGTTAACACAAGAGGAAGTCAGCGTTTGGTTATTCTAAGCCTATTTCTCCTCTCTTGTTTGCAAAATCCATTGATATCTCTAATCGGTGTATTAGCACATCACCGACAAAAGTAGCACACTCAGGTTGCCATCGGCACACATGGCTCGAGGAAGTAATGTAGTTAAAATGTCTCTGATGTGAGGCATGGCGGACTATAAAGGAATTCCACTGAGGAATCTCCTCCGGGCTCCTACGCTTTCACTTTTGTGTTGGCAGATGTGTGGTCAGTCTCAAAGCCAGCTGACATTTCACCAAGAGAATCTGGCAATTTTCCAAAACTGTTTCACTAAAGTGGCCGGTTTCCATGAGGGGAATAGAAAATGTGTGTACGTCGCTCCAATCGAAAATATGGGGGGAAAAAAGCTGATACAAGGTTTAATATGTGATTTTAAAGTGAGGATATCCATTATTTTTTCAATATTATTGTTTTCCCCCAAGGTCCACGTAATTATAAAATTAGAATTAAGTATTTTGCTCTAAACGATAAAAATATGACCATTTTTAACCTTCTCTTAGTATTAAACATGCAGTTTTTTAGCTTTTGCTGACCCATGCTAACCAGCCAACAACCCTTGGTGTTTCTGAATTATTTTTTTTTAATACAGCTTAAATTTTAATTAATATCTCCAGGGTGAATTTTTGGGTTTTTACATTCTTATTTTTCAGAGTATCATGAACTCATTTACAGTGGCATGCAAAATTTTACATAAAAAATGCATGTTATTTTGTGTTCAGTACAGTCCTGAGTAAGATATTTTACATAAAAGATGTTTACATAAAGTCCACATAACAAGAAATAGTTGAAATTATTAAAATAACCCCCTTCAAAAGTTTGGGAACCCTTGGTTTTTACTACTACTAATACTGTGTGTGGTTACCTGGATGATCTACGACTGTTTTTTGTTTTGTGAGTCCCTTGTTTGTTCTGAACAGTTAAACTATGCACTGTTCTTAAGAAAAATCCTCCAGATCCTGCAGATTTTTCAGTTTTCCAGCATCTTTTGCATATTTGAACCCTTTCCAGCGGTGACTGTGATTTTGAGATCCATCTTTTCATACTGAGGACAATTGAGGGACTCAAACGCAGCTATTAAAAAAGGTTCAAACATTCACTGATGCTCCAACACGATGCATTAAGAGCCGGGGGGTGAAAACTTTTGAACAGGATGAAGATGTCCAAATTTTTATTATTTTGTTGAAATATATAGTGCTGCCCTTCGGAAACAACAGAAGATACTTGCATGTTTGCCGGAAAAAAAGTGCAATTTACCTTAATCTACAAATTCAAAAAGTTGTCACCCCCCCCGGCTCTTAATGCATTGTGTTTCCTTCTGGAGCATCAGTAATGTTTGAAGCTTTTTTAATAGTTGCAAACACGAGCTCAAACACAAGTCCTTTAATTGTGCTCAGTGTGAAAAGATGGATCTCAAAATCATACAGTCACTGCTGGAAAGGGTTCAAATGGGTACATAAGGTACTAACATACACATTTTAGGTGTAGATTTACCCCTGTTTTACCCCGAAGGTAAACATTGTTTATGACAAGGAAAGAGTCAGGGAAATATCATAAATGGGAAAAAAAATCTTGTAATTTCTCTAATATATTTGTGAACTTGGACTGGTCTTGGCTTCCTGAGGATAAGCTTATAGAAGTCCTAATTTGTGGGCTAATCTCCCATTAACCCCAGATGAGTAGATCTCTAATTAGCCAGGGTGATGGGAAGCGAACACATCCAAAATGGGATTAGCAGTGACATGCTTCAGAAAGGCAAACCTGTGACAAAATTATAAAACAAACAAAGGGAGGGGGCCGGGCCCATCTAAGGGGCAGTGAACAAAGGCTAAAAGATGAAACCGTGATGTAAGTTCCACATTGTATAGGAAACAGGGGATAAGATCAGTCCAGCAGGTCCAAGGCCGCATGTACTAGTTATGTGTAAGTTACAGGTTAGCCTATTTTTAGTGCCCATAAAGGGGTAAATTACAACTTCCACACTAAGTTACAACTTCCACACTACTAAATACTCTCCATGTAAACAAAATATTTATGGAAGCCTCCGAGCAGGTTGACTGAATTCCATCAATAAGCTCAGACATATATGATAATTTTGACATTTACATTTTAACAGAGAGAACAAACATAATAAATACTCTGCCGAAAAAACCCCAGCTTAAACCAGCCTAGGCTGGTTGGCTGGTCTTAGCTGGTTTAAGATGGAAGTAGCTGGTTTTAGCTGGTCTCCCAGCCTGATTAGGCTGGTCAGGCTGGTTTTAGCTGGTCGTTCCAGATGGTCTCCCATCCTGAGCAGCTAAGACCAGCCTGGCCAGCCAAGAAAGTGGCCAAAACCCCTCTAGAACCACCCTGCTGACCAGCTAAGACCAGCCTGGATGCTTAGGCTGGTTTTAGCTGTTTTTTCAGCAGGGTACATGTAATTTCTTTTTTCTGAGTGTTATACATATAACATATAAAAATACCTATAATGTTATTCATGATTTAGTAGTATCATATTTCATTGGAAACATATTTTTACTATTAGTGAAGTGAGGCAAAATAGGTTAGAAACAAGGATAAATGGAAATTTACGGCATTTCAGCATAACTTCTGCTCATGCATTTGAAGGCTGCTATTAGATCATTGAGAGTAAACATCACATAATGCAACTTTGCATTACAAAGAGCTTACAACCTACCAGCTACAGTTTACTGGTGCAGCTGCCACCAAATAAAGTACAAAAAGTTAGCTACAAGCTAGCTAGTAGTTAGTAAGCCTCTAGTGAGGACTTTATTTTTACATTTAAAGGGATAGTTCAACCAAAAATGAGAATACTGTTATCATTTACTCATCCTCATGTTGTTCCAGACTTGTATGAGTTTCTTTTTTCTGTTGAACGCAGAAGAAGATATTTTGAAGAATGCTGGTAACCAAACAGTTTCTGGTAGCCATTGACTTCCATAGTATTTTTTTTCAAACAGTTGCTACCGGCAACTGTTTATTGCTGATCATTTTTGGGTCCATTGGTTTCAGATTAAAGGCATAGTTCATCCAAAAATGAAAATTCTGTCATTAATTACTTATCCTTATGTCGTTCCAAACCCGTAAGACGTTCGTTCATCTTTGAAATACACATTAAGATATTTTTGATGAAATCTGAGAGCTTTCTGACCCTGCATAGACAGCAACAGAACTGACACATTGAAGGCCCAGAAAGGTAGTAAGGACATCGATAAAATAATCCATGTGATGAAGGTTTTTTGGGTTTGTAACAACAAGAGGGTGGGTAATTAATGTTCGAATTTAAATTTTTGGATGAACTAACCCTTTGAGCATGAACTTACGAATGGCTGCCGCAACCCTACCTAGGGGTCTAGGGTCACGTCACGCATTCACTGCTGGAATCTCTTTCACACTGAAAAAAACAGTTTTATGGCAGCAGTGATGAGGCAGTAAGCACCAGGTGCACCTCATTACACTCATCTAGCAGCGTTATCATTTCCGCGCTCCTCCTCTTGGCCGCTCGGCGGTATTATGAGGCTGGATGGAGAACAGCAGAGGAGGGCCAGAGCACCGACGTCTGGAGATTCCTCAATCGCACCTGCGAAGGAAATGAACGTTGAGGCAACACATTCTCAAGCTTCATCAAAACCACACGTCAACACTGAAATTCTGTATCCTTATTTTTAATTTAAGGCATGTGCTTAATGAGAATGGGAGAATGGCGGCTGGTTGATGGATTGTGTAATTATATTTAATGAAAGCATCAGACGGTTCTGAGAGCCAAAAACGAGAGCTGTTGTGTTTTCACCGATGAAATTATATACACGTGTTGGAACCTCCAGAGATGTGCCAACATGCAAACAGCCCTAGAGTAAACTTTTGACCTCAAGAGCCATTGAAATCTGTTAGGATGTCAGTTTCCACAGGCATTCTGCTCCTGCGTACTGTGTAATTAAATAGTGCTGAGCTTCCTTTGTGCTTCTCAAATCATCACTTGGCATTCAGTGGCTCTGAATGGCTCCTCTGTTATGAAGTGGCTTACATCAGTGCTTGCAATGTGCAGAGATATTAACATGACTCGAGTGCTTTGAATCAAATTGAATGTCACCCAGACTGTGAGAGAATGATTATTTTGAGCTGAGACATTCCTTTCTCCCTAAGCGCTCGGATGATATCGTGCCCTCGTGCGATAGGCATCTTCCGTATAGCGGGGAAAACGATAAACACGGGAGGAAGCCTTTTTGGTTACGCGACTATTAGGGAGACCTTAGTGCGGGCCGGACTCGCAGGTGCTGTTTGTGAAGATATTATAATGTTGAAGTGGCCCCTGTTCTAGCTCTGATGAAGGTAACAATGCTCACAACATCGTAATAGAAGTGATTAGATGAGATTAAGCATAATGCATGTATTGATATGCAATGCCAAGATGCAATTAGACATTTCGATGCACCAGTAACTACAAACCTCCCTTGATAGAGAAATGAGCATACCTGTAGGAAAGAACAATCACAAATGAGATCTTGTTAATTTCTCAGATGCTTCATCTCAAATGGAGAGCAAATGAAGGCTTTAGCTGGAGTTTCAAAAGAGATAGCAACACTAAATGAGTTTCCATCCACATATGTTTATGCAAATTTGGAAATATGTACACTAAAAAATCTGTAAAAATAGGGCACAATGTTTTACAGTGCATCGTGTTTTGAAAAAATTAATAGAGATGTCAGTAAAATTAATAGATGATGCCCCGGTAATGACCGGAAAAATGCCTCAAGAATGCTGGGTGCACTCCTTCTTTTAATCCCCAAAAAACATAAACAGTCTCAATTATCAAGCTGTTTTGATTTTCTGAGCAGTATGATGTCATACTGCTCAGGCCCCGCCCACGATCACTGACGGACTGTCCTGTATTAGCATATTTCCGCTCTCAGCCAGTTGTACACTGTCCGCCATTTTCTCAGTGCTCGAGCAGCTGTAGCGACAACAATTTCTCTTAAGCAGTGCAGATGTTTTGTAGTTGGATGTGAAAGTAAACATAAGAGTCTTAATTTTCTTCTAACATCAGAGTCACTGAGGTTGCAGTGGATTAGTTTTGTTTTTGATGGTAATGCACCACTGAATATACAAAAAAGGATGAGGGGGCGGAGTGAGCAGCAGCTCATTATCATTTAAAGAGACTTACACCGAAACGGTTCGCTGTGAACCGTTTGACAAGGTAAAAAGGATGTTGTTTTACATGACCATTGAGGAATTTGAAATTTGTTACAGACATATCCTAAATAATCATACCAACTTGTGGAGAATGGGCATCCGATGTCCCCTTTAAGTCCTACTTAAATGGGTTAAAATCACTCTTAAGTTCATCCAATCGCATTTAATACAAATGTAAAATATAGTTCAATTTAGTTGTATATAACAAGCAATTAAAGGAGAACTCCACTTCCAGAACAACAATTCACAAATAATTTACTCACCGCCTTGTCATCCAAGATGTTCATGTCTTTCTGTCTTCAGTCGTGAAGAAATTATGGTTTTTGAGGAAAGCATTTCAGGATTTTTCTCCATATAATGGACTTCATTGGTGCGCCAATTTTAAACTTCCAAAATGTAGTTTAAATGCAGCTTCAAAGGGCTCTAAACGATCCCAGCCGAGGAAGAAGGTCTTATCTAGCGAAACGATCTGTATTTTTTTTTTGGAAAATAAAAATTTGTATACTTTTTAAGCACAAAAGCTCGTGTAGCACTGGGTCTGGGATGTGCGTTCATGACGCTACGTACTATTGAATCATGTCGAAAGGTCACGTGGAATTCAAGTAAGTCAAACGCTGTTTACAAAGAAAAAGGTATGACGATGTCGGAAGATTCTGAGGTTGTAGGCGAAAATAAGTCGGAGTACACAGAGCATGAACTTAGACGTGATTCGTAGTAGTGATGGGAAGTTCGGATCATTTTACTGACTCTGACCTTTGAGTCTCGTTCAGCAAAATGAATCTTTTTTCAAGTTATTTCATTCATTTCATTCTTTTTAGCAAAATATAATTACAATGTTACGTGTTACTTCCCTAACACATCTATTGCTTACACAAACGTTGATCACACTACAAACAAGACAAAACTATAATGCTATAAGAAACAGAAAAGATTAATTTATTGTTTACCTGGGTCTTTAGTCTATGATTAGCTCACCTCACCTCTTATCTGACAAGTTTTCGGGTTTGAGTCGTTTGTTTATCACGTGACAGACCCATAAGCTTAACCAATGCAGTGTGAGCCGGAAAAAATAATTGATTAGTTCATCTCTCGAGTCTTCGGGTTCGAGTCGTTTGTTCATCTCGTGACAGCTCCAAAAGATGAAAGAACGACTCCAAAAACTCGAAGACTCGAAACAGGTGAACTAATTCCTAATAGGACGTTGCGCAAAAGTATACAATTTTTTTTTTCGAAAAAAAATGACAGATCGTTTCGCTAGATAAGACCTTCTCCCTTGGCTGGGATCATTTAGAGCCCTTTGAAGCTGCATTTAAACTACATTTTTGAAGTTCAAAATCAGGGCACCAATGAAGTCCATTATATGGAGAAAAATCCTGAAATGCTTTTCTCAAAAACCATAATTTCTTTACGACTGAAGACAGAAAGACATGAACATCTTGGATGACAAGGAGTGAGTAAATTATTTGTAAATTCTCATGGAAGTGGACTTCTCCTTTAAGACTCTGAAAACATTACATTTAGTTTGTACTTAAAGGCCCACTGAAGTGTATGATGTATGATGTCATACTGCTCAGGCCCCGCCCACGATCACTGACGGACTGTCCTGTATTAGCATATTTCCGCTCTCAGCCAGTTGTACACTGTCCGCCATTTTCTCAGTGCTCGAGCAGCTGTAGCGACAACAATTTCTCTTAAGCAGTGCAGATGTTTTGTAGTTGGATGTGAAAGTAAACATAAGAGTCTTCATTTTCATCTAACATCAGAGTCACTGAGGTTGCAGTGGATTAGTTTTGTTTTTGATGGTAATGCACCACTGAATATACAAAAAAGGCTAGTTTCTACTTAAAGGCCCACTGAAGTGCTTTGAAACACGCAGCCTTATTTTATGTGTTGACGTAATTTCAACTGAAACAGGAAGATAGGGCGGGACATATTCAGCAGCCCCACCCCCTTTTTTTACATAGCCAATAGCGTTTCGTTAATATCACAGCTTGGGCCAGAGCCGTCAAGCTCATAAAGCCGCATTTGTCAGTGTATAACAGCCACAAACTGATCCATACTGCATTGCCTATATATAAAATAGCATTCTGTGTGGAATTCAAATCTTTCCAACTGAGAAGTTGTGAAAAATAGAAAGCTTCTGCAAGGATTATAGCAAAATCACACAACTCTGTTTGCTGCATTCTACTTTTCAACAGTGTCAAAATAGCTTGAGGTGCTTCTCATTTTTTACTGTAGTTTCAATTGGGGCAGCCATTTTGTCGTAGCATGTTTCTCAGGAGATGTTTTGGTAAACAACATGGAGTAAAGTATTGCTTTCAAAAACGTCATTACGTAGAGTTGACAGAGCTACGTTAACATATGTTCTTTTACTTATTTATATATTGTATGGCACAAATTTATAAGTTTGAATCTTTCTTGTGATTCCTGTCTCTTCTCCTCAAAATTTACTATCCGCTGCTCTCTCTCTTATAAAATAATAATAAAGCTAAAAGTGAAGTATACTAATGGAGCTAATGTCTGTCAGTAGCACTTGATTTACTAGGCTGATATTCGTCTTGATAGTCTGTGCCATCACAGTGAGCGTCACAGCCTCAAAATTAGGCCACGAGAAGTATAAATAGATAGCGTTTCTATGATTTAGAGATGTTTACAGGGGCGTTTCCTCTCGCGCTTGCATTATTCTCGGTATTGTTGAGATCCAAGCGGTATGTCTTTGAGCCTGTCAGCCTCTCATCTGCTCCCAACCGAGCATGTGCCAGAACCAGACTGCTGTCGACGTGCTTCAGCAGACGCCGTCTTCCTCTTTGACGTCAACTACAGGAGTGAGAAGAACAGCCAACTCCCAAAGCTGTTTACATATGGCCGCTTCACAGACTGACAGAGAGAGGTTAGCACACACAGTTAATGTAAGGGCCTGCAACTAGGGATGGGCGGATGGGCGGACTGAAATTCAATCATTTAAAGTAGTGGTTTTTAATTTATGCAGAATGACAATCATAAACTTTCAGGTGAAAACAGATGAAATGTGTTAGCATATATGTGCATATTTATATTTATAAAACAGTTCTTTCTGGTCCTCGAATCTGATTGGTTGAGAGGAGTGTGATATTCTAGTGATATCAGCACTCCATCACTCCGCTTGCAGCTCACAGCGAGTGTCATGTCGGACACCCAAATCCACTATAATTTTATAAATAATATTGCTTTTGTGTCACAGAATGTAGTTTTAAAAGCTTTTAGGTGACAGTGTACTTGTTTAGACTTCAAATATGCTGTTTGTTAATAAAAATAATGTCTATTTTAAAAAATTGGCTACAGTGTTTTTGGAGATGTAAGCTTCAGGGCAAAAGCAGCCTTACCTCAGGCAGCTCTTTTGGAATTTGCTGCTATATATATTTTAAGAAATTAATACTTTTATTCAGCAAGGATGGATTAATTTGATCAAAAGTGACAGTAAAGACTTTATTATAAAGTTACAAAATTTCTATATTCAGATAAATGCTCTTCTGTTAAACATTTTATTCATCAAAGAATGCTGAAAAAAATGTATCACAGTTTCCACTAAAACATTAAGCAGCAACATTAAGGTTTTAACATTAATAAAAAAAAATTCTTGAGCAGCAGATCAGCATATTAGAGTGATATCTGAAGGATCACTTGATAGTTTTGTCTTTAAAGGAATTAAATGTTCAAATATCAAAATTCTAATAAATTCTAATAATATTTCACAGTAGCTCTATTTTTACTCAATTTTTGATTAAATAAATGCAGCCTTGGTAAGCCTAAAAGATTTCTTTCAAGAACATGAAAAAAATGTTGCCAATCACAAACGTTTGAAAGGTAGTTTAAACACTCTTATCATCTGCGTTTATGCTTATTAAATGTTAAAAATAGGGGCTTTCAAATGTTTTTTAAATAGCCTTAATTACCTGTTTTTATTTTCAGAAACTGCAGAAATATTGGATTCTACGCATTGGCTCTGATAGTATTTGGTTTTGGATCAAAAAGAAAACCTTACCACACACCCTTTTTTGTTTTCATTTTTACAGTGAGTCAGGGAATGTGCACAAATTACAGCTTTTTTGAGTATTAAAACTGGCAGGCCAGACAGACGTTGTGTCATTAAGCATTTAGATTCTCTCTCCGAGGAATATTTACAAAAATGTCACCTGCCTTTTCACATTTGCTGGGAGCGGGAAATAAAAGAAGCCGGCTGTTTTGTTGAATAACCTGAATATCTCAGCTGCTCCAACCATAATTAATTTAACTTGAAACAATGCAGGCAATAATCATTAGTCCATGTCAAACATGATGCCGGCTCAGTGCCGAACCAGTGAGATTCTGCTCTGAGCATTGAGGAATTCAAATTGTGCATACGCACATATACACACCTCTCACATTTCGCTGGGGGTGTTGCCGTGATCGGTTTGTGGGTACCATCTGCCCTCAGATTTATGTAACAACTGATCCACAAGCAACTCTCACACATCCTGATTGTGACTCATGTCCCATGATGCCCCAGAATGGTATTAGTGAGAGGTTCACACTCTCCCTGCCCGCTCTCTTCTTAGAGGCCTAACCGAAAAGTGTGAGAGGAGGGAAACGGAAACTACCCGAAGGAAGATGCAGGTGGGGGAAAAAATGCCAAAAAGGAGCTGAAATGAGTCTGTCATTCAGAAATTTCAGCTGTGGTGTCATATGTTGCTGTTTAATCTTTACTGTGTACTTTGAGGTTTATTGTTGTTGTTTTTTTTTTTAATTTCCTTAAGAAGTTCAATTTAATTAATTTGTCCGTTAACATTATACAAAAGTGCATACTGAGTGGAGATTTCTGTCATTTTGTGATTTTTTCCAAATCATTCTCATTACATTGTCAATTCCACCACTGATATTATGAATCAGAAAGAATTTAACTTTCCTACAAAACTCAAAATGGCTGATACCCAAAAAGGCTGGCATAGGAAAATTAGGCATTGTTCCATTCAGAATGGCGTTTCGAATCTAACAAGACCTAATCTTACCATTTTTGGCCAATTCGGTCAGAAATTATAAGCAGAAATGTAAATTCTTATATCTTTTGACCAGTAGGTGACGCTGTGACAAAACAACCCAGGTCACACTTACCAAGTTTGGTCGGAATCCACTAAAGCGTTGCGTTGATATAGCCTCATGTCTAGGGATGCACAATATTTTTACTGGAATCGGACAATAATGGCTTTAAATGTAAATATCAGCATAGGCTAGAGCTGCTGATATGTCTTGCCGATAAGAGGAATAACTCGCATGTGCTAGCGATTAGATCACGTCAGCAGTGTGGCTCATTCTCAAAGCAAAGTTTTGCCTGAATGACGATTAAAGTCACTGTTTTGGATCGCTGCATTTAATCTGAGAATGCACGTACAGAATGACCAGTCCGGTGTGTGATAGACTAAACAGTAATAACATCCGCAGTGGCGGCAGCAGCAGCAGCCTCCCCCAGGTCCAAATGCCCGTTTGGTAAGGAGTTTTAATTCCGTAGGGGGCGCTGTTGGCCTACTTCTAATAAAATGAAAGTAAAATAGACAAATAACATTTCGACTGTGTTTCTGATTAAATAAAGCAGTAATTTATCATTTATTGTCATAAAATCATGAGTATGTTTAAAGGTCAGAAGCTATAGCTTACATGAATAAAAAAAATCACAAACATGACACTTGTAAATTAAATAATTTTATATATACTGATTTATTCATTAAAGTGTGATATGTTAAATTTTTTTTAAAACAATTTATGAGCTCTAAAATATTTTCAGAATTTTTACAACTCTTTTGCTTTAGACCATCTATAAATGTTAAATCTTAAAATAAAATGTTAAAGGGGTCATCGGATGCAAAATTCACTTTTACACGTTGTTTGAACATTAATGTGTGTTGGCAGTGTATGTACACATCTACCCTATAATGATAAAAATCCATGCAGTGGTTTTTAATTCATCTGTAAAAATAATATCGTCTTTTTCAAATCAAGCCATTCTCAGATGTCTGTCTGTGTGGCGTCAGGGATGTAAGTTAGACAAGAATATCTTCGATTAAGCGATTGAGGTGTTGTGTTGCTGGATGTAATAATGAACATAGTGGTCGTCATTTACTCCCGACATCTGAGCCGCTGAAGTGGCAGTGGATTACATTTGTTTGTGAAGGGAATGCACCTCCCGATCTACATATATCCGTCTATGTTCGCACGAATCATTCGTGATCCAGCTTCACTTACAGCATAAGTGAATATAAGGGTTTTTTTATGAATCTTTGTGATCGCCTTTCCTAATAACGTGCTAGTTAGCAAGTTTAGCGGCTAAACGTGGCTGAAGTAAACAGGCTCGTCACTCCACAGAGAGAAGAGAGGGGCGGGGTGAGCAGAGCTCATTAACATTTAAAGCAACCTTGACCAGAACAGGAGGATTTTTGCAGAGCTGATTTTGGCAAGGTAAAAAAAGTGTTATTTAAACTACCATTGAAAAATTTTAACCAAAGCATGTTATAGACTTTTCATTAAAACCCTAAAAACTCATATCAACTTGTGGAAAATGGGCATCCGATGACCCCTTTAAGGTTACCACTGCATTCTTCTGAAAAAAATAAAATGAAATGCGTGATATATAGTTCATTTATAGTTATTTTCAAAGCTTCAATGTACTGTCATTATGAAAGAACTTCATTGTTGTTTATTTAATTCTAACAAATAAGTTCTTGTTGAACACTTACCAAAATTAAAAATAATTTGCTTATAATTTCTGCACAGGAGAGGCTTGGTGTTGTCTCCAAACAAAAGGAAATATATCGGTATCAGCATCTGCTATCGGCCAAAATGAGTTGAAAGATATCGGCATCGGATATCGTAAAAATCCAATATTGTGCATCCCTACTCATTTCCGTTTTTGCCCGAACTTCGTCAAATTCATTAACAAGCTCTAAGAAAATGGTTTGGTATAAAAAAAAGCTGTTGATAACTTTTTACCAGAATGCTTTGTAGATGATCTGAGCCAATTTTGGTGAAAATTGGACAAAACTGTCTAGGACAAGTTTGAAAAAAGTACATTTTTCAGGAAAATTCTGAATTGCGAAAAGTGTTAAACTGTAGAAATGTAAATTTTGGTATGCATTTGTTTTGTTATGAGCCAAGGAATCAGATGAAAATAGAATTTTGCTTTTAGACCTTACGGTTCAAAAGTTATTATATATTATTTGCCCTGTTGGTGGTGCTAGAGAGTTTGAGTTAGAGACAGATTTGCTGTGGTTAATGATGAGACTGTCCTCAATATATGTGCCAAATTTCATAACTTTCCCGCAAACGGTTCCATGGGCTTCCCTAGACCTCCCGAGCAGAAGAAGAAGAAAAAGAAGAAAACTAATGGATACAATAGGTGCCTAAGCACCTTCAGTGCTTGGCCCCTAATAAAATACTTTTTAGATTGATAACTAATCATTTTTAATTGAAAGTCTGGAAAACAAGAAAAATAAAGTACTTTTTTAGATTGATAATTCATAGTTTAAAATTTAAAGTGTGCATCTGGGACAAGGGTAAATAAAAAACTATAAAAACTATACGTAAAATAAATGCCTAGGGAAAAATAGCAAGATGAAATAATGATGGCATGGGAAAAGTGCCCGAGGTTGAAGAAACCTAGATGTTGTACGGGCTGCTCTTCATTATTTAATGAATGGAGGATTTGGCATGGATTTCAAGATCATTGCCAACAAGTCTTGGAAGTGGTCTGCTCCAAAAGTGGACCGCCTTTGTCGATCAATTAGCTGTTAGTAGTGAATATTTCATTATCTGCAAGTTATATGCCCATTATAGATCGTGTGTGCCAGAAAGGGTTTTTATAGCACCATAAACCTTTCAAAGCATAATGTGTTGGATCCCGCTTCCCTGTTTTTGAGAAATAATGGCTCCTCTTATAATTTAGAGCAACTACCATCACAGATGTCGATTTCTCTGTTGAACTAAAACTAAATGCAGTTCTGAAAAACGGCTTCTGCTGGGTGAGAGGAAAAAACTTTGACATATCTGAAAGCAAAACAACTCACTGACACAGCCACTGTTGGAGGTCCATCTCCCATCATTCCATTTGACATCTCTGTGTTACTTTAGTGTGGACATGATATACGACACCTGCTTTGTAATGCTTTAATCACAAGCAGCCTTGATGCAACTCCGAATGTGACCAAATGTAGCGCAGTAAGAATTATGAACAGCCCGGCAATTCATATTCATTTATGAACACTGTAAAGCATCAGTTGTTCTGTTCTTACTCGCATGATAAGCTCAGAACAAGAGATGGTTCCTGTCCTTTCTCTCTTCCTTTCTTTTGCAGCTTCACTGTTTCATTCTTTTGGAAAAGTAAAGCTAGTTTTGCTGCAATTCCTCGGAGTGCCATAGTAAACTCCTAAATAAAACATGTGCTGCTGCTGTGTGCTGCTCAGCTAACGTCAAACCCTTTCTTGTTCACTATCCATATTTCATGCACTCCAAGTTGAAGTTAAAAAAAAATAAAAAATCACAGGTTGGGCTGTTTGCAGGGCTGCTGGGGGCATTTGATGAGCATGACCTAAATGAAGAACTGCATCTGTTAGTGCAGCAGTAGAAACTACACCTAAAATAGACAGGCTAATCAACATGAGTCAAGTTGAGTCAAATCCACTTTATAGTTGTTGTGCTTGTGAGAATTTCTGTGAAGCCTGTATTTATAGTGCATTGAAAGAGCATTCTTAATGCATTATAATGTATGCATAATGCTTAATAAACGTCCTTATAATATGTTGTGTTAGCTGATAAGAAGTCATAACAGTTATTACAGTATACATTTTAATACTTACCTATTTGTGGTTTTAACTTTTAAGAGTATGATGCATTATAACACTAGATAAAGCCTGCATTTACAATGCATCAAAAATGTATTCTTAATGCATTATAGTGCATGCATAATGCCTTATAAAAAACTCATATTGTTTTGTATCATCTCATGAATAATCATAACAACAATACTACATACCTATTTATGGATGAAACTATTAAGAGTATGATGATTTATAACACTCAATGAACATAATTTTATCTACTTAAGTTATGATGAATTATATATGCCATATTTTCATATCTTCTGCTTTCCCAAGTCTCATCTTGATACGGTTTAAGATCACAGTACCATACATCTTATGAGAGGTCTTTTATTTCTTTAAGTAAAGTGACTTTTAAACATCCAAAAAGCTTTATAATGTGGTCATAATATTTGTAAGTGATCTTTGTCTGCTTTAAGTAACAAAAGTTAAGTCATCTTTTAAAAAGCCATGTGACATCATGAATGGTTTATGACACATTTGCTTTGAATATTTTTACCAAAATAGGTAAGTATTGTTACAGTTGTTAAGATTATTCATGAAATAGTACAACACTTGGCCAAGAACTGCTTATAAGACTTTAATTTCTTTTTTGTTAAAGGCATAGTTCACCCAAAAATGAAAATGAACTCGTTATTTACTCACCCCTAAGCCACCTTAGGTTTATATGACTTTCTTTTTTCAGACGAATACAATCGATGGTATATTAAAAATGTTCCTGGCTCTTCTAAGCTTTATAATGGCAGTGAATGGCTGTTGAGATTTTGAAGTCCAATAAAGTGCATCCATACATCATAAAAAGTGCTCCACATGACTCTGGAAAGTTAATAAAGGCCATCTGAAGTGAATCAATGTGTTTGTCTAAGAAAAATATCCATATTTCAAACTTTATAAACTGTAATCTCTAGTTTTGCTAACTGTTGTACGTTGTTCCTGAGAGAGTGGCGTTCCAGCGGATGACGTAGGATGTAGGGGGAAGCTTATGTGCTTTTTGAATTTGTTTTTTGTCAAATATAAAGTAAATATTACAGTATTAAAATTAAAATGAAATGTTAGGATTTCTGAAATTGTGAAGTAGTAGGACATTTGAAAACAATGGGTGCTGTTATGGTTATGTTAATATATTATCATTTTGTATCAGTTTTTGTCTTTTTTATGTAGCGAGTTCATATGTTATGTTTGGTGAATCTTGTCGAGCATGAAAAAACAGCAAGTTATGAATTGTTCTTCAAACTCAAATGACATCTCTTCCTCTTCGTTACACACTTTAAAAGACAGTTGACATAGACGGATTCATGTTGATCACAAAAAATTCACTGCATGAGTTGTGCTTTTTACATTGCCAAAATATTCACAATGCCTTATTTTGCCTGGGAAATTTTATTAAAATGCAACCACACCTTTAGTCTAAGGATGTTTTTACCAGGATGGTGCTTCTCTTAGGCTGTTAGAATCAGACCACAGGGACAGAAGAGATGCGCTGAAGAGAGCCAATTAGTGTGCGCTTTTACACTATGCACATCTCCCGTTCACAAGCACAACAAGATTTTCCTTAGAGCCACTGTACTGCTTTCATGAGCGGCTTTGCTTATTTTCTACTTCATGTTTTGTTATTTTTGCATGTTAAATGAAACGGCCTAACTACTTAAACACTGTTGTTAAACTAACTTGCTGTTGTCTAACTAGCAATTTGTCGCTCACTAGTAACAAGATGTTTTTGTGAAACAGGTTAATCGAAAATACAGCATATATTTAGTCATAGTCATACGTTTTTGTCGCAAACCTGAGTAAGAAGCATTGTAGACTACCAAATGTAGTGTGGTGCTGAAATTTGAGACCAATTTGCATTTGGACTCTGTCCTAGTCCCAGTGGTGTTTTGGACCCCGTTGAGTTTCATTGAAGTCTTGCCCTAGATTTGTTTTTCATTAAACATCTCATTTTCAGTTTTGTTGTCCAGACTAGCTCATTTGAGTCCAAGTCAAGACCAAGACCAAGACTAAGTCCACATGCTCTCAAGTTTATGAGAAGAGAAAATGGTCATGGATTCAGATGTGTTAACTAAAACTAGAATGTAAAACTGAAATATAGTTTCTGTTATTTAAAATGAAAGTTTAAAGCTAAAGTAAAATATAAATATTCAATGAAAACTTTAAAAACCTAAACAAAAAAAATTAAATGTTACCTTGCCTAACTGACATGAAATAAGCTAAAGTATTAAAATTACTAGCATTAGAAAAAAAAAAAAACTGTTATAGCTACATAAAAATGACAAAAGCACATAACAGAATTACTAAAATTAAAATAAAAACCTGACATCTTAAAATAGAAGCTACTTCCAAATACTAATAAAAAATAATCATACTCAAGAACCAGAACCAACACTAAGACCATGAATCAAGCCTCAAGTCCATATTTTGGTTTTGTCAGGAACTTGGTCTGGACAAGGGTTGTGTTTCATTCAAATTATATCCAATTCTGATTCTGCTTATTGATTCAGATTCTTAACAATTCCTAAGTTGTAATAAAGTGTTAAAATTCCAATTGAGATTCTGCTTATTGATTCCGATTCTTAACGATTCCTACGCTCCAATAAGGTTTAAAATTTCGATTCTGATTCTGCTTATCAATTCCGATTCTTAACAATTCCTAGTTTCCAATAAGGTTTAAAATTCTGATTCTGCTTATCGATTCCGATTCTTAACGATTCCTAGTTTTCAATAAGGTTTAAAATTCAGATTCTGATTCTGCTTAACGATTTAGATTCTTAACGAATCCTAGTTTCCACTAAGGTTCAAAATTCTGATTCTGCTTATCGATTCCGATTCTTAACAATTCCTAATTCCCAATAAGATTTAAAATTCTGATTCTAATTCTGCTTATTGATTCTGATTCTTGATGATTCCTAGTTTCCAATAAGGTTTAAAATTCTGATTCCGATTTTCTGTGTCTGTGCTTAAATGGTTTAAAATCAAATTAAAATGTGAGCACCTTATCGAATGTCCGGTTCTTGGAAGTTTGGAAGTAGTTCTGAAATAGAACCCAACTATAGTCTGGACACAGACTTGATCCTCTTCTGGTTCTGACCTTGACTTGGATTCAAATGAGCTGGTGTTGTTAACTACAACACTTGAAAATGCATCACATTAAGGTAGTAACCTTGGTTGCTAATGCTATTTGAACTTTATAGAACTAGATTCCACTGCGGCAGTAGTAGCAGCAAAGAATCAGAATAGACAGGAATGAGAACGTGCTTGTGGACTGTACATATGTGAGCTGCACTATTTCTGCAGGCGCTCCCAGCAGTGAGATCTCGCTGTGAGTTTGCACTCAGTCTGAGAGCAGTGTGTCCAGTTTACACTCATTAGCCACATTAGCAGCCTCCCTGCTGTGCCGCCCTGCGCTCTGTTCTCAATACGACAGCATTTACCCTAAACTACGGACATTGCTATCACACAAATGAGTATTATATACATGACTGGTTATTGTGATGATTACGTGCTCTGTGAAACAGAAGAAGGATGTACCACATACATGACATCCACTATCAAATCAAAAGCTATTTCATGTGAAAGCAATGGTTTTCACAGGCTTGAAAGCAGAAAAAAAGTCCACTGATGATGTCTGACTGTATTTAGATAATGTATTATTAAAATGTAAGTGCAGTAGACATGGATGAAAGATCCGGTCTCGTATTTTTTCAGCCTTGTTCTGGTGTTTGATTTTTTTTTTTTTTTTATGGCTTTGGGATTTTTTATTTAGGTCACATTTTCTGCACCACTTTGAAGCTGGAGTATGAATTATTTACTGGTGGAAAAAGGGCTTTGAACAAGGAAATACCACGATGAATGGATCCTGTGATTATTGCCTTTCCAAAATAAATGTGCTTTAATTACACAAAATGTAGCGTGTTTACTGTCATGTGATCTGTCAACACTTTCTGGGCACAGAGCTTGCAGGCACGTCAGTTGCAGTCTAGTATGTGAGTAATTTATTTATTTGCGAGCATGTATCGCATGTTTTTTAAATTAAATTCACTGGGAATTTAATTGAAAGAATAGTGTAGGATGAAAAAAGCTGGGAGGACTTAGTAATTTATAGTTTAAAATGTAATTTTCTTTCCATTTTTCATCTGCACAAACATTAAAATAAAGTAAAAATATAAGTTTCTCTTTCTGAATCATGCAGAAGATATATTCAAATGACCAAGCTGGTGATGTAAGACTAGACAGGAAGATGTACGAGTCACAGCTCACTGTCTCCATGCTGTGATTCAGAGAGAGAGAGAGAACTATAGAGATAGAAAGCATTCTGTTTTAAAGCAACAACATTAAGACTCCAGCGCACCAGCGAGACGTCAGAGATATAATTAATTTCACACTGCTGTGCAAATTAGGGGCTCGGTAAGCATCCACTGAGCAGACTTTCAGTGCTTTATTAGTGCCTGTTTTTGGAAAGAAACAGAAATATTTCATTACAAATCAATCATTTTAGCTGTGTTCCAACAGTGAGCTTCCTACAGCCCTGCATCCAAACAGAACCTCATATATGAGCGATTTGGAGCACTCTACATTGGTGTTAGCATGTTGCTAAGCTAACAGCACAACACTCTAAGGCCTGGTTTCACAGACAGGGCTTAGACTAAGCCAGGATTAGGCCATAGTTCAGTTAGGACTTTTAAGTCATTTTTATATATGTGCCTTCGAAAAAAAAACATTACTGGTGTGCATCTTGAGACAAAACAAAGGCACTGATAAATTTTAAGATCAGTCAGTGAAAGTTTCTTTCAGTTGAAACAGCTCAGACTTGCATTTTAGTCTGGGACTAGCCTTAAGGTCACCACCTGGCAATATGGCTGGTGCGGGACAAGTGTGAGACTGATACATTTTCTACTGTTACTCTATGTAAATACTGATTACATCCGTTGTCATATGTGCTGATCTGTGATTCTGAGCACGCACATGCAAACGAGTGTCTTTTTTATAAGAGTGAAGAGAGTCCACCTGCGAGAGAAGAGATTTGTGCTTGCGCATTTTGCTGCATTACAATTATGCGTTGCAGACATTTGTCATTAAAATAACGCCATAGAAACCGCCTCAAATGAACTATTAAAGTCACGTCTTTTTTTAATTGGTTACAATGAATGGAGAATATTGTGTTTTTCCGTGTGCGCTACAGCATTTCCGGTCGGTGGTTCTAGATCACTTGAGTTCCGCAAATCCTTTGTACAGGAACTATGCCGCAAAAATAATAATGAAAAGCTTTTTTAAAAAGGCAAAAGAACGCATGGACGTTTTCTTAATACGATCATTAAAAACCAACAGGTAAAAATGCCGTGTGGTACAACGCAAAGCGGAACAGGTGGTCACCCTAACTAGCCTTAAGCCATGTCTGTGAAACCAGGGGTATGAAGCTTAAAGGAACACTCCACTTTTTTTGCTAATAGCTTAACATAGATCATTGAATCAGATTAGACCGTTAGCATCTCCCTCGATCTCACAGTCTAATCCGATTCAATGATCTATGCTAAGCTATTAGCAAAAAAAGTGGAGTGTTCCTTTAAACACACATACATATTTTTATTGCGCTAAACTACTTTTATAAATACTTTTTAGTGCTGAATTAGATATATGTTTATTTAAAATCAACACACCTCATTCGCCATCTTTGATGTTTTTTCAGTGAGCTTGTCACAATGCTTTCTGGAAGCGTCTTCTCTGCTAATGATACATGTATTGCTACCTTAGAATTGACTAAGATCAGGTATTTTTGATCCCCTTAAGTTTTGGAGGGTGACTATAATGCCTTAAAGGATTAGTTCACTTCCAGAATAAAAATTTCCTGATAATTTACTCACCCCTATGTCATCCAAGATGTTCATGACTTTCTCTCCTCAGTGGAAAAGAAATTAAGGTTTTTGAGAAAAACATTCCAGGAGTTTTCTCCATATAGTGGACTTCATTGGGGATCAACAGGTTGAAGGTCCAGATTGCAGTTTTAATGCAGCTTCAAATGTCTCTACACAATCCCAGCTGAGGAATAAGGTCTTATCTAGCAAGACGATTGGTAATTTTCCAAAAAAAAAAAAAGTATTAAATGTATATACTTTTTAACCACAAATGCTCGTCTTGCACTAGCTCGACTTCACGCATTATGTAATCATGTTGGAAAAGTCACGTGTGACATAGGTGAAAGTACTGACCCAGTGTTTGCAAAGCAAATGTGCAAAGAAAGTCAAACGCCCTTTACAAAAAAGGTAAAACAACGATGTTGGACAGTTTTGAAAATGGAGGAGAAAATAAGATTTTGTTGGACGAGTTTGTGTTGGACCAGAATAAATTTTAGCTTGCCATCATGCACTGGTTTGTTTCTTTTTGTCTTTCTTACATATGTGTGTGCTGTTCCAGATAGCGGAGATGCTGTTGCAACAGTTACACACTACGTTGTCTTGCAGCAAACAGATCCATTTTCACTCCCTGTGGCTACTGGGCTACTGTGTCAGTAGATCTTTGAGCTTGAGCCTGTTACAGTGCTGGACGTATTTGTGAAAAGGGCCCCAGATGGGTTCGGGCATATGACAATGTGTTGACTCATGTCTGCTGGGGAAACAGCGACCTGTGGTCATTGGAATGCACTGGCCTCATTCACGCTGCGGGTACTGGTGTCATCATTCACCTCTGAATGCCAGAGCCACACAGTGCCAGGGCCGCCATCTGATGCAAGATTGGACTTTGAAGGTCAAAAGCTTCCCCAAATTTGTTCTCAACATGTCACATCCTCCAGTGAGTTTCAAGATGTCTACAAAACTGAGCTTTTTAAAGGAATAGTTCACCTTAAAATTCTGTCATAAATTACTCACTCTCATGTCGTACCAAACCTGTAAGACCTTCATTCACCTTGTCATCCAAGATGTTCATGTCTTTCTTTTTTCAGTTGTAAATAAATTATGTTTTTTGAGGAAAACATGTTAGGATTTTTCTCCATATAGTGGACTTCTATGGTGCCCGTAAGTGTGAACTTCCAAAATGCAGTTTAAATGCAGATTCAAATGATCCCAAATGCGGTTGTAAACAATCCCAGCCGAGGAAGAAGGGTACTTTTAAATCTTTGTAAATCTACTTTTAAATTTAGATACTTTTTAATCTCAAATGCTCATCTTGTCCAGCTCTGCCTGAACTCTGTGTATTAACTTTATAACTCTATGTGACAAGACCAGCGCTCGAGATTAAAAAGTATATAAACTGTATTATTTTTATGAAAATAACCGATCGTTTCGCTAGATAAGACCCTTCTTCCTCGGCTGGGATTGTTTACAACTGCATTTGGGATCGTTTGAAGCTGCATTTAAACTGCATTTTGGAAGTTCAAACTAGGGGCACCATAGAAGTCCACTATATAGAGAAAAATGCTAAAAATGTTTTCCGCAAAAAACATAATTTCTTTACGACTGAAGAAAGAAAGACATGAACATCTTGGATAACAATGGGGTGAGTAAATTATCTGTAAATCTTTGTTTTGGAAGTGGACTTTTCATTTAAGGACATTGTTAAAACAGTCCATGTGACATAAGTGGTGCAACCTTAATTTTATGAAGCTACGAGAATACTTTTTGTGTGCAAAGAAAACAAAAATGACCACTTTATTTTTTTACACCTGGCGTACCTCGACTGTGGTATGCTGTGACACATGACATTAAGGTTGAACCATTGAAGTCACATGGACTATTTTACTGATGTCCTACACTGTAAAAAACAAACAAACAAACAAAAAGACAATTTGTTGAGTCAACTTAAAATAATTTGTTACCATGCTGTTTTAAAATTTTAAGTCAACTTAAATAAGTTTAGTCAACTTTAAATGTTAAGTAACAACTTAGATATTCGAGTTGACTAAACAAAAAAATGGTTTGTTAAATTTAAAAGCTGTGGCTGCCTTAAAATTGTAAGTTGAATCAACTCAAATATCTAAGTTGTCACTTAGTAAAACTTAAGTTAACCCTTTAACTGTCACCGTCCACCCTGTGGGATGCCTAAGTTTACTTTACCATATTACAAATAAATCCTAATCTAATCATGACAAACTATACATCGCTGGAAAGGTCTAAGACTCCTAAATAGATATTTTACCATATTTTTGTGTTACAAATTATGTAGGAAAAGTAATAGATTAATATATGTCAAGAGTGCCACTTAAAAAATCTACATCATAACATGAATTCTGACCTTTGTCACAAAAGACTTTCTTCATTGCCTTTTTCTGTATCACGCTTTAGATATCATAAGAAATTATATATCAGCTCAAAACTTAAAATTTCAAAATTCATCCTTTGAAAGGCTTTTTAAAATCAGACATTGCATTACCATGGAAAATGTACATCAAAATCATATTACAAAATGTTTTCATTCATGAATTATACAAATTTAAGTCTGGATAGTGCATTTTTATGTCTGTGTTCAAAAATGGGAGTGACAGTTAAAGGGTTAAGTAACTTAAGTAAAACTGAAGTTGACGAAACCTTTTTGAGTTGACTGAGCTTAAAATTTTAAGGCAGTGAGGTAACAAATTATTTTAAATTGACTCAACAAATGTTTTTTTACAGTGTAAATAACTGTTCTGCATGTATATATTCTGTTGTCATTCTGATGTCAAGATCCAATCCCCCTAGGGCCCATTTCATTGGCTAAGGCAGCTTTGTATTGGTAATCTATTCAGTGCCTGATTACAAATGATAGAAAATCATTGTGCCGTGCATTTAGCTCTAATTGTGAAAATATGTTAATTAATGTCTTTTAAATTACATATCATATTATAACAGTAGCTAAATAGGAAAATGAAACACTTGCCCTTTTCAGTTTCAGTCTTCGGTTGGCAAGCCAACACTGCTAACTGCTTAAAAATAGCCTGCTTGATTAGCTAAAAGAGTCATTCATTAAGACATTGAAGAAGAGGATATGAACTTGCATGACTTTAGGAATTCCAGCCAGTTTTTAGAAGGAGAACAACTGATTTGTAAACATTTGTATGCTTAAGAAACTGAACAGTGATATCAAATGGCATAAGAATAATTACAAGTAGTAAAAAGTTTGAGAGTTCACATCTAAAGACCTGCCAAAGCAGAGTGTGTCTGCTAAATATACACAAGTCTTATACTCTGATGCAGAGCGACACAGCAGTGATGACCACAAGATACTTGCAATTACTAATGACTTTCAGCCCACACACTCAACAGACTAATTCTAGATCATTCTTTCTACCCATTAGACTCGCAGTGGAGGAGATTGAAAGAATGGTCTCTTGGGAAAACAGGCAAGGCAAACGCCTTGATTGCAATCAAAAATACTCTTTAAACTCTCATGCAAAAAAAAAATCTCCAAGAACGAGAGGAAAACAAGCTGAGATTTAGCGAAGGGATGGACTTCAAAGTGCAGATCCATTACAATCCATTAAAAAAGCGCTTTTGCTGGATCGAAACTGAGGATCAATAAAAGCCAGTTAAATGTCTGACACAGCTCACTAATATCTGTAACATAAACTCTTATTCGGAGGAGGCGTGCGAGTGAGAAAAGACAAAATTGTATTATAATGGAAGAGTCCACTCCACACCCTGAACACACACACACACCGCCCACCTCTCAGCTGTATCTGAATGTAAAACACACACACACACACACACACGCGTTCACAATTATCATGCTGGATTTTCACGCTGTAGCATCCGAGGCTAATTCCTGCATGCTTTCCTCCTTTTCCCCCCGAGGGAATCAGGGTAGGAAATGCCGTGATGGGTTATTACCAGACGAGATTCACACTGTAAGACCTTGAATGGCACTATTTTCTCTTAATTTCATTGCTGTTCTTTTCTTTTGCTAGTTATTTGAGTCTGAGCAGATTTATTCTGCTTCTCAGTGTGGTTCAAAGCCATAAATGGTGAATGAAGTTCTTAGCTATGCAAACTACTGCGTTTCTACTTTAATATTCTGTGCATATATTGCGTCGATGCTTTATGGCCCAAGAAAGTTCAAATAAACAGTGTTCAGTGAGCAGTACATGGAGAAATGGAAACATTACATGATAGCTCATTTTGGAGAAAAACATGCAAGGTTGTGATATATTGACTTGTGTAGTTTACGTCTGTCTTAATGGTCCATTTAGACTATGTTTGGAGACTATTTACTGGACAATTTAGCTCACCTCTCTGCTGTGTCGCCTGGGCTAATGATATACGTTTAGATCTTTATATGCTGCACATTTGCACTTCAGTCGATAGCATGTGGAAATGTTATCATCCTTAACTGTCACAGGCAAATGTTTGGCCTAGAATGACTTATTTACCACAGTGCATATGAAATCTTATTTGCAAGGGGAGAACGGGCCCGTCTCGACTCGGTGAAGTGCATCTTGGGTAACAGTGGGAAAAACAATGTTTTATTGAATTGTCATGCAATTGTGTGAACCGTTTTTACTTGGTTTCTGGAAGTTTTCAGGACGTTATACAACATTGTACAAACAGAAACTTATAGGCCTTCATAGCAACCTATCAAAATAAAAGTTTGGTTTAACTTGAAGAAACTGTGACAGAAATATATTACTTAATGTAATGATTACTACTACTGTTAGTAATAATGTTTTTATCAACACATTATTTTTAAGGAATATTTACCAGAAAAAAAATATTCACCAGAATTTATTTACCAGAAAAGTGTAAATACACAACACAGTATTTCTGAAAAATAAATAAAATAATAATAAATTAGTTTCTTTTATAAAAATCAATTATTTAGAGATGCCTTTGATTATTAAAATTTTATGAAACCATTAAAATAAAATTCAGAAAATGAATGGAAAACAGAATTTTGTAAAAAAAACAAAACTAAATTTGAGGAAAAAATAAAACTTAAATGTAATTTTTGTTACATTTTTAATAAATTGCTGTTAAATTGTGTAAGTTTCATGATTTCATTTAATTAGACATGCTTTTTGATTAATACAGTTTAATTTAACCACTGAAACAGGGTGTAGAAAAATTAAAACAGGAAAAAACTGAATTTTAATAAAATAAAATAAAATAAAATAAAATAAAATAAAATAAAATAAAATTTGGGAAAAAATAAATCTAATTAGTTGTTTCTCCTAGAGTGCAATGAGAGTAAATAGGGATCAAATGCACATTTTCTTTTTTTCTTTTTCTTTTATTCATGCCATACAGGGTTATTATAGTTAACTTAAAACCAAAACCAAAAAAAAAAAAATCTGGAAAAACTGATGGAAATATATATAAGAAATCTATATCTATATATAACCTTATACTTATTTTATTTTGCCCTAAAATAACAATAAAGCTAATGAAGGATCTGTTGATATAATAATAAAGCTAATGCTGAAATATAATAAAACTATATTGACATATTTAGAAATAAACAAAAACTAATGAAAAATGACAAAATCACAACTTAATATTACAATTTTAACTAAAAGTAAAATAGTTACAAAATATACAAGAAAAAGTATAATAGTAAATAACAATGACACTAAAATAACAATGCCTGCATCTCAGATTTTTGTTATTAGAAGAAATAAACTGTAATTTTTCATAGTTTTGTTGGATTTGCTAAAATCTCACAATCTTAAATCAAAAGTCAGAGACTGGCATATACGCTCAAACATTTCATCAGATATTTCTGAGATATTATCTATTCAGTGATGCTATTTTTGTAGCATCTCAGAGTCAACAGTTGTCTCAGTTTGTTTTAATCCTTTTTTTTAGGGTGATATTCCAAATAAAAATAACTGAGATGTATTTATTTATTTCTGTTTAAAACTAAAGTATCTCAGTTTTTTCCTAAGATTTATTTAATAGATCCGTTTTAATATTAATAGCTCTCTGTCTTAATGAGAAAATGTGACTGTACCAGAAGGCATGTGACTCTCTCAGTCATCTGCCGCATATTTACACCTAAGTCTCAAGAAAACACAAAAGCGCTATGCCAAGAAAACACCAACTGTCAGAAAGAATTTGGATGAATTGCAGGAGCGGAGCTTAATGCTGTTGGAGGTATCACTATTCCACTGCCGTCCCACAGGAAAAGTGCTCAGGAAAGCAGTGTGACCGGAGAGAACACACAAGTGTCTCATATTACACTGCCTAAAATTAGGTTTCGACCGTTTTGGATCAAATGTGCCAGTTCTAGTACACCAGCAGCATGATTACACAGCTGTGTCGGTCCATGCGGTTTGAGCAGCCGTGATTGTGTTCACAGCAGCTGTCACTCTTGTAGTGTTGACATAGTTGATGAAGATGAGATCTGATGGGAAGAGGCAGAAGAAGGCAACCCTCTTGTGGTCAACATGAAATCAAAATGGACTGTGTTTGCCTCATTATATTCTCCTGGTGTTATTGTAAACATCTTTATAATTATGCTTTAAAAAAAAAAATCGCTCCAAAACAATGTTCCTGTCCCGTATTTCCTAGCTGTATCCTGTTTCACTCTGAAATCACATTACGGAAGTGAAATGGATTGCAAACAACATAATGGCGCTAGTAACACCAAGGTCATAGGTTTGATTCCCAGGGAAAGCAAAAACCGATCAAATGTGTACCTTGAATGCACTGGAAGTTGTCAAAATAAAAGTGGCTGCCAAATGCGTTATTTTATACATTGTACTTTAGAATTTTTAGACACTTTTTTTCTTAATTTGTGTATTTCAAGTTTTCATTTTATTTTAGTAATAATAGTAATAATACTAATACAAATTTTTATGTGTTTTTGTCATTTTTATTGCTTTTATCAGTTTTTCAAACAAATTTCCATCTAGCTTTAATGTACCAGTCAAAGGTTTCTGAACAGTACGAGAAAGAAGTCTCTTCTGCTCACCAACCATGCATTTATTTGATCCAAAATACAGCAAAAACTGTAAAATTTTTAAATATTTTTACTATTTGAAATAATTGCTTTCTATTTGAATATATTTTAAAATGTAATTTATTCCTTTGATCAAAGCTAAATTTTCAGCATCATTACTCCAGTCTTGGGTGTCACATGATCCAGTAATCATTCTAATATGCTGATTCACTGTTCAAGAAACATTTATTATTATTATTTTTATGATCAATATTTAATGATTAAATAGTTTATGAATAAAAAGATCCAAAGATCAGCATTTATTTGAAATAAAAAGCTTTTGTAACATTATACACTATACCATTCAAAATCTTGGAGTCAGTATAATTTATAGAAATGACTTTTATTTAGCAATAAAAGCTTTAAATTGATCAAAGACATTCTGTTTCAGATAAATGCTCTTCTTCTGAACTTTCTATTCATCAAAGAAACCTGAAAAATTCTTACTTAGCTGTTTTCAACATAATAATAATAATAATAAATGCTTTTTTTGAGCAGCAAATCATAATATTAGAATGATTTCTGAAGGATCATGTGACTGGAGTAACGATCCTAAAAATTCAGCTTTGAAATCTCAGGAATAAATTACATTTTAAATATAGTCAAACAGTTATTTTAAATAGTAAAAATATTTCAAAACTGTATCTTTTTTGCTGTGCTTCAGATCAAATAAGTGCAGGCTTGGTGAGCAGAACAGACTTCTTCAAAAAACATTAAAAATCGTTCTATTAAAAACTTTTGACTGGTAGTGTATATCGGTTTTAGTTTTAGTAATTTTAACACTTAAACTTCTTTTATTTCAGGTATGGTAGGTGGCAAGGCAAAATTTCAAGTTTTTCATCAAATATTTATACGTCAGCTTTATTTTAGTTAGCAAAAATACCAGCTTTCATGATAATGGCTTTCAACACCGGATTGCAGAGGTTTATATCTAGCTAAAGCTTCAGTTTGCTTTTCATTTACCCACATTGTTGTTTTGAAGTATTAACAGAAATATTAAAGCTCTTATTTGTTTTTACTTTTTCATTTCATTTCTTATTTCTTTTAATTTGTTCTTTCTAAATCAAGACATTCAAAACAACGAACACAACATCCAAACAAGACATGATTGGCGAAGAACAACGATAGACAGTAGATCTGTCATAAGCTACAGTTTCGTAACATGTATTTGTCTGTGCACTTTGTGTTTTCAGCAGCAAGTCTCTCTTATCTGTTGCCTTATTAGCGCTAATATGTTGCTACACTTTGTTAAACAGAAAATTACAGCAAATGTACCGTGATGGTTCAGAAAGATAATATAGTGTGTGCCGAGACGCTAGATAAGATAAGTATTCCCATAGATATTGTGCCCTCGTTAGCATATTAAAAAGTATTTTTTTTCCTCTATGTGTATGTTTTGATTGAATTCTAGTGTAGCACAAGCAAGTCCAATCATGCCACGGCTCTATAGGAAGTGCATGTGGTGTGGGCGATGTCATGGATGCATTTATTTTTCATGTTCGAAAAACTCCCCCGAGTCACACGAGGACAATCGGCTGCCAAATGTGAAATCAGAGGTTCCCAGGTTTTATCTGCATGATAGATATGTGGATTGAGAGTTCCAGAGAACTACACAAGCGGCCTCTTAAATGCAGTTTAAATATAAACAGGGAGATGCAGGGATGGTGCAGTCCCGTTTTAAATTTTAATCAAAACCTTTTAGCAGGATGAGGCAAGTGAAGCTAGTTCCAGAAAATGGCCTTGGAGACAAAAGAAAAGAGGCTCATTACAGAACTGGCTGCTGCACCGTCCCAAACCACACACGTACACGTAAGCATGCACATGCATGCACAAATGTGCATCCCTGACCCGACGGCTGGGAGAAAGTGGGACGGGATGTTTCAGGGATGACGTTTCTCTCAGTTAACTGTGGATCCCTTCAAGTTGTGCGCCCTCTCTGGTCTTAAATCTAAGCACTCAAACCATTATGTACTTAAAATAGTCACATTAGGGAGACCATATGACGAGAAATATACATTTTAGGGCAGTAAATGGAAAAGCTTTTCCATGCCATACCTTGCTGGATGACTGAGTCTATTTTTGTGCACACTAAAGTGCTCTAGCCAGGTAGGTGCTGCACTCTTTGCATTTGGCTCCGGATGAGAGTTTTTAACATGTCCTGGCAGGATGTAAGAGTATAAATTTAATATGTTTTGGATTTCAGTAATATACAGTATACAAAAATACAGACCTTCAACATCCAATTCACCTGTAAACATAGTATTGTTGCATAATGCATTTGGTGCATTTGTTGAATCTGATGTGATGCTTGTATTACTCCCTTTTCACTTAGTTGCTGTTAATTAAAAGTGGCAAAAACAACAATGTATGTGTATTATACAGTCATAGCCAAAAATATTGGCACCCTTGCAATTCTGTCAGAAAATGCAACACTTGTTGTTCCAACTGCAAATGTTTTGGTATTCACATCCTTATTGTTTTTGTTTACACCGCAACAACACCAAACAACAGAGAAGAAAAGTCAAACTTGATAAAATTTCACACAGGACTCAAAAATGGACTGGACAAAAGTATTGGCACCTTGTCAAAATTGTAAGAAATAATTGCTTTTTAAGCATGTGATGCTCATGTAATTTGTATTTAGACACTCCTGTGGCAAATAACAGGTGTGGGCAATATGTGACCCTGGACCACAAAACCAGTCATAAGGGACAATTTTATGAAATTGAGAAAGCTCAATTTGAATATAAGCTTTCCATTGATGTATGGTTTGTTAGGATATGACAATATTTGGCCGAGATATAACTATTTCAATATATGGAATCTGAGGGTGCCAAAAAATCAAAATATTGAGAAAATTGCCTTTAAAGTTGTCCAAATGAAGTTCTTAGCAATGCATATTACAAATCAAAAATTAAGTTTTGATATATTTACAGTAGGAATTTTACAAAATATCTTAATGGAACATAATTTTTATTTCATTTCCTAATGATTTTTGGCATGAAATAAAAATCAATAATTTTTACCCATACAGTGTATTTTTGGCTATTGCTACAAATATACCCCAGGGACTTAAGACTGGTTTTGTGGTCCAGGGTCACATATAGTAATCACACTTGCAACCAGTTAAAGTTGAGAAACGTTGTGTCCACCTTTGTGTTATGTCACACTGAGCATGGAGAAAAGAAAGAAGTGTAAAGAGTTATCTGTGGATTTGAGAGAAAAAAATGTGGAAACACAAGGACAAGGCTACAAGTCCATCTTCAGATCTTCTTGATGTTCCTGTGTCCACTGTGCGCAATATTATCAAGAAGTTTACAGCCCATGGCACTGTAGCTAACCTTCCTGGACGTGGACGGAAGAGCAAAATTAATGAAAAATTTCAACAAAGGATTGTTCGAATGGTGAAACAGCTTGAAACAGATTCAAGCTGCTTTGCAGACACAGGGTACAACAGTGACAGCTTGCACTATCCGTCGCCATCTGTATGAAAAGCGACGCTATGGTAGGAGACCCAAGAGGACACCACTGCTGACACAAAGGCATAAAAAAGCAAGACAAAACTTATGTGACAAAACCACAATCCTTCTAGGAGAACGTATTGTGGACAGATGAGACAAAAGTAGAGCTTTTTGGTAAAGGACATCATGGCACTGTTTACAGAAAAAGAAATGAGGCCTTCAAAGAAAAGAACACAGTCAAACATGTTTTGGGGTTGCTTTGCTGCTTCTGGCACTGGATGCCTTAACTGTGTGAACGGTATCATGAAATCTGATGATTACCAAAGAATTTTGGGGCACAACGTAGTGGCCAGTGTCAGAAAGCTGCATCTCCACCAGAGGTCATAGGTCTTCCAGCAATACAATGACCCTAAACACACTTCAAAAAGCACTCAGAAATGGTTACAAACAAAGCGCTGGAGAGTTCTGAAATGGCCAGCAATGAGTCCAGCTCTGAATCCCATTGAACACCTGTGGATCTCAAAACAGATCTCAAAACAGCAGTTGGGAGAAGGCATCCTTCAAATCTGAATGACCTGGAGCAGTTTGCAGAAGAGTGGTCCAGATTTCCAGTAGAGAGGTGTAAGAAACTCATTCATGGTTACAGGAAGCGACTGATTTCAGTTATTTTTTCCAAAGGGGGTGCTACCAAACACTGAGTTAAGGGTGCCAATAATTTTGTCCAGTGCATTTTTTGTGTTCTGTGTGGAATTGTTTCAGATTTTCTGTTTTTTTGTGTTGTTCCAATGCAAAAAAAAAAAAAATAAAATAAACATGCGAGTACCAAAACATTTGCAACTGCAACAATTTTCTGACAGAATTGCAAGTGTGCCGATATTTTTCCCCATGACTGTATGTAGGTAAAATCAACCTTGCTATACTGGATGACTAGTTGACCATTGTGACTTTTACTATCATGACCATCATTACATTGACATTCATGTAAAGAGTGGACAGGGAATGCTTGAGGATAAGCCTGGACTTAAAGATTTATTGATTTGGTGATTGTTTTGGAATAATTAAAAGATTTAATATCTCCATTCAGTGTTTTTTCATGGATTTCTGCTGACATTATCTGCTATCGCTTTGGCCAGGTCTTTGAGAGAAATCATTACACAATGTTATTGATCCCGGATCAATCCTGTGTAATAGTCCCATGGGTTTGTGTAGAGAAAATAAACACGAAAATGCTAGGGAGAAATCTATGATTTAGTTTTTTTGCTTTCAGTCATTGAAAGTGGTTCTTGCTGAAAGTCTCTTTAGATTAAATAAATCATAAGATCACATGTCTGATATCCACTGAGCTGCTCCAGAAGCTGTTATTCATGCAGTTGTCAGGGCAGTCCATTGCATTTATATCTCTTAAATGGTAGGAAAAATCAAGACAAGATAGACCCTTCAACATCAAGTCAGCATGCTGTGTTTTTGTAAAGATGTGTTTTCCTGATAATCTTTGGAAAACAAGCGCCTTGAAATTGCATGCTGTAAACAATTTGTACTTTTTCTAGTAATACAGTGTCACCAGTGTAACCATGATTCAAATGTGTGAATGTTATCATAGCATTGAATGATCTGAAACTATGAACATGCTCCACTAATGTTTGTATAAATAGGCCTGTATAAATTCATAAAGGCAAAAATGCCACCAATATTAATAAAAATGTCCCTGTATAATATACTTAACCCTCTGGGGTCTGAGGGTGTTTTGGGGCCCTGGAGAAGTGTTGACATGCCCTGACATTTGTGTTTTTTTTCAGTATCTTAAAAACATGGCTAATGACTGATTACATAGTAATCAGCACAAACTGGGTTACAATAATATGTAAGCAACATGAATGTACATGTTTGTGTTTTTGAGCAAACAACGTTTATGCATGGTTAGTGAAAAACTAAAATATTACATGAGCAAGAGAGCTGTTCTCCCAAATATAAGCATGGTTGCAAATTAGATATTGATTTTATGCAACAGCTCAGTAAACGAGTTAATATGACTTGCATTTTAAACATAACATTGTCAGTTTGATGTGTTTTTACACTATTTTCCCAATGAAAAGAGTTCTAAATAAAGACTCAACAGATCCCTTGTGCATCTCCAAGCATCACATGGTGGTGATTCACGTTTTTAAAATGAATCGGTATAATGACTGATTCAGTGACTCACTCACAAAAGCAGCCTCTTGCTTCGTTCCTGAATAAATCAGACTTTTTGAACAATCATTGAATGACAATGACGTAGTTTCATTCTTACAGGATTAGTTCACTTCCAGAAAAAAAAATGTACTCACTCTCATTTCATCCAAGATGTTCATGTGTTTCTTTCTTTAGTCAAAAAGAAATTAAGGTGTTTTTTTTTTTTTTTTTTTTTTTTTGAGGAAAACATTATAGGATTTTTCTTCATATAGTGGACTTCTATGGGTATCAACAGGTTGAAGGTCCATTTGTGGTTAAAAAGTATATACATTTTTAATATTTTTTAGAAAATTGTTTCACTAGATAAGACCCTTATACCTCGGCTGGGATCGTGTAGAGCCCTTTGAAGCTGCTTTGAAACTGCAGTTTGGACCTTCAACCCACTGGCTCCAGTTGAAGCCCACTATATGGAGAAAAATCCTGTAATGTTTTCTTAATTTCTATTCAACTGAAGAAAGAAAGACATGAACTTGGGTGTGAGTAAATTATCAGGAAATTTTAATTCTGGAAGTGAACTAATCCTTTAAAGTTTAATTTCTTCTTCTTCTAATCATTTAGTATTTTCTATTTTTAACTTTATGCAACTAACATTGGACTGCTAATGTATTTATGCCACCTCTGAGCTGCATTAAGGAGTCTGTGTGAATATATCTAAATGCCATTTCAGATGCAGCTTCTGTACTACTTTTGCAGTGCAAACACAGTTTTGTTGGTATTGATTTCTTCTATTTGGTAACACCAATATAGTGTCATTATTCTAATTGATTTTATACCTAAAATGTAAGAATTTGACATTAAAGATTATGCATTTATTTAATAAAGTTTAAAAACTGACCTTGTAAAGGTAAAAAAGTAGTTTTTGGAATCAATTTAAGGAAAAGTGTAGCATTTAAAGCTATTAAACCTTTTTGGTGTTTCTTTAAAGTAAATGCCACCTGATTTGATATTTATTGCAGTATATTTTAGTGTATCTTTTATCGCAAACTGTAAAAATGATTGTGATTTTAACGGTAAAAGACTAAAATTTCTTCAGTAAAAATCTTGGTTAATGGTAAGTTCCCTTGCTATATACAGGGAAAAACTGCAAAGGATGTTTCATGTAATTTTACGCTAAAATACAGTTTTTGGAAGTAAAAAAGAATGTAAAAAAACCTGTAAATTCCCAGAATTTACTGTTACATTTCACATTTGATGTTTTTTTGTTGAAATAACTGTTTCTCTTTAGTTTTTTTTTAATTAGTTATGTTCATTTGGGTTATGTGTTACATCTAATGTTTTCAAATTATTGTTTATTGCATTATTTCAGTATCCCATCTGCTTTTGGTGGTTACAAAAGTACTAAACAGATTTCAGTACTTCAGTAGGTTGGTATATTAACATTATATCAGTTAATGAAATATGTTTTTTAAATGTAAATTTAAGTTAAATCCGTAAAAAACTAAAATGTCGCTACTGTATATTTTATAGTAAGATTATAGCTGGTGTTTTTTTACTGTAAGTTTTATGGATTTTATTTTTTTTACAGTATGTTGAATTTTTTTTTAGCTTTAGTAACTTTCCTTTATGCATGTATCACAGCCTATTAATATACATTCATGTGAATGTCTGCTCGCATTTTCTGCTTCGCTTTACCACTGAAGATGTGGAACTGCTCCAGGTCCATTATATCCTGAGACACATCCGCCCAGCGTGCCAGTGGGAGAGCAGCAATTTGATTGGCTGCGTTACCTGATATTTGTTGTTTGATAGGTTAGCAGTGGCAGGTCATGGCTTCCTGCGGTGGATCCTGTGCATTTTTAAAGAGACCCACTGATTTACCAGCAAGACTTCCTTTTCCTTGTGTTGGGAAACGCACACAAACAGCCAGGCTGACCTTTAGCAGCAATAAACACAATTAAAAATGAATAAGAAAATAATTGAAAGTAACCCACACTTTACTTGAAAGATTAAAACCCCAAGCCAACAAACCCAAGTTGAAAACTTGCAAGAAAGCTGTTGACATTTCCTTTAGCTTCTCGTTTAAAGATCACAATACAAATGTCCCCGATACGATGATGTCAGGAGCGCTACCCTTTAAGCCGTATTTAATTAGCATTCCCGTATAGCGCCTTCATCTCCCGCTACAGCAGATAAAACTAGTTGAAAAGAACTTCCTGAGACTCTCCATCCTTGCATAGTAATCTGCACCTTCCCATTACTCTGCCGGAGTGAAGTATTTATTTTTGCGATTGACTGCTCTGTATGAATTTCCCTCCATACAAACGTACCCCTCCCTCCACGTCCCATTAATCAGAGCGACTGAGCGCCAGTGTGATTTGAGGGTAATGCAGTGCAGACGCTCAGGCCCGTTTCTCAGCTCCTTTGGGCTCTCCACCAGCCCTGCTCTCTCCTTCATTCGGTCGGACTTCAGGGACGAGTAGCCAGCAGACCGGGCTGAATAATGCAGTCGGTGGCAGTTGCTGCATAAGCAGAAGCCATTAGCTGGCCTTCTGCATTCCCTCACGTTGCTGATTCAAAAACAATTAGCTCCGCGATTCCAGTTTCTCAGTGTGTATCAGCAGAGCCCGCGGCCATCGATTGCGTCATTCGTTATGGGCACTCGGGGAGACGCTTCCTGGTTTTTGCTTAATTAATTACCTCGTCTGCGCGACTGCTCTTTCTCTACAGTGGCGGTGAGGAAAAATTAGAGAAAACAGATTAAAAGTAAACAGGACACAATGTAGTCTTTCTGTAAAACATTTATCTCGTCTGTACACACCGCACTTGGCAGCTCTCTTTGGCCTCAACGGTCAGTGGTTAGATATAGTGCATGTCAGAATAAAGTCTGACCTCTTCAGCTCTCTTGGGCTTTGCCAAAGCTTCTCATCTTATCACCCACCCTTTGCAGAGACTGCACTTTATCCGCTAACACCTCAGACGGCACGCTCAATGGAAAAGTGTTGGTGCTGCTAAGGGTCAAGTTCAAGGGCCCCTGCATGGCCGTTTCATTTTAATGACAAGATGTTTGGCTATGTTCAGGGCCAACACACCCCGCCAATGTTCAGAATGAGTTTTTCAGTGGATGATGGGTCAATAACAAAATAAAATGAAAAATCTTTAAAATAAATAAATAAATAAACCTAGTGTAAAACACCCATATCAAATTTTCCTTCTGTACATATGATCAAACCATCAAGTGATAGATTTTAAAATAATAATAGATATTTCTTAGATATAAAAAGTACTTTTCATCATTTGATGCATGTCTGCATGTTATTTGACTTTGAGTTACTGAACAAAAGTTGTTCAAATATGAATAATATTTTAACAAAACTGCTTAAATGCCTATTCTAAAAATAACAGAATAGTAATAATTTAAGATTGTACCTAAACACATCACTATATCTAATACTTGTATCACTCTATTTTTCAACTTAGTGCCCCTAAAAATATTAAAAGGAATTCTAAAATAAAAAAGTCACTGTATATGAGTCATTAGCATATAAAGATTTTCGACAAGCCAGTTCTGAAATAAAAAAAAAAAAATTCTGTTGTAATTGTTCAAACATTAAAAATGTCGTGTACACAAAATCCTATTAAAATTTAAAATTAAGAGATTTTATTTTTATCCTGATGATAAAAATCTTAAAAAATGTCATGTGGTGCGACCATGATTTTTATTAAAAGTAATTCTTAACATACTTAACATTTTTAGATGTTCTCAGTTAAGTGTTTAGAAACAAAGTATTTGCAAATAATGATCTCATATTTTTGTTTTATATTTTCAGAGTTGCCTTCTTAAATGTAGTTTTTCCTGTAAATTTCATAAAACTGATAAAAATTTTTAAAAAATATAATTTACTTATGCATGCTGTAGCAGTGATTCATATTTCAACCACAGCAATTACATATTGTATTTTTATTTTAATGCAGTTATTCCTATTATTGGTCTCATTACATGATGAGTGGTCGCTCCAAATGATGCAAAGGCCTTTTCATTAAAAATCTATTTACAAAGTGCAGCACATGGCATTAACTAAAATAAAGTTTTTTTTTGTATATAAACCATAAATTGAATATAAAAGTACAAAAACTGCCAATCTGGGACATATATTTATAATAGAAAACACTCTGCAGTTGTCGCACCACATGATATTTCAAATTCATTCAAGATGTACAAACACAGAATTGGCCGCCTAAACAAAACAAGCTAGCTTCCCACAAAAGGTCACTATAAATTGTATAATAAAAATAAATACCTAAAGAAATAACTTAATAGTCATTGGTTTTTTTTTTTTGAGGTCATACCACATGATATCCAAATGTGGTAATTGCATACCAGACGTTAAAAAGGTTTTTTTTTTTTTTTTTTTTTTTTTTTTTTTTAATTTGAAATAGAGTTACAAACCTGCTTGATGCTTCTATGGGTCAATGGCAACTTGATATTGATGCAAAGTCCTGACTTTGAATGGATTTCAACATAAAAGTCCCAAAATGGTAGTTTCTTGATGTTCGCACCTCATGAAATTTCATAGAATGGAAATCATTGGACAAAGTTTGTATATTATGATGGAAATATAAATATAAATGCTTGCAATTTTATACAGGATTACAAAACACTTTGGAAATCATGCCAAATAGTGCAGAAAATTAATCAGAATAAATTGATGGTAATTTCAAAGATGTTTCCAAAGCAACAGTTATGGCCGGATGATCGCACCACATGATATTTTGACACTTTGAATAACAGAAAAATTACAAATAACTGATCTTTTTTGAAAAGTTAAAGTAGGTCTATACATAGGAGAGGTGCTTCATATATATGGCATCTTTTTAATGCATTTATATTAAATTTTAACTGAAAAAGTGCAATCGGACAGAAAATGTAGGCGTCACATCATTGACCCATATATACATTGCATTTGTAATGTATTTTTGAATAAATTAATAGATCGAGTCAAAAGAGGAGACATTGTCTTTGACCCTTAAATTTGGTTCCTGCCAATTCTGTAATGGCTGCATTTATTGTTGGGAAACAATATGGGTCATTAACGCTCACTGTTTAGCGCTTTGGACTTTTATTGCTAAATAAATGATTACATTACAGCATAATAAATATACATGTGTTTGATGCTGGCAGACCCAAATGCCAATTTCACACAGTGTAGACACGAAGGCTGAAATACATTAAGCTCTCTTAATTTAATGTACAGGGTTGACTCTTGTGCAGTTAATCTAATAATCTTTTAATCACTTCCCCTTTATGTACAAGCATCTCTGGAGGGGTAAAGCAAAACGCGACCCATTCAGACCTCACGGCGCTCACATGACAGGAATGGACACACCTCTGACCCAGGCCATGTCCTGCTCCAGAGGAAGGATGATGGGATTTTAAATATTTACATCTTTTTTGTGAACTTGTGAGTGCCTGCCCCCTAAGGTCTGGGCAAATTAAAAAAGCAGCTCCAAGTCCACTGCCGCTTTGAAGCTTGAGTACCGTAGTAAAGGGTCCTTTGTTCAGATAGACTGCCTTCTGATACTATCAAAGACCCTTTTGTGAAAAGTTAAACTCGTAAGATTGTTAGAGGGAAGGTAACATGATTGGTTCATCTGTTCAAGCAAATTCAGAAATGCCTTTGCTCACTTTCCATTAGGTGTGAATTTAAATGTATTTTTTTTGAATGTCTATCTGTCTGTCTATATATTTATCTATCTATCTGTCTGTCTGTCGTTTTATCTAACCACTACCTATCCATCTGTCTGTCTGTCTATCTATCTGTCTGTCTACCTGTCTGTCGTTCTGTCAATTTATCTATCAAACCACTATCCATCCATCCATCCATCCATCCATCCATCTATCTATCTATCTATCTATCTATCTATCTATCTATCTATCTATCTATCTATCTATCTATCTATCTATCTGTCTATCTATCTAATTATCGTTCTATCATTCTATCGTTCTATTGTTCTGTCAATTTACCACTAGTCTTACCACTATCCATCCATCCATGCATCCATCCATCCATCCATCTACCTGTCTTTCTTTCTGTTGTTCTGTCCTTTTATCTAACCGCTATCTATCTATATGTCTACCCGTCCATCCGTCTATCAATCTACCTGTCTGTCTATCTATCTATCTATCGATCGTTCTATCGTTCTATCTATCGTTCTATCGTTCTGTCAATTTATCTGTCTTACCACTATCCATCCATCCATCCATCCATCTGCCTGTCTTTCTTTCTGTCGTTCTGTCCTTTTATCTAACCGCTATCTATCTATATGTCTATCCGTCCATCCGTCTATCTATCCACCTGTCTGTCTATCTATCTATCTATCTATCTATCTATCTATCTATCTATCTATCTATCTATCTATCTGTCTATCTATCATTCTATCAATCGTTCTATTGTTTTATCGATCGTTCTATCGATCGTTCTATCGTTCTATCGTTTTATCGTTCTGTCAATTTATCTGTCTTACCACTATCCATCCATCCATCTATCTACCTGTCTTTCTCTCTGTCGATCTGTCCTTTTATCTAACCACTATCTATCTATGTCTATCCGTCCATCCGTCTGTCTATCTATCTATCTTTCTATCTATCGTTCTATCTATCTATCTGTCATTCTATCATTCTGTCAATTTATCTGTCTAACCTCTATCCATCCATCCATCCATCCATCCGCCTTTCTGTCATTCTATCTATATATCTATCTATCTATCTATCTATCTATCTATCTATCTATCTATCTGTGTGTCTGTCTGTCCGTCCGTCCTGTTATTTTATCTATCTAACCACTATCTATCCATCTGTCTGTTCGTCTCTCCGTCTGTTTGTCTGTCCATCCAGCCGTCCGTCCATTGTTTTTGTTCACTTAAACATTATAGTAATATGAATTTGAATTTCAGTTAATTCTGTTTGTTGCATTTCTCAATCCTGTTTGCTACCTTAATTCAAATTCAGATCAAATTCAGGAATTCAAAAGGCATTCTTAATTCAATTCCGAATGGCACACAACCCCATAGCGCATGTCGCCGGCCTTTGATATGTACCGTTGGAAGGGAAATTGAGAAGTCATTATTGACTGAGCAGACTCGGGTTAATTAATTTCTATTCTGTGTTCTTCTCTCATCTGTGCTCCCCATGCTGAGCCAATCAATCCCTTCATATCGCTCTATTATGACCATACCAGACGCGTGAGAGAGGAAGTGATGTTTATAGGTGACTGCTCATGGCCTCCGTGCACTGCGAGCAAATAACAGGAGAGGTGAGGAACGGACAATTGATGAGGAGGGGAAAGAAGATTATCTGTGGCGTGATTAGGGTTTGAATGATGGTTACCGTGCAGAACCTATATCACAGCTAGAGGACACTCTCACAGGCTCTGAATCCACAGGGTAAAAATCATTGTATTCAATGTCCTTTAATTCCAGACTGTCTAAAACAAACAGGCTGTTACAGACAGATGTGTGCTGGAGTGGGAGCCTGATGGCGCGTCTCACATTGAGAGTCCTTGGCGCCAGTGTGCCACAGATGAGCTCTGATACCCTGATAGGACAACAGGCTCCATTGGCAGCCCGGTCACGTCAGCGGCGAAGCAGGCTAACGCAACGTAATCACGGACCGCCGATGAGCCCCACGGATGAGGAAGTGCAGGTGTCTGCCTCAGCTGGGCTGGGTGTCAGCCTGTAAGATGTGTCATCTCTCTAAGCACACTTCACCCCCCACCATTTCCCCTTGAAAAACACACACAAGAGTGCTTGTGTCCACTCTTAGCCCATCATCTTAACCACATCACCCGCTTCAATCCGGTGTCTAGAGAATGCTGGGAATTGGCCTAATTTTTGGAGGGCAGAAAGTGGAAAAGTGCTGAATCCAGATATAAAATCCACCAGTTTATGAAGTAAAAACACAGAGATAAAAATGGTTTAGGATCGAGACGTCCCAGACTTCAGAGTCTTTTCCAAATGATTGTCTTTTTGTCGCCGCACACCGTTCGTTGCTCGTGCCCATTGTGTCTGCCACGGGGCGAAACTTTCATGCCAGGCAGAATCACAGAAAACTCTCTTTTTCTTCTTCTGAAGAAAGCGAAACTATTTCGAGAATGTGTCTGGGCTTGGGGGGAACATTGGTTTCTCAGGTTGACAGGCAGAGTCATTTCCCTGGTGAGGAGATATTTCGAGAAGCTTGGCACACTGCGGTGTCTTCAGATGGCAGGCTGAGGCTCTGTTGAATAGGGAGCTGCTGAAGCAACTGGGCCATAAGCTCTGGAGACAGAATGGGGGTTGTAGTCCTAATGAAGTCTGTCTTTTACTGACATGCTCTCTGCACAGTGGTATTTCCTCTGTCAATTGTGGTTTTCCCCTCATCGTGACCTTAAAAGAGGACAGTCCATTGTTATGTAGCAAAGGTACTCAGTTCTGACATCAACAGACTCTCACAGTGCAAGAGCAAACAGTCTGGGGTGTGCGATTGTGGCTAATATTGAAATTATAAATGTGATTATTAGTTTAGAGGAAAAAAACAGTTTATCCACAAAATGTTAATGCGTTCAAACACTGCATAAAAATCTAAATAAAATGAAAAACTATATAAAATAAAAAATTAATTAAATTGAAAATAAATTTAAATAGTTGTTATTTTATTATTTAATTATAAATTTAATATAATATAATGATGAATGCTTTTCAGTGTTTGCACATTCCAGCCTGTGTTAGTGTTGGGCATTTTTTACTGAATGTTTCTGTAAGATACATAGATATAACACTAGGTGGCGACAAGTGACTGGCTTTGTGAGGGAGTCACTAAATCATTCATTTCAAATCATTTGTGAGGGAATCATTCATTCCAATTTGTTCAAAAATAGTGTTTTATCCACAAAGTGAGTCACTGAATCATTATTTATCGAATTCACTCAAAAACGCTGATTCATTCAGGAACGAAACACCACTTCATTTTATTTCTGTTTTATTCCTACCTTTGTCTGAAAAGTCCATTCAGGAAAAATTTGTTAGTACCGTCGACAGTATAGCTTTTGACTAGCTTCGTGAGGGAGCCACAAGTGAGTCACTTAATCATTCACTCTGAATCATTTGTGAGGGAGTCACATGTGAGTCACTGAATCAGTAATTCATCCAATTCACTCAAAAACGCTGATTCATTCAGGAACAAAACACCACTTCATTTTATTCCTGTTTTAATCCTACCTTTGTCTTAGAAGTCCATTGAGGAAAAATTTGTTAGTACCATCAGCAGTATAGCGTTTGACTAGCTTCGTAAGGGAGCCACAAGTGAGTCACTTAATCATTTACATGGAATCATTTGTGAGGGAGTCACATGTGAGTCACTGAATCATTCATTCTGATTCGTTCAAAAATGCTGTTTCATCCACAAAGTGATTGATTTGACAAGTGAGTCACTGAATCAGTAATTCATCCAATTCACTCAAAAATGCTGATTCATTCAGGAATGAAACACCACTTAATTTTATTCCTGTTTTATTCCTACCTTTGTCTGAAAAGTCCACTTAGGAAAAATTTGTCAGAATCGTAGGCAGTATAGCGTTTTATTGACTTTGTGAAGAATTTACAAGTGAGTTACTGAATCATTAATTCCGATTCATTCAAAAATACTGTTTCATCCACAAAGAGATTGATGTCACAAGTGATTTATGGAATCATTAATTCATCCGATTCACTCAAAAATGCTGATTCATTAAGGAACGAAACACCACTTCTCTCTGCTTGTTTTGAACTATTTTGCTTTGTGAGGGAGTCACAGTTGAGTCACTGAATCATTCATTTCGAATCATTTGTGAGAGATCACAGTTGAGTCACTGAATCATTCATTCCGATTCGTTCAAAAATACAGTTTCATCCACAAAGTGATTGATTTGACAAGTGAGTCACTGAATCATTAATTTATCCAATTCACTCAAAAACACTGATTCATTCAGGAACGAAACACCACTTTGTTTTATTAGTCCCTTTATTATCTGAAAAGTCCATTCAAGAAAAACTTGTTAGTATCGTCAGCAGTATAGCATTTGACTGGCTTTGTGAGAGAGTCACAAGTGAGTCACTGAATCATTCATTCCGATTCATTCAAAAATACTGTTTCACCCACAAAGTGATTGATGTCACAAGTGATTCACGGAATCATTCATTCATCCGATTCACTCATAAATGCTGATTCTTTAAGGAACGAAACACCACTTCTCTCTGCTTGTTTTGAACTATTTTGCTTTGCCAGAGTCTTTGAAAAAATCTAAAATGTAGATTATTCAATATTAACCGTTTATAACAACTGTATATAAGCAAAATCACAGTCTTAATCAATGTTTTATTTTTTGTTGTTTTTCTTTTTATTTATTTTAATATAATTTGATTGTTTTTGTGCAGGACAGTACTCCACAATTGGAAATAAGCACTTCTGCTCATGTAATATTATTTTATTATGTATTTAAAATTATATACTATATAATGTGTATTTATCAAACACAGTATAACATAAATGTATTTTCACAACATTGTATTTTCAATCATTTATTGGGTTATTTATGCAACTCTGCTAAGCTTCTTAATGTGTGCTAGATATTTTTCACCTTCTTCCTACTGTACAAATTCCCCAGTTTCTTCTCCATGTTAAACAAGCTATTTGACCTCATTCCATTCAAACAGCTCCCATCAGGCGATCTTTCTGTGAAATGGTCATCAGCAGGAGTCCCACTGGTTTGACACGTGATGTGGAGTTTGATGCAAACGTAAAGTGAACAAATGAGTGTGGCTCTTAATGTTTCTCATTGCAGTGCCCAAGGGAATGAAGCTTAGACGTCAGCCACCATCACCTGCTCTATTTCAGTGCTTCATCACCCAGTGTGGCGTACAGGAAGAACAAGCCTCCTACTGAGGGACAGAATGAGAGAAAGTGAACATGCCCCTAGCTTGGAAAGACAGATGCGGTAGAGAACAAGAAGAAGTAGATTGACTATTGCCTGAATACAATAGCTAGTCCTACTTGAATACTCCATTGAATCCTCTTAGCCATGCAAGCTTGTACTGCTGCTCTCAAGATGGGTCCCAGTGCCTTAGGGGATGCTGTGCCACATATGGGTACTTGAAGGACTGAAGTATCAAGATGAAGTCGGGTTTGGGGTAATGTAGCCATCTGGTAGTGTAGGAATATGAGAACATCTCTCATCCAGCTGTAGACTGTGGTGTTTGTCTTTGAGCGCTTTCGTAAGAGGTGCGAACGCTTAGGGAAGACATCACAGAGCTGTTGAAAGAACCAGGCCACTTATAAAACCGTGACAGACAGATACAGTGACAAAAACTAAGACAGCGTTTCACATCATGACTCTGAAAAACAGGAGATTTCAGTGGTTAAATATAACTATTTTTTCATTTGTCATGCATCTCCTAGCAGTAAGGCACATGCTTGGTGAGATTAGGGATTTTATACTGTGCTTAACCCTGGATTATTATCATTCTTAACCCCACTTTTAACCCTGGGTTACTTAACCACCTATACAGAAGTGAGGTTAGCACCGCTTTTTATGAAAACCTGCTGTGATTAAAATTGCTTTTCCACTGTTAACCCCACATTGCAGTGCTAAATTTGTACAGTGTTAAGTTATGCAATGTTATGGCTAAATAATTAGTGGACATACCTTATATTCACATGGTTTGGACAGGCTCACGGAAACATGATACACTATATAATCAGTCGTTCAAGCATTTAAGGGGAAAATGACAAATGATGATGGAAAACGTGAATTTAAGTGAAGAAGATACTGTTTTATTCCTACCTTTATTGTCTGAAAAGTCAATTCAGGAAAAACTTGTTAGTATCGTTGGCAATATAGCGTTTGTCATGGCACTGACACCACTGTTATACCAATAAGACTGATTATAACAATTTTCTGATGTAGTAAACTTGCTTGGTAGCTCACCTGGTACAGGTATGATGATCCACAACAAATATACCAGTTCAGTTTACCCAGGCTTTAGAAAGATCCAGGGTTAACTAGGTTAATTGTAAAAAGCCCCTTTGTGTTTTTATTCCAACCTTTAGTTTTTAGTATTTTGTCACCCAGTATTTATTCATTCAAAAACCCTCAATGTTTGGGGTCAAGAAATACTGTTCTGGTTATAAATTATATAATATGACACGTTTTGGAAAGCATGAATATGTTTATTGCTACTTTTTAGCATCATGTAGTCTAGAGTATCTCCTTTAAGAGTATCTTGACTGGTTGAACTACTTTAAATCATAGACATCCTAACACTGATGACCTATATTATAGATATATTTCTTTCTTTTAAAAAAAACAAAACAAAAAATTACATTTATCATGAAAAAATTTATTATGATAGGATAGTTAAGTACGGACAGGCGGTGCAGTGGGAGAGAGAGAAAGCGGCCAGGATCAGGAAAGGTCCTCGAGCCGGGACTCGAACTCGGGACACCCGAACCGCAACAGACTTGTAGACCAATTGTGCATTGTGGTGACAGAAAAACACTGGTAAGAAATGGAGTGAAATGAGAGGAATCCACGGAATAAGAGATAAAATGTTTTGTTGTGCCTTTTTATAGAATACTGTCATAAAAAAACGCCATTTAAAGCTAAACATAGACATTTATATGGTTACTTTTAAAGCATTGATTTAAACAATAGGTCTACATAATATTTACATATGCAGTTCATAGGAAATATATTATATTAGCCCTACAGTTACAGCATGAAATACTATTTAAACTTAACATTTACATTTACTTATTTTATCTCACAATTCTGACTTTTTTCCTGCAAATGCAAGTTTATATCTCATATTTTTGACTTTATAACTCAATTTAACTTAACAACAGCAAGTTTGTCCATTCTGAGGGGAAAGAAGTGTGGAATATAAACTCAAAAGAGAGAATGATGAGTTTTCTTATCAGAATTATGAGAATAAAGTCAGAATTTTTAAATATAAACCCAAATTTACCTTTTTTTATTCTTTTATTCAATGGCTTCCATAGACTGCCAATTAAAAAGCTGTCATTTTCTGCCACCAGATTGGCTCCGCCCACAAAAAAATGTCATCACTGTTTGCAAACACTGAATTGGTCTATGTCAGCGCACTGCCCACTAGGCTATTGGCGCTGACGCACTATAAATATATTTCTAAAATCACTGGAAATGCATTAACTTCTTGTTTTATTACTTGTTATTTGGTCAAAGATGTATCTATTTGGGTAGCTGCTTAATCATAGATTTTTTTCTGTGTCTGAAGGGTAGGATGGTCAGATTAAGGGTAAAGATGGCAGAGAAATGGCTACAACAAGTGATAGTGAAAAGAGTGAGGAAAGAAATGGTGAAGTAGTGAGAGAGGGAGACGTATGCTAGGAGTTTGTGTGATGGCCCAGAGTTTAACACAAAGTCGATAACCCTGCAAAACCTAATCACAATGTGTCTGCAGATTCAGATCAGTGTGATCAATGCTGTAGGGGCCGCAGTCACAGCGGGCAGAGGAAAATCAAATGTTTTATGTGGGGAGAATCCTTGACGACCATAAGGTTGTTGTTTTTTTTGTTTTATCTCCTGTGCCAAACTCCCCTCACTTCTTTCTTTCTTTATCATTTTATTTTCTTTTTCTTGTCGTATCTCTTTCACATCTTAGGGGTTGCACTGACTAGTTGAATAGTTCTGCCGCTAGTCACTGCGTTGGGTCTGTGTCGACAAAGTCATGGATCACATGACCCCAAACTTTTGAATGGTAGTGTGAGTGAGAGAAAACAATTTACTAATGTCCAAAATCTTCAATGCACAGTGTTTTCATGCAATAGAAATGTTGAGAAGGATTTAACATGTTGCCTGGAGATGAATGTTTTGGTATTTCACTTTGTTTTAATGTCAGCCGCGTCCTCTGTCTTTCTAATGAAATGCAGTTTCCGGAACATCACACATGAGGTCTCGGGTCTGTTGGCTGACACTGTGTGAACGTCTGCAGCTTTGATATCAGTCGCCCTTCCACCCAGATTCAAGACGTCAGCATTGATTAGGCTGGATGGGCAATTAGCTTGCTTCTGCAGGTCTTTAAGCAGTTTTGTGGTGTACCAGGTGAGCTAACAAGCAAGTTTACTATAAGCCATAGAAAAGCCATACATACAGAACTGGCTATGATAGTGTTAACAAAAGCAAAGGTGAGATAAAAACATTTTCTGAAGAAACCAAGTCATTTTAACATGGTTCTGCAAGTCTTTAAGCACTTTTGTCATGTACCAGGTGAGCTACCAAGCAAGTTACTTTATCAGAAAAGCTACACATACAGAAATGGCTATGATTGTGTTAACAAAAGTAAATGTGATGTTTTGGTAGCTGATGTGAAGCAAATGTGAGATAAAAACATATTTTCTGAATCAACCAAACCCTTTTAACTTGCTTCTGCAGGTCTTTAAGGATTTTTATCACATAACAAGTGAGCTACCAAGCAAGTTTACTATATCTTAAAGGCCATTAAATACAGAATTGGCTATGATAGTGTTAACAAAAGCAAATGTGCGATAAAAACACATTTTCTGAATCAACAAAGTCATTTTAACTTGCTTCTGCAGATCTTTAAGCACTTTTGTCATATACCACGTGAGCTACCAAGCAAGTTTACTATGTCAGAATAGCCATATATGTAGAGTTGTCTATGATAGTGTTAACAGTGGCAAAACTGAGATAAAAACACATTTTCTGAAGCAAACAAGTCATTTTAAGTTGTTACTGCAGGTCTTTAAGCAGTTTTGTCATGTACTAGGTGAGCTACCAAGCAAGTTTACTATATCATAAAGGCCATTAAATACAGGGATGGCTATGATAGTGTTAACAAAAGCAAATGTGCGATAAAAACACATTTTCTGAATCAACAAAGTCATTTTAACTTGCTTCTGCAGATCTTTAAGCAATTTTGTCATATACCAGGTGAGCTACCAAGCAAGCTTACTATGTCAGAATAGCCATATATACAGAGCTGTCTATGATAGTGTTAACAGTGGCAAAACTGAGATAAAAACATTTTCTGAAGCAAACAAGTCCTTTTAACTTGCTTCTGCAGGTCTTCTTCAAATCATGCACTCTAATAAAATAATTTTGAGGTTATAGCATAGTATTTTGCAAGGACATGCATGAAAGTAAGGGTTTATTAATAGGTTATCTGGCCTAGTGAGCATAATTTGTGTGGAGAGGAGTAAAAATGCTGGCATTTTAATGCCTCTAGTGTTCTTTTTACGTGTAGAGACTGTAGAGAATTCTATGTATAGGTATGTTTTTGAAGTTTTGAGAGGCATGTATTGCTACAAATGGATAATCGAAAATGCTTTCGAGAAAAGAAGCTAGAATGAAATTCTTCTACTGTATAGTGCTGTACAGTATGTTTTTGAACAGGCATTACAAACAGTTTTGGGGTCCAAGGTGATTTGATTCTGCAGCAAGGCTGAGTCTGGCAGACCCCTGGGAGGTATTGATACTGCATATCTGCGTACCTACAGAGTGTACTTCATCAATATTTGAGAAGTAAGCTCTTTACTGAATTCAGTACATACTTTAAAAACACAGGAAGTTGGACACAACCACCGTCTTCTTGAAAACAGGACGCGCCATTGATCAATACAGAAAATCCACCTCCGTTTCGAAGCACATTGATGGAAATGTAGAGCAATGATGTGCAGAAGGCTTCAGGTGCGTCCAATCAAGCGCAGCCAGCCGTGCACTGCTTTGCTCACACACTCTTTTAGTGCTCCGTTTTGGCTGACTGGGAGGGACGATGGAGAAGTGGGTGGAGGTTTCACCATCATTCATGATTCATTGTTGAATATTTCATAGAAAACGCTCTCGCGATCCCTGCGGTGAACCTCATCAGCTTCTCTCCGCCCTTTTCAGCTTGCGCTCACTGCCTCAGCAGCCATGCAAATTCCCGTCATCATCTCCTAAAATAAAGCTCTCCAGAGCCCCTCACTCAACCACGCAGCAGGTCTTACACAATTACTCAGGCTGTCAGTAGCACCGCACTGCCGGGCACTGTGTTAAGGTTACATCACTAATGCAAAATATGAAGATCATTTGGGTGGTCCTCCTCACATTTCCTAACAGAGTGTGCTTGGTCTTCAAACACTGATTTGTCAGATGTGTTACTAAACGTGTCTTTCTGGTCCTCGAATCTGATTGGCTGAGAGGAGTGCGATATATTCTAGTGATATCGGAATTCCAACCATTTCACCATTTGTATCACTCCGCTTGCAGTATTTCTCAAAGCAAGTGTCATGGCGGACACCCAAATCCACTGTTAATTTATAAATAATACTGTTTTGTGTCACAGAATGTAGTTTTAAGCATTTTTTAGGTGAGAATGTACGTGTCAAGACTTAAAATATGCTGTTTGTTAATAAAGATAACTCAACGCTCCTTTGGTAGCAGTTCTAAAGTGATGTTTTAAATTTAGTAACGGAGGCTTAGGCTCAGCTGTTGAACTGTCAACTTGAGAATTGAATCCACGGCGGAAGGAAGTAGTTCACACAAAAGAGGGTTTTAAAAGACACTCTGTTGTTGTTTCTTATGTAGTTACATCCTCATCAGCATATATATAATATACACTACCAAATTTTTGAACAGTAAGATTTTAAATGTTTTTTTTTTAAAGAAGTCTCTTCTGCTCACCAAGCCTGAATTTACAGTAAAAAACAGTAAAATTTAGAAATATTTTTACTATCTAAAATAACAGTTACTATTTGAATATATTTTAAAATGTAATTTATTCCTGTTATCAAATCTAAATTTATAGAAGTTATAGAAATTAATACTTTCATTTAGCAAGGATGCTTTAAATTGATCAAAAGTGATGATAAAGACATTTATAATGTTACAAAATTTCTATTTTAGATAAATGCTGTTCTTCTGAACTTTCTGTTCATCAAAGAAACCTGGAAAAAATTCTCGTCTGTTTTCAACATAACAATAATAATAAATGTTTTTTGAGCAGCAAATATTGAATGAACGAATGAATCAGAATGATTTCTGAAAGATCATGTGACTGGAGTAATGATGCTAAAAATTCAGCTTTGAAATCACAGGAATAAATTAAATTTTTAATATATTAATATATTCAAATAGAAAGCAGTTATTATGAACAGTAAAAATATTTTTAAAAAATTGCTGTCGTTTGGATCAAATAAATGCTTTTTGGGCAGAAAATATTAAAAATCTTACTGTTCAAAAACTTTTGACTGTTAGTGCGTATGAATAAAAAATGTGCATGTGATGTCTGAAAAGGGATGTCTTTGGAGATACAATGGAAGCATTATGACTTTTAGTGTTTCCGTCAAAGTATATGTATGATGCATACACTCTCAGAGGTGGAAAGTGTAAAGATCATGTGTCAGAAACAGTTAGTGATATCACTTCCTCTCCACAGCTTCTCACATTCTCACCTCTGTATGCAAAACAAAAATCCAACTCTTGCTGCCGTCGTTGACGGCACAAATATATTAAGATAAATTCATTATAAATGCAAGCACATGGGAAAAAGGTACATTTATTGAATTAATTCCTGACCATTCTTTGACTCTAATCATCACCTTCGTACGAGCACTCAAGCATATGTGCGTTTCACATCAGGGCTCAGGTTAAGCATCTGTCTGCACGCTGAGTGACACGTAACCCAAACGCAGACCTCCGTCGTGCTGTAATAATCCAACCGGCATAATCCACGGCACCTAGGCCCGAGCACGTGGCTGGGAAGCGAAGGCAGCATAAGTGCCTGGGTTAGATATTAAATTCATACATTATTCATGTGGAAGCTGCTGCTCACAAGGATTTTGGCATGGCATTTCCTTTGAAGCCGTCTCCAACAAAGCTGATTAGTAATGTGTTGGGTTTTTTAAAATAATTTTATTCCCGGTCAGTGTTCAAATGCCCACTGACGGTCTAATATCTGACTACAGGTTTGTGTGCTAGAGTACTATCGGAGTGGGCGGTATGACCAAAATCTAGCACCACTGTGTGAGTCATTTTATATCACAGTAACAGTTTAGTTCACATTGTAGGTTTATTTATTTATTTTGGCAATTTAATCCCAAAATGTTTTTTTATATTTCATAAGCATGTAGTAATGTCTATTTTTGCAGCAAACCTCACTGTGATAGATGTGTATGTGTGTAAGCATGCCTAGTTAGTATTGCAGAATACATCAGCACAACCCAGCTGTCCCATCAAGATAAGGACTTCCTCATTTGCTCACTTGTTTATTGATTTCCTGATATTCTTCCATATGAATCGTGACCCAGCAGTGAGGCGCGAGTGTGTAAAACACAGCTGTTGATTGACGGAGTGTTTGTTGTCAGGATGTTTGTTTTCTTGACAGGACTGCTTAAAAACATATTTGCTTTATCGACAGAATATATTTGCGGTTGTTGAAGTGAGAATACTGGCCCACTGCCCTCTATATTACAGCTAAATGACAATGAATTCTTATTCTCTGACTATGAGGAATAGTATTATCCAGAAAAAAGGAGTCATCTGATGCCTTCTACTGTGAAAATGACTACCCGTGACCTTTTTATAAATATTTCAGTATTTAAAGTCACCATGAAATCAAAAATGGCAATTGTAATTTTTTAAAATTATTTATTATAAATGATTTTTCTGTGCGCGTCATTATTGTTTTTTTAATTCATTTGCATTTGTAATCTTTAATCAAAAACATTAACCTACCCTTTCAATGACTCTTCTTTTCATGATGAAAAACTCAAAAAAGGGGTTAGACTGTGCTGACTGTTCAATGACCAGGCTTTTAGTGCCCTTCGATGGGAGTTTGATTGACAGGTGATCTGACCAATCATAACACTGAATTGTTTGTTTGACAAACAAACCAGACAGGAAAGTTAATAGATTAATGTCAATAAAGTCGAACTTGAAAATGGTGTATTGACATCTTTCCACGTCAATACCATCTGGTGTTCATTCATTGGTATTTCATGCTATAACTAGCAGACATTTGAACACATTTGAGCCGAGGCACTGAAGTGATCTGTCACATTAAACAGCCCCAAAAATTATATTTATTGTTAAAATATCTTTAAAAAACTACAAAATTTGGTCCGCACCCATAGCCTTGTGGTTAGTGCATTGACATATAGTGCAACTGCGCTCACGGCGACCCAAGTTCAAATCCCGCCTCATGGTCCTTTGCTGATCCTTCTCCCTTCTCTCCTCCCAGTACTCTTCTGTCAGCTCTCCACTGTCCTCTTACAATAAAGGTGTAAAAAGGCCATAAATATAACTTTACAAATTACAAAATTTGAAAGCTGAGACTTTGTTTCATACCATAAGTAACCTGCTCTGCCTTGTCTGCCGGCGTGTTGTGCGTGTCCCGTTTGCTCTGCAATGTATTTTGAAATTTGTGATGTGCAAGTGATGGTGCGTGGTGTGAGAACACAATTTCCTCAGTTCAAGCAGCTTGTGAACTGATCATCTCTTTCTCTTTACTACTAGTTATAGCATGAAATAAACATGAATGAACATTAGAGTTCAGTATAGTTCACTGAAGTGAATCTAACTCTCCTGTTTGGGTTGTTTGTCGGACAAAATGGCGGGTTTTGGCTTTTGATTAGTCAGATCAGCTGTCAATCAAACTCCTGGCAATGGGTGAAATCCCACCCCACATTCCTGAAGCTGTTTCACTCAGATATACGTCAAAATAGGGAAGAAAAGACTATCGCAAATTCTGTTTCATGCTGACTTTAAAATGAAAGAGAACATGAAAAAAGGCACTTTACTTTTTTACTTTTATTATTTACCTGCATTTCAAACCTGTGTGACTTGCTTTTTTTCTGTGGTGCATAAAACGATATTTTGAGAAATGTCTCATTGTTTTTTTGTCAATACAATAGAAGTCAGTGGGTACCAAAGTGTGTGAGTGTGTGAGTAAATGTCCCCAAGAAAATCATTTTTGGGTGAACTATTCATTCATGTGTCTTGTTTCTCTGCTTCTTAATAGAAAAACACCTTAGTAATCTCTAGAGTTTAAGGAAACAGTGTCTCAAATTGTGCTCAGACTTGCAAATATATGAAGCGTCCAATCAAAAATATCAGAAATATTCTGATAAATTCTTATAAAAAACACATTTTATTGCTGTGCAAAATGAATTTATAGCACAGCATTTTATCAACAATTGTATTTAAATTTTTTCCTAAGGAACTTTAAGGGCAACATATGAGATAAACTTGATGCTTGAATGACTTACTATAAGTGACACTTCCATTAAGTCTCCTAAGGTATGAAAAAGAAACCTTTGAGTAATCAGATTTTCCTTAACGGAGTCTTAATGAGATTTTTGAGGTTTTCGGTATACCAAACATGAAAAAGCAAATACTTGTGTCCAGAGCTTGTCAGATTGTAATGAATCTGAGACCTGGTTTGGTTAAGTGCCTCTTGTGACATGTCCAGATGAACTCAAGACTGATCATTCCATCTTTCTGTGAGGACGCAACTGATGGACTGTAAATTTAATTACTACAGCTAAGAGGAATGTGTAATGTGTCGTAAGGGCTGTCCCGATCTCCATGACATTAGAAATGAAAATGGAGGATTAGGTTTTTTTGTGAATGGAGGGAGGAAATGAGCCTACCAGTTATATTGATTTCAAGGGAGCACTTCTACGGATGTATAACCAATTACTGTCTGAGCCTCCAAGACTTTGACAAGTCATTGTAACTTCTCAAGCACGCATTATATTCAATTGCCCACTAATGCAAAATCTTAGCACACTTCAGAGCTACCTAAGAAGAAAAGAGTGCTCAAGAGTCCACTGTACTTCCTGCATGATCAAATTGAGGCAGGAAATATCTGCTTTCAACCAGCATGATTTCACATTACCTTCCTATCTTGAAAGTTACCTAGGTTACACTGAGTCATAGTCTTGTCGATGCCTCTCTGCTTCGATTTAAAATAACTTCAGACTTCTATACTCTGGCGCTATGGATTGATTTCTTTTTGGTTGTATTTACTCACTGCTTCTTTATTCTGCCTTCATCACCAATTTAATTGGAAGAGGGAAAAGCAGGCATTCAAACAAACTGAGCCAAATAGCCTGAAGTGAAGATTCCCCTGTTTCTACCTCCTAATGTTTCTCTGGCAAATGAAGTAAGAGAGACTGAGAGAAAGAAAGAGAAATCCATTTACAGCATAGTCCAAATGAACAACACAGGCTCCGTTCAAAACCTACTGCCTACACAAGCAGCTGCCTTCTTAGACAGCATCCGAACTGAAAAAGAGCTTCAAAAGTTACTGATTCCGAATATCCTAGGCAGAATCTCAGTGTATAATACATATTCTTGAATATGCAAACAGACCTCACTTCCAGTTGATTTCAGTAGGGTTTGATATTAGCATGTTGCTAAGCTAACAATGTGATAGCCTAATTAGCGTAAATATACATAGTAAATGCAAATTTTGTTTTCTGTCATCTATCATTTTGCATTTGTTTTCAAGATGCATCCCATTTTGCAGACATCTGTACTCTTCTACGCCACTCTGTAGTATGAGTAGTACAATAAACCATTTTAAAAAGTAAAAAGTGTGCTTATTACGTAAATATACTTTTAAAGAGTATATTTAATTGTCAACTGAATGTAATGTTTTGAATACTTAATTGCATGTTATTTACAATTAAATGAAAGTATATTAGCATTAGTTTACATTTATATTAAAATCAATACTTAAAAGTGAACTTAAAAAAGCTTTTTGACCAACGTAGTACTTAAAGGGCACCTATTATGCCTCTTTTTACAAGCTGTAATATAAGTCTCAGGTGTCCCCTGAATGTGTCTGTGAAGTTACAGCTCAAAATACGCTACAGATCATTTATTATATTATTTTGAAAATGCCTATTTTGAGTGGAAGCAGAAACAGTTTTCGTGCATGTCTCTTTAAATGCAAATGAGCTGCTGCTCCCGCCCCCTTTTACCAGAATAGGACTGTGTCTTTACAGCTCGTACCTCAGGTACTCTGCCGAAAAACATTTGTTTGGTTTTGATTATTATGTCTATCATGCTGAAATAATGTGTTTTAAAGCCGTCTGTTTAAACGTCTGATATATACGGTTTTCAACACATGGACACAGAAAGCGTGTGTCACATGTGAGTACTAAACTAAGTTCTCATTCATGTCTTATTGCACTTAAATTGTCAATTACACAAAAGTTTATGTTAAAAACACACATAAGTTATAAAAACACAGTCCATTTTGTCTGTGAATGTCATGGCGTTAGAACTGGCACACTGTTGACCTTTGCAAAATCTGAGTGGCTCATTTTTTCACATGCTTGCAGAGTAAGGCTTACCAAAACAAAGTTACTGGGTTGTCTTTTTTCACGTCTTTTGAGTTGGTACACTCTAAAAAATGCTGGGTTATAAACAACCCAACTTAGGTTATTTGGCAACCTAGCATTTTTTAGAGTGTAGATGCACCAGGGACCCGATTATAGCACAAAAAGTCAGATTTTCATGAGATTTCCCCTAGTTTTTTGAATATGGTTAAAAGGTACTACTGAATGTTCAGCTAAATGTGCTAATGCTAGAGGGCAAACCAGCACGTTTTGAAACATCATTTCCTTTAAATGGAAAACATTTGCTTTCGTGTGCCAAAAAAAGAAAAAAGTAGTTTATTTGAGATGACACTACCTTTCTAAAATTCATGCACAGAGTTTGTCACAGTGCATTCTGGGATTTCCATCATCTATGTTTTGCTGTCTTCTGGAACATTATAGAGGGAAAACCATAAATTATAAATGATAAGAATGAAACTGTTGAAAATAAACATTGATGAATAGATTTTTACTCTCGTATGCCAGATCCATAAGACATGGAGATGAAAACATTACCCTCTCCTTTTTCTTTTTCTCTCTCGATAGGTGGGTGGGGGGCTGCAGGAGGGTTTTGCTCTGAAATATCCTGCTCAGCACAGAAAGATAGCAGCGCATGCATTGTAATCCTCTCCCTCCCTGTTGGAAGGAGTGACGAGGAGAAGAAAAAGAATAATAATGGTTTCTACAGTTCAGCATCTGCTCATTAATCTTTCATACAGACTGATCTGCCAGCAGCGGCAACGCAGTGAGATTTCGGGTTACGCTATCAAATCTCAATTTATAAATAGAGAGAGTTATAGAGAGTGTGATGGAACACAATCATTCATCTCTCTTTGAGTGCGCTGCTTTCATTTTTTACATCTGTTCAAGGGTCAGTGTTTCTATTGCACTGATAACAGGTAATTTGATAAACTGCTGAAAACCACTGGCATGATCAATAGAGAAAACATGAATACACTTTGTGCTAATCCGGAGAGTTAGTCTTTGAAGAACAATTACAATTGAGCTCATTTTTTAAAACTTTGTGCCTAATTACAGCTAATTATTCAAACTCATAAAATGTCTCCTTTTGCTTTCTAGCCCTTAGGGTGAATTCAGAGGGCTGTTGAATGGCTTCTTTATTGTATGTAGTGTCATTTCAGCCAGTATATTGTTCGTTGTAGTGACGTTTTGTAATATATAAAGTTAAGATGTGTGAGAGTTTAAAGGGATAGTAAAATGGGAATTTGGTAATTACTCACCCTCAAGCCATCCTAGGTATATATGACTTTCTTCTTTCAGACGAATACAATCGGATTTATATTAAAAAAATATCCTGGCTCTTCCCAGCTTTATTAATGGCAGTAATTGGGTGTTGAGATTTTGAAGTCCAATAAAGTGCATCCATCCATCATAAAAGTACTCCACATGGCTCAGGGGGGTTGATAAAGGCCTTCTGAAGTGATTCGATACATTTGTGTAAGAAAAATATCCGTATTTAAAACTTTATAAACCTTAATCTCTAGCTTTGTGAGGGAGGAATGAGGGAGGTATTCTTAGATGAATTATAAAGTCTTAAAAATCGTAAATAGTTTGGAGAAATTCGAATATGTGTCAGATCCACGCCATGTGCATTAGGTTTTAAAGAGACAGCGGTGATTTTAAAGTGAAACCTGCTGATGTCTGTCATTGATGGAAAGATCAAAAGAAAAAGAGAAATCATCACTCGACTGCTCTAGTCGCTAATTAACTTTTGTAGTTTGAATAAATCTCTATAGTTTATGCATATACAATTTATGGTTTATGTGTAGATTATTTTAAAATCACTTAAGTTAAAAGTTGTTATATATTTCAGAGCCTATTAAATGTTAAAAATGAATCATACTGTGATGTTGAAAAGCTGTAACTAATAGGTAAAATGCATTTAACTGAGACACCAGTAGCCGTATTGGTATCAATACTTCATTAATAATAGGCTACTTGGTAAAAAGATGTTACTAAACACATATTTAAAATATACTATCTTTATGTTGTTTCTACATTCATTTGGAGGTTCGATGTGAAATTATGACAATATAAATATATAAATATGTGATTAATCATGATTAATTACAGAAAGTGATAAATTTTTTTTAATGGATTGACAGCACTAATGTTAACCTTTTATAGATGTTGGTGTTGGTAGTTCATTTTACTGCTAAATATGAATTTCAATTTAATTCCTAGTTTTATAGGCCGCCCCAGAAAGAGATTGGGATGACCCCACCCCCTTGGCCTCCTTAAAATTTTCAGTTACATAATCCGGCCCTCAAATGAACCTAATTGAATAGCCCTGTCCTATGTCATCTGCTGGAACACCACTCTCTCGTGAACACATGTGCGACAGTTAGCGGAAGATAGAGATTACAATTCATGAAGTTTTAAATATGTATATTTTTCTGACACAAATGCATTGATTCACTTTAGAAGGCCTTTATTAATCCCTGGGGCTGTGTAGAGCACTTTTTATGATCTCAACACCCATTCACTGGGATTATAAAGCTTGGAAGAGCCGGGACATTTTCTGACATAACTCTGTTTATATTTGTCTTAAAGAAGAAAGTCATATACACCGAGGATGGTTTAAACTCATTGCGCACCATCTCAGATATTGTTTTAGTCATTCTGATATGCCTGAGCCGAAAGTCCATCATCAAAACGATTTTGTTATAATTACCTCCCAGAACTGTCTCACAAGATTGGTTTCCCAAATATCACACGCCTTCGAATACAAGATGACATGACACACTTTGTTATTGCGTTTCGCCTTTGTGCTCTGAGGCGCAAGTAATTTATTATTTAGGAAAAAAGAACCACATGCTACCCTGGTTACAGAAACTTTTCTTTTTTGCGTTAGTTTCCCAGGAAGTAACAATTTTGTTCTCTTGAACACATGAGATGTAAACAGTGCTTTATTCGTGAATGTTTTATGCAGTATTCAAATTTTCACAACTTTGGATGGAAATATATCTACTGAGACTTTCTCCAAAATACCTTCTTTTATGTTTTGAAGAAAAGAGAAGGTCAAATGATGACAGAAGTTTAATTGAGCTGTCCTTTTAAGTTCTTAATGGAAGTACTTGACAATGAATTATATAATCACACTAGGTGTCGAAGCCATTTGTGTTTATCAGACCTCTGAATTTCAAGTGTTCCTCTCTTTTCAATGGCAGCCAGATTCCCAGCGTTCATGATCATTTAAAGGTGATTATAATGGGATTCAGGAGTGTACGACCTGCAGGTCATGCAGCAGCTCTGGCGCACAGATCAATAAGCTGATGAAACGAGGGCTCCTTAGCCCCTCTCTCTGTGCGCAGGAGGAATACTATCCTCATCTTCCAGGAAACTTGGGAGGCTGAAGGACACCCGAGTCACATGATCAATAACCCGGGCTGTTTAACCAGGTCATACGCTTCTACTCCCTCCCCTTCCTTTTCATCCAGAAGAGCGCTGGTGACAGCTAACTCTCCCTATTGATTAATGTTGCAGCTCGTCAAATCACCCATTCCAGACACGCACGGGAAAACACAATGCCACAGATGAATTACCCTGCTGAGAGAGGAGGCTAGGCTGGCCCGGCATATTTATGCCTCACTCTGAGCGCTGTGGATCATTGTGCAGCATTTTGTCTCTCTCTCCAACTGTTGTATTGCAGATGCAGATTTTCTTTTTTTGCTCCATTACAGTTTGCACTGACTCTGTTGACTTTGACAGTATGGAATGGTTTCTGGCCCACAATTTAGATGACTAAAAATGTAGTTTACACAAACCTTAGACATGAAGAGATGGATTTTTGCTGTAGCGCTTTCAAAATTTGACTAGTGTTTTAGAAAGACCTTGACAAAGTTGTGAAATGGACAGTGGAACTGACTGTCAGGACTAGAGAGCTTTATGGACTGTACTTGGGCCCTGTGGCCAGATAGCTCTGCAGCAGTCAGAATTTGGAATGTCTTTTAATTTACAATTAATAACTGAATTTGGATTGCACAGATCTAATTCATAAAAACAGAATTTACAGTTTAACACGGAATATCATGGAATTCGTCAAAGTGTGGATGAATTAATCAAAAACAGGTCATTACACTTAAATCGAATTGCGATATGGACTAATATTTGTAAATATTAAGCCACAAAGTGACTGTTTAAATATGAATTCTGCGTGTCTCTGTGTTAATGAATGGCACAGATGCGCAGTTTTGTTTACTACTCGTACTGAAGTGCGCATGACACTTGTGGTGATATTAGCGTCTGCCGGGGACATAAATACATGAACAACATCTCCAGAACTGCTCTGAGAATCACTTTATGAGTATTTTACTGTTTCATTTGAGTAAAACTATTATATCATATCATATACACACAGAAATTTAAAGGTATTCACGGTAACCCGTCAAAATAAATGTTTGGTTTAACGTGAAGACATTGCGGCAGAAATACATAACCATTGTTCAGTAGAATGCATGTAATACTACTACTATTACTACTAGAATGATTAAAACCTTATTTTTTAAGGATAACCAGAAAAATGCAAATACACAACACAGAATTTCTGAGAAAAATAAACAATTCACAAGGCTATTGTAGGAATAAATGAAACTTGTTTTTATGCATTCAAATAATTAGACATGCTAGAACACAGAATTTGGTAACAATAAAACATAAGGTGGGCAAAAATAAAACATTTAATAGGGCCCTAAACATGTAATTTTTGTTAAACTTTTAATAAACTGGTGTTAAATTGTTTAAGAGTCAAGATTTTAATTAATTAAACATGCTTTTTGATTAATAACATTTAATTTAACCATTAAAAAGAAGTCCAGAAAAAAAACAAAAAAATTGGAATTTCGTAAAAAATAAAATGGATTTCATAGGGCCCTAATATAACTTCTGTACCCATTAACATGTTACACACACATAATGTACTTCCAGAAAATGTATATTATATTTGTAATCAAATGGCTAAATACATAGACGTGTATTTATACTACTATTTAATATTTTTAAAATCACAAATTAATACTTTCATTCAGCAAGGATGCATCAAATTGATTAAAAGTAACAGTAAAGGCATTTCCAATGTTACAAATTATTTTTGTTTTGAACTGTTTATTCATCAAAAAATCCTAATATATATATATATATATATATATATATATATATATATAGCATGATTTCCACAAAAAGTAGTTTTCAGTTGATTGATAATAATAATAATAATAATAATAATAATAATAATTATTATTATTAATGCTTCCTGAGCACCAAATATGCATATTAGAATGATTTCTGAAGAATCATGTGACACTGAAGACTGAATTAATGATCAGCTTTGCGTCACAGGAATAAATTAATTTTAAAATGTATTTAAAATAGAAAACAGTAATTTTAAATTAAAATTGTACAAATATTTTGCAATATTACTGTTCTACTGTGTTTATGATCAAATAAATGCAGCTTTGGTGACATTTAAAAAAAAAAAAAAAAAAAAAAACATTTTAAAAAAATCTTTCCGACCCCAAACCTTGGAATAGTTGTTTATTTTGATATATATTTATACCCTTTAAATGCATTTATATATTTTTATATATGAATATCTGATGTAACCTCTGATTCAGATAATAGCAATAGCTATTTATATCACTGCCGGCCAAATCTGATCTCCAGCCTTTTAACCTAACACAGCATGACTGAGAGAGGGATTTGGGACCGTGCACTGCTGTTAGTTCACTATGAATGAATAATCAAGAACTCACTCAGTCTCTGACCTAGAATCGGCTACCAGTGAGTCCACAGATTATATATACTATAACACAGCAACTTAAACGTTTGCTTGCCTCTCATACAGCCTGTTGTTTTGTAAAAAAAACAAGCACTTTTCTAATCCTGATATATTTGTGCCTCTTTGCATTGATATGCAGCAATGAATTATGGATGAACGGAAAGCTCTTGAACATGGCGCCGTGTTTCTTACCGACATAAAAAGCGGTGTGCCCTCTCACCCCGTCACATGCGCACAATGTCGGCGGGAAAATAGCGGTGGCGAAATGCAGGGCAAGGGCTGGTCATTTCTGTTGTGACAGGCATCTAAACAACCTGCCGGATGGATCGCAGTAATTGGGGTTAAATGCCCTCAATTAGCAGTGCATTGGCAGAGTTGCGGCGCGCGCTCCTCTGTTCTGTCTCTCCGTCGCCCCTGCGGGAGGGGAGGAGGGGGGCAGGTACAGGTGTGGGACTCGGCAGACTCACTCATGTGGCGCTAACGCTCGCAGCAGTGTGGAGAATGAAGCGGCGGCTCCCTTACAAAATCGATTGCCATATCATCATTGGGTCCACATGCTGGGCGGGAGGGGGTGATGTGGCTGCAGATGGTGGAAAGGGAGGCATCTTTTCAACGGTGTCCTCTAATGGGTTTTTCTCTCTGTGTTGAGTCTGCTACTTATGAGAGAGAGAGAGAGAGAGCTTTTATAATCATTGGCCACTATGATGTCTGGAGATGCCAGCGTGAGATTGATTATGAGAGTGACTCACATCGACTTTGATAGTTTTACTGTACTGTCGATCCAAAAGGTGTCGGTGAGTAACAGCTTCAATAACCTCCAAATGTGGGAGTAATTATGTTTTTGTTGCTTATTAAATGAATATTTTCCGGTCATCACGCAAGGTTCTGGGCAGGGATGAACATATACAGTACTACAGTATGAGTATATTGGATGTGCACAATAACACACAGTAATTGTCAAACCTATCAGTTCCATGTCAGTTCCTTTGTTCGTTATTCACCATTTAGCAGATGATATTAATGCGACTGGCACAAATGCATGGAATACATTGTTTCAGGATGTATGGGTTTTGCACTACCAGAGACTGCAAAGTCTCTGGCACAAAGATTATAATGCAGAGTTAGAGGGAAGGTCAATGACTGTGTTTAAACTGAATATTCCAATAATAACTGGTATTTGGTGATATTTATATTATGCAAGCATCATGTAAATGTGACTGCCACAGCCACATTAGGATATTCCGGTTTTAGTTGAATAAAACACATTGACATACTGTATACAGCGCATTGCAAAAGTATTCATACCCCTTCATTTTTTCACATTTTGTTATGTTACTGCTGTTAAACTGCTTTAAATGCTTTACTTTTTTCCCCACTTCAATCTGCACTCCATACATCATAATGAAAAAGCAAAAACAGAATTGTCACAACTTTAAAAATGTATTAAAAATACAAAACTGAAATAAGTACATTGCATAAGTATTCAAACCCTTAACTTAGTACTTAGTTGAAGCACCTTTACAGCTTCAAATCTTTTTGGGTCTGATGCGACAAGCTTTACATAGAAGTTATCAGCATTTGGCAATTATCTGCCATTCTTCTCTTCACATCTTCACTTCTCAAGCTTTGTCAGCTTGAATGGGGGCAGACACACATTTTCAGGTTTCTTCAGAAATATTTGATTGGGTTCAAGCCCAAGCTCTGGCTGGGCCACGCAAGGACCTTCACAGAGTTGTCTATAAGCCACTCTATCTGTGTGCTTAGGCTCATTGTCCTGTTAGAAGGTGAACCTTCTGCCCAGTCTGAGGTTCTGAATGCTCTTGACTAGGTTTTCATTTACTGTAGGTTATCTTAATTTTTTGGTGCATTGAGCTTTTCTTCTACTCTGACGAGTGCCTCAGTCCCTGACGCTGAAAAACAGCCCCACAGCATGAGGATGCTACCTCCATACTTTACTTTTGCGATGGTACTCTGCAGGTGATGAGCAGTGTCTGGTTTCCTTCAAACGTGATGCTTGGAATTGAGGTTCATCAGACCAGAGAATCCTATTTCTCACAGTCTGAGGGTCCTTAAGGTGCTTTTATGCAAATTCCAAGTGTGTTTTTATGTGTCTTCACTGAGGAGAGGATTGAGTCTTGCTACAGTGCCATGAAACCCAGATTGGTGGAGTGTTGCAGTGATGTTTGTCCTTCTGTAAGTTTCTTCTATCTCAATATATGATCATGGAGCTCAACTAGAGTGACCATCAGGTTCTTGGTCAACAGTCTAACCAAAGCCATTCTCCATCAATTGCTCAGTTTGGCCAGGAGGCCAGCTTTAGGAAGAGTCCTGGTTGTTTCCAACTTCTTTCATCATGGATAATAGAGGCTACATGGTTCTGTGAACCTTCAGTGCAGCAGATTTTTTTCTGAACTCTTCACAGATGTATGACTTGATGCAGTTCTGTTTCTAAGCTCTACAGGCAGTTTTTGTTTTACCTCAGAGTTTAGTTTTTGCTCTGATATGCATTTTCAGCTGTTAGACCTTTATTAAGATGTGTGTGCCTTTCTAAATCATACACATTCAATTGAATTTGCCACAGGTTAACTCCACTTGAAGTATAGTAACATCTACAAGCAATATGAATGCTCCTGAGCTAAATTTCAATTGTCCCAGATAAGGGTATGAATACTTATGCAATGTAATCATTTAAGTTTTTTATTTTTAATAAATTTGCATAGATGTTAAAAACCTGTTTTTGCTTTGTCATTACGGTGTGTGGAGTGTAGATTGATGTGTTAAAAAAAAATAAAGCAGTTTAACATAAGGCAGCAACTTAACAAAATGTGAACAAAATGAAGGGGTATGAATACTTTCGCAAGCCACTGTACCTAACATACCTACACTACTTTTAATGTTTTTTTATGTCTTTTATGCTCACCAAGGCTATGTCTATTTGATCAAAAATACAATAAAAACAGTATATTGTATTTTAATATATTTTAAAATGTATTCCTGTGATGCAGAGCCAAATTTTCAGCATCATTACTTCAGTCTTTGTCACATGATCCTTCAGAAAACATTTTAATATGCTAATTTGCTGCTCAAAAAACTTTTTTTTTTTATTATTATTATTATTACCAATGATGAAAACAGCTGTGCAACTTCATATTTTTGTGGAAGCTGTGATACATTTTTAGTTTTTTGTTGTTGTTGTTATTAAACAAAAAGTTAAAAACAGCATTTATTTAAAATAAAAAACAGGTTCAGTGATCTGGGCCTTGTCAAGGGACTTGGTTAGATTAAAACAGGACTTCAGTGGGACATTAATAAAACACGATTAGCGAGACCGCCCATTTTATAGATGGCCCTACAGAATTCCCTAAACAGCACTGATCCTTTTCCCTATCCCAGTATGTACCATAATGAGGACAGGTGGCAGTCCAAGGCATCATCGCACATAGACATTCAAGACAAAGTCAACACGAAGAGGATAAATCCTGTTTACGTCATTACAGATCTGATATTCATAGTGGGGATATTCACACTGGGGAAGAGGTTTAATCAGCTGCTGAGGATCATGAAGTCCACACAAAGGATGCTTTTGATATTCAGTATTCAAGAGAGGCATTTGGCACTCGGCATGATAGCTCAGCACGATCTGCTGCTCATGAGGAATGCTAGGCTGCTTCACACACAAACCCAGCTCATTAAAGCATAATATACACCCCAGACAGGGTAAGACTCACCAGTTGTGTTTCGAGAGTCTAATTCATAAAGACATTTGGGAAATATCAGGCTTATTACCTGTTATTCCAGAGCGCTGTCATCTTTAAAACATGCTTTTATTGTCAAGTGGCTGGAACGTCTGAGATGCTTCTATAAATGGTCATTCTAAGTCATTCGTGCACATGATGTTTTTGATTAAGGTCCATATTTTTTACGCCTTAGTAGGATAGATCACTCAAAAATGATAATTCTGTCATTAATTACTCACCGCCATATCGTTTCAAACCCGTAAGACCTTCGTTGCTGTCTATGCAGGGTCTAAAAGATCTTGGATTTCATCAAAAATATCTTAAATTCTGTTTTGAAGATGAACAAAGGTCTTACTAGTTTAGAACGACATGAGAGTTAAGTATTAATGTCAAAATTTTCATTTTTGGGTGAACTATTTTTTTAAATGCTTTACAGCTATTTGAAATATTGCCATATACATGTAATAAGCATATTATTACATGCACTTTGTCCTTTTCTTCTGGAAATACTGCAGATGCTAACACCACACAAATATGACCTATGACCTTTGTCATAGCTTCTTAAGATATGCCTATAAATGAATATAGATGTAAATAAATATAAATAGAAACTGGACATGATTAATGTAAATTAATATAGATGTAAATGACTTTTCAGTTAAAATGAAACAAGATACAAGCTTGTTACCATTTGGGTCAGTGAGCCTTTTTTTTTAAGAAATTAATATTTAAATTCGGAGAGGAATTAAAATTGACAGTAAATATTTATAATGTTACAAAAAAACATTGTAACAGTAGAGGTGATGTTTTTGAAAGATGTCTCTTAAGCTCACCAAGGTCGCGTTTATTTGATAAAAAAATCTTATTAATATATTTTAAAACATCTGTTTTCTATTTGACTATATTGTAAAATACAATTTATTCCTGTAATGCAAAGCTGAATTTTCAGCATCGCCACTCCAGTTTTCAGTGTCACATGATCCTTCAGAAATGATTCTAATAGGTTGATATAATGATAAACATTTTAAAATATAAATTCCAGTAGAAAACAGTAACCTCAAGTCATTATTTTAGTCATTGCTGTATTTTGATCAAATACGTTTAGCCTAGTGCCATTAAAAAATGGTATTGCTCCAAAGTTTTGACCAGTAGTGCATATATCACTAATGTCATATTCTATAAATGTCTCTCTTCTTTTCGTTTGATTTTTCTAAGTTTCGTTTCCTATTAGGAAAGGTTACTGTGAAGGTTAATCTATAGTTGGAGTGGTCCAGGATAAATTGCTTCAGATTATGGGAACGGTAAATAATGAGCAAGGATCCATCATGCTCTCTGAGGAGCACTTTGTTTGTGAGTCCTGTGTTATTGATGATTTGGTCTATGGTGAGGATGAGGGTTTCTTCCTGTAGGAAGGTCAGAAGGTGAGAACCTGAGTCTCCCCTGTTGCTGTCTGCCTTAAAAATCCCCTTTAACTAATTGGACCTCCTTTGACCCTGAGATCCAGTTTACTTGCTGCTAGTTCCTCCCTGGAGATACGTCCTGGCATTAGCGGTTCATTTTTTATAAAGTATTCTGGTCATGGTAAACACCATGCCTCATGCCTGAAGATGTTCTCTCATTTTTCCACTATATTTCCTACTTGCTGTACTCTGTGGCTGTTAGTATCAGGGTATGTGAGCAATGCAGAGTTGCATGAGTTTGCCTGGAGCAAATTAGCATTTTGTTTGAAAGTCTTTCACCCTGAGAAAAAAAAAAACACTGAATCAGTCGTTTTTAATAACTAAAGGTCTATTGACTTCAACTGCTAAATTAGTTTTTAAAACAGATAGAGAGAAGTGCACTTCCAGAACAAAAATTTACAGATAATTTACTCAACACCTTGTCATCCAAGATGTTCATGTCTTTCTTCAGTCGTAAAGAAATTATGTTTTTTGAGGAAAACATTTCAAGATTTCTCTCCATATAGTGGATTTCTATGGCGCCCGTGAGTTTGAACTTCCAAAATGCAGTTTAAATGCAGCTTCAAATGGCTCTAAACGATCCCAGCCGAGGAAGAAGGCTCTTATCTAGCGAAGCGATTGGTTATTTTCAAAAAAATAGACAATTTATATACTTTTAAACCTCAAATGCTCATCTTGTCTAGCTCTGCGTGAACTCTGTGCATTCCGGTTCAATACAGTTAGGGTATTTCGAAAAACTCCCATCTCATTTTCTCCTCCAACTTCAAAAACAGCGACGTAAGCGAGGTAAAACAGCAATTTTAAAGTTGGAGGAGAAAAATATATAAATAGAAATAAATAAAACATTTAATGCAGCTTTATCTGTTACCACTAACTGTTCTAATCTAGTTTTCTGTTTTGTTAATTATCTAATCTGAGTTTTTCTGAGAAGGCACTGTGCTTATGGTATGAGCGAGTGTGCGAGAAAAACCTGAAGAAAATCCTGAGGAAAAAAAGCAATGGTGGGGCAGAGAATAAGGCATTTTGCATTCTGGGAGCGCAGCCTAACTGAGTGGGGTCTAGTGTAGCCGACTCTCTTGACACTCCGGCTGCCTGAGTCAATAGACAGCATTTCATTCTCATTAAGGTTTTCTAGCCAATTCCAGAGACTGTGGCCTTGCAGAATGAAATATTGACAACACTGCACAACATTGTTCTCAGCAACGCTCCCATCGACTTGCAATGAGCTTAGCTTCGTTGCTCTTTGTAAGCTGACTGGAAATGGAAAAGATTATTGAAATGTAGCTGCGCTTGTCCACCTCACAGTATCTTTAATTAATGGTAAAATAACGTTTCTGTTCACATGTTCATTCCTCTTGAAACACATGCTTTCCAAGAGTCTAACAGTTGGTTCTGGAAATGAAAATGCCATTCATTTTCTTCACAGAGAAAACATACAGACCAGACTTGCCATCAGGTTGTTAAACAACTACATGTTGAAGTCATTGTGATTTCTACTTCATTGGGGAGAAAAAAATAACATTTAAAGAAGTTCACTTCCAAGTTGGAGGAGAAAGTGAGATGGGAGTTTTTCAACATACCCTAACTGTATTGAACCGGAATGCACAGAGTTCACGCAGAGCTAGACAAAACGAGCATTTGAGGTTAGAAAGTATATAAATTGTCAATTCTTTTTTAGAAAATAACCAATCGTTTCACTAGATAAGACCCTTCTTCCTCAGCTGGGATTGATTAGAGCCCCTTGAAGCTGCATTTAAACTGCATTTTGGAAGTTCAAAGTCGCGGGCATCATAGACGTCCACTATATGGAGAACATTCCTGAATTTTTTTCCTCACTTATTATATTTATATTTATTGTATCTATCTATCTATCTGTCTATCTATCTATCTATCTATCTATCTATGTTTTTTTATTTTTTTTATTTTATTTATTTATTTATTTTTTTTTGCTGTATTAATGTACTTGTTACTTTTAAAGCAATGTAAATATTTAATATTAGTAAGATTTTACTAAAACTTTTATTTAGCATGGACACATTAAAAAGAACAAAAGTGACAGTTAAGATATTTATAATGTTACTAAATATTTCCATTATTATTTTTTAGTTATTTAATCATAAAAATATTTCTTAATATTATTTTACAATAAAATATATTTTTGATAAATGAATGCAACCCTGGTGAGCATTTAAAAAAACATGTAAAAAATCTTACCAACCTCACACTCTTGAATGTATTTAAATAAAAATAATAAAAAATAATGTAATTGAAAAAATAAAATTTATTAAAATAAAATATAAAATAAATTAATTCAAATCAATTCAAATAGAAATTTTACACCTTAAAAAAATTGATACAATTATATATATATATATATATATATATATATATGCATACACATTTTTTGCTTGGTGATAGTGTAAGGTAAACAGTGTCAACATATATTCATTTTTTTAGCCATTTGGAGATTTTGCCTGTTCATTTGCAGTCCAATTCCACTGCACACAGCTGCCACACACATATCGTCCCTCAAACTCCATTTGTCCTGTTCACCTCCAGAGTATCAAAGTCGTCTGGTATTTTTCTAGAGTATAAATCCTCCCTGGTCCCTTTTATTGGACTTATTAGGTGAGCACTGTGACCTTCCAGTCCCAGGGCTGTGGAGCTGAGAGGTGTGACAGGCAGTGGCTCTTCTGTGCAGTTTTAATTAACACTGGCACTGGGAGATTGATGGAAAGAAGACGCGGGTTGTCGGCACGGCTTTGCCTCTGGCAGGGGGTGGCAATTAAAACTCTGTGGCGGCACAAGCAACAGGATGAAGGGACAATGTGAGAGGAGAAGAGAGAGCGGTATTAGGAGACCAATAGGATGTTACCTGCCTCAGACATTATGTGTGTTTGTGAGCATGAAAGATATGTATTGCCATACAAAGAGTGTGTTCGAATGAAACATATTTGTTGATTCTGTTAAAATAGCATGTGTTTGGCGAGAATGCCAAAATGACAGTGAACATTCACTTTATACTGATGTAAAGAGAACTTGCATTTAAATAAAACACTCTGGGCTGGATATCACCTGGAGATGCCGGGCCTCCTGCTGCTATAGGATCTGTGTGGGAGTGAGAGCGGCTAATTTTGTGTTGTAACTTCTTTTCTTATTCTCTCATGGTGAGAACGCAAGTGCTTACACCATTCAAATGCTCTATAGGAAGTGAAGGGAATCTAATGCATTAGACGTCATTTCACAGAGTTCATAGATCAGCTGACTTCAGAGAGAAAGGTGCAGTTCAGACTATTTAAAGGTAATTTTTTGAATGCTAAAATCCTTTAATATGCAGAGACGGCTGTAAGTAAGGTATGCGTGGGCTGAATCTCTTGAAAGGTGCCACTGGGTGATTCTCATTTCTTAACTGTGCATCCTTGTTTCTTGTCTTCGTGTTTTAGCTGTTCCCTTTTAAGAAGCAAGGAAAGTGTGCCAGGATGAAGCGCGAGGAGGGAGGGAATGAAACAAAATGCATTTGTAATATTAGAAATGCAATGATATCCTGAAACATCCCTGTTGAAAAATCCATCATATGCTGGTTAGGTATGTTTTGAAGCATGGCTGCTGGTCATGAGCTGGTTTAAGCTGGTCATGTGCTGGTCCTAGGTTGGTCCAGAGCAGGAGCTAGTTGCTTAGGACCAGCTAAGAACCAGCTTAAACCAGCTCATGACCAGCTAAGGACCAGCTTAAACCAGCTCAAACCAGCAGCCATGCTTCAAAATAGAGTTGTCAAAAGGTACCGGGTTCGGTACTTTCGGTACAGAATATTTTAAAAACGTCCATTTCCCGCTCACATTTGAGCGCTGTTGAGCTGATTTTTAAACATCGCTGATTGGCCATCGTGTTCACGCGCTCAACGGGAGCGTTTGAAAGCCGCGTCTGTCAGGGGATCCGTCTATGTGCAGATGTATTAGGGATCCGCTGACACACGTGGCTTTCAAACCCTCCCGTTGGGCTTATGTGTGAGCGCTCGGTGAGGAGCGTGAAGCGCTTATCATTGTAGCCAATCACAGTCATGTCTGTTGAGCGCGTGAACACGATGGCCAATCAGCGATGTTTAAAAATCGTCTCAGCAGCACTCAAATGTGAGCGGGAAATGGACGTTTTTAAAATTTCAGTACCGAAAGTACCAAACCCGGTACGCATTGACAACCCAAATGCTGGATTTTTCGACAGGAATTAAAGGGATAGTTCACCCCAAATTGAAAATTCTGTCATTAATTACTCACCTTCATGTCGTTAGAATAGTCCATGTGGCATCAGTGGTTCAACTGTAATGTTATGACGCTACGAGAATACTTTTTATGGATAAAGAAAACTAAAACTAAAGATGTCTTCAACAAGTGTTCATGAGTACTACAGCACATGCATGACTTTTTTAGGTTTTAGGTTCAATTATCCTAAAAATACAACGGCAGCCTCTTCCTCGTCTGGTTTCTTCAGTCCTTGTGGAGAGAACGTGGTTGTATCTGAGTGCATTATGCTCTGACTTTTCCCTCGTGAGAATGGAGCATTCAGCATGTAGGCTAGTCTCCGCTAAACAAAGATTAGAGCAACCTCCAAGAGACCCCTTAATGCTCAGTGAGTCCCGTAGGTGCATTTGGATTTAGTGGCACTAGCATGATAAAAATCCTTAATTGGCAGCACTAATCTGTGTGTTTTGAACAACAAGCACTTCATTGAGCTGAGATGAGTGACAGGGTGACGTGGCATGACTCTTATTCTGGAGTTGGCCATTGATGTGAAAGCAGGATTACACTCTGATAAAGGCTGTAAATCGGCTAATATTCTGCACAAGAACAAATTGCTTATTAGGTTTGTTAGATACTGAAGTCTTTGATCTCACATTTTTTGTGTCTGTGTCTGTTTGAAGAACAGCACATGCAAATTCACATTTCCTTCACTTTGGATTATACAGTATATAGAAATAGGAGATTTTTCTCATTGCAGTCAAAAAAATCTGATACGTCACAATTTATTATGGATTTAAAACGTAAGTAAAAAATACATATTTACAAGTTTGTGGTAAGATTTTGTAATGTTTGTGTGCTCAAAAGTCTTTTGTGCTCACCAAGGCTGCATTTGTTTGATCAAAAATACAGTAAAACAGAAATATTGTGAAGTATTACAGTTATTTGTTTATTTTATTGATTTTGATATTGATTTATTTATGTGATGCAAAGCTGAATTTTCAGCATCTTTACTCCAGTTTGCAGTGTCATGTGATCTTTCAGAAATCATTCAAATATGCTGATTTGGTGCTCAAAAAATATTTCTTACTATTATCAATGTTGAAAACAGTTTTGCTGCCTAATATTTTTGTGGAAAACATACTCTTTTTTTCAGGATTCCAGAATAACAGAATTTGCTTAAAGTGTTATTTTTTTATAACATCATTAATGTCTTTTTCTTAGTTCAATGCATCCTTGCTGAATAAAAGTATTTATTTATTTCAAAAATTGTACTGACTTTAGACTTATGAAAAGAAGTGCACATTAGGGTGATTCAGTAGAATTATTTGACTTGTCAAATGTGGCACCATGTGTGTGTATTCACCCGGTGTACTTTAGGGATGAATAAGAATTTTGTTATTTAACACAATATATTTCTATTCTGTGGAATACAAAAGTTATTCAGCAGAATGACCAAGCTGTTTCCCATACAGTGATGCTAAATAGGAACTTGGTCTGTCCAAGGTTTAAAGAACAAAAAACTGTTTCTTTCTTCTGTGGAAAACACACACGCACACACACACACACACACACACACTATTATGAAGAACTGTTTTTGTCCATAAAATTAAAGTAATTTTTTATTTTACGGGCAAAAAAAACAAAAAACATTCATACATTTTTCAAAATACCTTTTGTGTTCCACAGAAAAGAAACCACATGAGAGTGAATGATGATAGAATTTTAATTTTAATCTGAACAAATAAGGTGTCAAAAGCAAGTAATCATATGGTTTTATTAAACAAAACTGTTAAAATACGTAATGTATTATAAACAATATAGTTAATGTACATTACGCATTATATCACTGACAAAGACATTGATGTATTCTCCTATGTTTGTGTAGATTTATAAATTATTTACCGTACAAATCTGATGAAATCCCTTACAAAAAAAGAAGTTTAATTAAGTGTGCTATTAGTATACTTCTTTTAAAGTAAAAATAGGAAAGTATACTTCTACTCTACTTTTTATGTTCTTCTCAGAAATGGGCTTTATGTACTTTTCAGAAATATACTTAAAATGACATTTAAGTATACTTGACTTATACTTAGAAAAAATCTAAATATATTTGAGCTATACTTGTGCTCTTGGAATCAGTGTTTTCATTGTCATACAGTAAGGGGCACTATTACACATCTATAAAGAATTTCCAAAAAAACACAAGTGAAGAAGAAACTGAAACAACAGATGCTTCCACATGTTTTTAACATGATCACCAGACATAAAACAGCAAACTGTGAAACGCTGTGGAATAAAATGTTGACCAATGAAGAGGTAATAATGAATGTCAAGCTTTGGGATGTTAATCAACTCCATCTATGTTTTGATTATATCATTCTGAATCCAATTCATAGTATTTTTTTCAGCTGTTTGTTCAAAAAAAAAAAAAGTTTTTTAATTATGAAAATTACCCACATTCAAGTGTTTAAAAAAGAATGCATGAAGCTAGAATACAATGTTTTTGTTTACAAGCAGATACCCTGTTCTTTCTTTTGATGTTTTGTATGTTCAGATATTCATATAACAAAATATATACAAATTAATACCTAGATAGGGACAGAGGTATGCTTAAGGTATAATGTGAAGTTCACTTAAAGAAAACTTACGAGTATACTTACCAGCATAAAACTCCTAAACTAGTAATTTACTGAGACTATACTTCAAAGTGTACTAAAATGCTACTACAAGTATTTAATTAGTAAACTATCAGTATACCTATAAGTTCACTTTTAGTATAGTTGCAGTACAAGCTAAAAACATTGATGCAAACTAGTTGTATACTCAAAGTTTACTACTGTTATACTTCAAGCATACTTTAAAGTATATTTTTATATACTAGAAAGTGGGCCAATTTAGTCCCAAGGAGTATTGAAATAGTACACTTACAAGTATGCTATTAGTGCTCTGATATTTGTATACTTACTACATAAAGTATACTAAAAATATACTTGTACTTAACTTAAGTATACTTAATAAAATAAAATTGAAGTATACTACTTTTTGGTAAGGGATGGCACACGTTGTGTTATGATAAACCTAAACTCACAACAACGTGCAGAGATGGAGTTTGAGATGCTTCACACATGTAAATAATAACAGTTTGTGTAGTAGCATTTACTTTGAACAGAGCCACTCTGAGATGTACGTACGTAACCTGCACGCATGAAAATAATAAAAGCACATTCAGGTGCATCTCAAAAAATTAGAATATCATTAAAAAGTTCTTTTTTTTATTGTAACTTGTTTTAAAAACTGAAACTTTCATATATTCTAGATTCATTATATGTACATTTCTAATTTCTAAAGTTTTTTGTTTTAATTTTGATGATTAGAGCTTACAGCTCATGAAAGTCAAAAATTCAGTATCTCAAAATATTAGAATATTTCCTAAGATCAAAAAAATGGATTTGCAAAAAAGAAAAGTTTAAAGTATGTTCATTTATGCACTCAATACTTGGTCAGCAGCACATATTACAGCAAATGACTTGCTCCTAGCACATATTACAGCATCAGTGAAGTGTGGCATGGAGGTGATCAGCCTGTGGCAATGCTGAGGGACTATTGAGCCTTCAGATCATCTGTATATTGTTGGATCGACTTTTTCTCATCTTTCTCTTGAAAATATCCCATACATTCTCAATGGGGTTCAGGTCAGGCATGTTGGCTGGCAAATAAAGCACAGTAATATCATGGTCAGCAGACCACTTTGGAAACCATGATTTTAACATGACATGCAAAATTTACTTTTATCTGAAAAGAGGACTTTGGAGCACTGAGCAACAGTCCTTAGCCCAAGTAAGATGCATCTGACGTTGTTTCTGTTTCAGAAGTGGCTTGGTAGCCCTTTTCCTGAAGACGTCTGAGCGTGGTGACTCTTGATGTAATAGCTCCAGCTTCATTCTACTCTTTATGAAGCTCCCCCTGTTTGAATTGGCTTTACTTGACAGTATTCTCAAACTTGCGGTCATCCCTGTTGCTTGTGCACCTTTGCCTACCCAATTTCTTCCTTTCAGTCAACTTTGCATTTAATACAGCACTCTGTAAACAGCCACCCCTTTCAGTAATGACCTTCTGTGACATACTCTCTTTGTGGAGAGTGTCAATGAATGTCTTCTGGATCATTGCCAAGTCAGCAGTCTTCCCCATTAGTGTGGTTTCAAAGAACAAGAGATACCTGGAATTTATACAGTAGGGATGGACATTTAATGAAAATCAAATGTAAATATTCTAATATTTTGAGATACTGGATTTTTGACTTTTATGAGCTATAAGCTCTAATCATCAAAAAAAAAAAAAAAGCATTGTGCTTTATTATGATTTTGAAATGGTTTTAACATGTAGAATGCAGCACTTCCGGTATTTTGCCGATTACTCGACACGGATCGAGGAATCGTTGCAACCCTAATGTGAACATCTCAAGTCTTTTTAATTAAATATATACTAGCTTTGACACGTTCTACAGGCGTGACATCACTGTTCTGAGACTGGCTTCTCCTTTCAAGATTGTCAGTGAGGAAATTATTTTTTTGAGGCAGGTCTGAAAAGACCAAAACCAGACCAATCTAGATAGTGTCTATCTGTGAGTTAATGCACACTTGGCTTCAAAGAGAATCACAGACTACTAATCTGTGTCATTATCAGGAATCGTAATGTCTTATCTTTTCAGCACTGCAATTAACCCTACGTTGATTAACATCAATAACTCTCCTAGAGGACACAAAATCATTATATTAGATTACTTCAATCCCTCGCAATCCCCTTTCATTTGCTCACGCCCATGTTAGAAGGAAAAATGGATGTTCTGCGCACCCTCCTTCCTCTTGAAGCGCAGAGCAGGTGGTGTGATTATGTCAGCTCTGATGTCTGCTGTCAGCTATAGCTTTAGTTCACACGTTTCCCATATAATATAACAGTGTAAATAAATCCTACCCAAATCTGTCTGTTCCCTTGTCTAAATATTCACAGGTCTAAATGTTTCTAACAGGGTTTAATGGAATTCATCGAAATGTTAGACTGTTGTTATTCTCGAGTTCTCTGGCTGTCAGGGTGTGTACACACCAGTGCGCCATTGTGAGATCAGGGAAAGAATTAAGATGGAGTTTTTTTTCCCTCTGCATGACAAATTCATCTGGCTTGCATCCATATGGGGTTCAGCCAGGGTAAATTTGTGAACATTTGTCAAATGACGTTCACTTCAAGGTGAAATTAATGCCTGGATTAATCCCTTTGTACATACACATTTTTATTTAGATTTTTGTAGAATTTTTCCATTTTGAACATACGGTATAAAGATATTCTAAACACTAACTTCATGATTTTCTATAAAGCTGCTTTGAAACAAATTTGTGTATTGTGAAAAGCGCTATACAAAAAAAATTTGACTTGACTAGGTTTTGGGATGGTGCCTGAATCTCCTCCCTGTATTAGAAAGTAGACCTAACAAGCTGTATTCAGGCCATGTTCCATTCAGCAGTGTGTTTGTGATTACGTCGCCACTTCATTCACCAGAGGGGCAACAAATGAGACGAGATGAGAGGTCAGGGGTCACAGCCGCTGCACACTCTAGAGCAGAAGTCAATTCCATTTCACCCACAATTCTATTCACAAGAAAAGTAATTTAGCTGATCCAATCCCGAGCAAAGGAAGGTCCTATTCCGAGTTCATTTTGAGGGAAAACCCATGTAGACCAGAGCTGAATAGAACTTGTCACATTTTTATATTGAGGTGCTTCCTTGTGCTCCTGAAAGGCAGTTTACACTGTTAGTACTATATGTAAATTGCTGCTTAAATCACCTGTAAATTGAACAAGCCATCCATATAAATTTTCACAAAAACATCAACATGCAGCTTTTGAAAGATTACATTTCCATTCACTATTCAGTTGAGATTTTTTGCCTCGCAATAAAAATTTCATCGAATTGAATGTGCAGCCACGTAGCCGACAGACATTTTATGACTGTAAGCAAAGAGTGTGCTCCTTTAACAAGTATAAGACGGCTTTTGCTATTTGAACTCAAAGCATTTCCATATGTTTATCTCTGAGAGACTAACAACCCTCAGGATGTATTATAACCGGAGGAACATTTGTTAATCTACTGACGGGAGCACTGGCATAAAAATCAAACCATGATGTTCCAGGCTTGTTTTTCGCTCCAGCTGAGGCTTAAAATGCTCTGCCTGGTGTTTGACAACATTAAAGAGGGCATGTTTTGAGCGAAAAGTCTTCAAAAGTGTGAAGCCTCTTTTAAACGGTCCCTTTTTAGAAAACCTAAAAAGATATAAACATGCTTAGCATGCAATATTTGAACAGTGCATAGAGGCATTTTTAAAAGGGGATCTTATTAACATTTGTTTCTTGCGGCAAAGGAAAACTAGATGAAGCAGGACTCCACAATTAAGCAGCCTAAGAGAGTTTCAGGCCATTCACTTGGTCACATGTTCCTGCGCTCTGATGATTTGCGGAAAATGTACATGATTTTATGCATTGCAAATGTAAACATTTGATTTTCTGTGATGTTTTAAACATTGGTTAGTGAATTATGCACATCACCAAGGTATTGGAAACAGTTAAAATGAGTTTTTAAAAAATCATACATTGATACTGTTTTGCATCCTATGCCATCATTTCCCAGCAAAAGTGTTTAGAGTTGTCACAGAGTTACATTATATGTCTAATATTCCCTGCAATTATTACTACAAAGTGCAACTATTTATTTTTTGTTTTTTATTTTGTTTTGTTTAAGGTATAAATATTTCATGATTTTTTTTTTTTTTTTTAATACTGCCAAAATATTGCAATTGTTTTCTAAAAATAAAATACACAGTAATATTAGATAATAATATTTAATAATCTAATAATATTTACTATTTAATAAAATATTTTTGTATTATTTTATATAAATCTTATCTACAGTACAGGCCCAAATTATATTGTTGACCACTATGGAGAGCAAATTTTAATGTTCCATAATCCATCTTAATACACACATGCATCTACAAGCTGATATGCTGAGGTTGACCGTCAGTGCAAACGTTCATGACTCCAATCACCACGGGCACTCTCCAAAGGTGTGAGAGCTGTCTTTTTATAGAGACGTGTTAGTATGTTGATTCATTCACACCCACACTGTAGAGTCTTGGCGTACTGGCTATGGACGGCCACTTAATCTACTCTCCTGTCTGATTTATTTGTCAGACAAAATGACAGATTCTGCGTTATGATTGGTCAGATCACCTGTCAATCAAACTCCCAGCGTGTCACGTGTTCTTTGGCTTTTGGTTTTGTTTCTCCTTGTGTTCCTGTCTCTTGATTCAGTTCCTCATTTGTTTCCATGGTTTTTGAGTAATTAGCTGCTCCTTAATTACCCCTCTAGTATTTAATGTCCTAGTTTCTCCTCTGGCTATCGTTTGTATCTACGTGTTGTGTTTTCCCAACTCCTGGATTTCTTGTATTTCGTTTTGTGGCTTATAATAAAGACTTCTTTTGGATTCTCTTGCACCTTTCTCCTTGCACCTGTGCTTTTTTTGTTTAGTGATAGTTGTTTTTGACTGTATGATTTTGAGATCCATCTTTTCACACTGAGGACAACTGAGGGACTCATCTATGCAATATGCAGCTATTACAGAAGGTTCAAACGCTCATTGATGCTCCAGAAGGAAAAACAGTGCATTAAGAGCCGGGGGGTAAAACTTTTTGAATTTAAAGATCAGGGTAAATTTAACTTATTTTGTCATCTGGGAAACATGTAAGTATTTTCTGTAGCCTCTGAAGGGCAGGACTAAATGAAAAAATATGATATTTAGGCAAAATAACAAAAATGTACGCATCTTTATTCTGTTCAAAAGTTTTAAGCCCCTGGCTCTTAATGCATTGTTTTTCCTTCTAGTGCATCAGTTTGATCATTTGAACCTTCTGTAATAGTTGCATATGAGTCCCTCAGTTGTCCACAGTGTGAAAAGATGGATACAGTCATTGTTGGAAAGGATTCAAATACACAAAAACGCTAGAAAACCAAAGAATTTGTGGGACCTGAAGGGTTTTTCTGAAGAACAGCGGGCAGTTTAATTGTTCAGGACAAACTGCGAAGGGACTCATGAACAACTTTTACTAAACAAACAAACAAAACAATACAGTACATAAGAATCAAGTGTATGTAAACTTTTGAACGGGGTAATTTTTTATAAATTTTGACTTCAACTGTACTTGTTAACTATAGTACAGAGAAAATAACCAAAATTGCCACTAAATTGATTTGTCTTAAAAGGACTTTGGCTAACTGTACTTTCTTCATCTTTTACAGCTTTCTTTTGCGGCCACAACTCCTGTCCTGGCAGACAGGAAAAAGTATCCAAATTTCTTCAGGACTGTCCCATCAGACAATGCTGTGAACCCTGCTGTGGTGAAGTTTCTCAACTATTACAACTGGAGCAGAGTAGGAACCCTGACCCAGGATGTTCAGCGCTTTTCCGAGGTATGCAGTTTTTTTGATTCAGTCCTTAAACTAATGTTAAGAAAATGTTTCTAGAGAGTAGATGTTGTTTCCGGCCCTTATTTATTTGAAGGAACATTTCAGAATATTAAAGCACTTCAAGTGCCAAAAATAGAATTTAGTGAATTTATCTCAATGGAAGTGAATGGGGCCAATTTGTAACATTAAAATACTCAAGAACAACTTTCTAGCTAAAATAATACACATTTTAGCATAAGATATTATCTTGCTCCACATAACCAGCTTCACCTGGTTACCACTTTTTGGAAGAGTACTTTTCAGAAATATAAGGCCTATTGTTTTCTGCTTGAGTGTGGGTGTGTATCATTTTCCTTCTGGTTGTATTTCACATGAATAGACACCCCCCTGTGGAGTTCCTTTTCGCTCTCATTTTAGTGAATGAGATAGAGGTAGATTGAATTGATTGGTTGAGACATTTATATATAACACGGTCAGGAATCATGTCGTGTGTGTTTGTGTGTTTATTGTAAGCTTCTGGAAATTCCTTCCTCCAGTGGGACATGTAGCTGAAAGCCACAAGGGGCAGAGAGATATTAGCGTCTCTTTCTCACACAAGCGCTCCATAGTAACCGTTTGCTGTCAGAGTTCAAAGTATTCCTCAGGTGATAGATCTAAAACCTGGATCATCGTTACACATCCACCTAGCCATGGATCAGTGGGACTGCTAGTGCTAGCAAATCCTCCTGCTACGAGATCTATAACGCTGACACTGCAGTTTTGTTGCTGATAGAAACGTGCAAAAAAAAAGTCTTTGGTGGGCTGTTTCAAGCTGAAATGAACTGTTCTTGAATTGAATTTTGCTGTCAGTTCACACCAATATATTAGATTAAAAAAATGGCTTATCATAAAAAAATAATAAAAAATACAGTTTGTATGTCAAAGCTGACCTACTGTAGTTGACTTGCAAATAGAAGGTGAATTATGAAAGCTGACTAAGTTTTAAAATATTTTAAGCATCTGATACAAAAAAAGCAGGTACACAGCTGTAAATTATTGACTGAATTTTTTTACAATATTTGGTATGGAAATGGAAAGATGCAAAATATACATGTATGGCTTCTGGGTGAATAAAAATATAGTGATTTATAGCTCTGTATTGGAAGATGAATGTCTACTGAAGAAATGTTGTTTTACAAATGCAAACAGCGCTTCTTCTATTCTCTTTGACTCCCAGTGCTTCCATAAGTTTAAAGCACTGCATGTTCTGTGTGATATTTATTTACAATTTGATTTACTAAAATACTGAAATGCACAAAGAGTGACAGGCAATATATATTCATACATGCTGTAAATAAATTGCACTGTCACATTTTTATTTCATTTTAGGGGAAGCCAGGTTTCCCACGCTCTACAAAAGCAATTGTCATATGTGTGATACCTTATAAAAGATTTTATTAATGGCTTTCTTTTGTCAGCACACTGTGGTAAAGTTTGTACATATTTATATATAATTTTTACATTTTATATATATTTTAATCTCTAGTAAGCATGTTATGGTGTGAGAACAGATTGACAGTGATTATATTATATATAAAAAAAAGAAAGAAATACAATTTTTTATTTGCTAATTTGTAATAAAATATTTCAGTGACCATATGATTAATTTAAAAAGTGATTTTTTATTTTTTAAATTAATGCCTGAGTTGTGCTGTATATCTAAAGATTCAGTGAATGAATGATTGAATAAATAAATAACTCATTCACATAAATGCTCTGTATCTGAATGGCTGAAGAGAGCTGTGCTCTTGCCTTTGGGGAGGTAAGGAGCTCCAGTGAGAGTTGTGGAAGGTGTAAATCCCTTTATCTTTGCCTCTGGATGGAGTTGCTGAACAGACACAGAGGAAGAGCCTGATCCCGTCATCAGCCTGCCTGAGGAGGGCACTGGAAGTCTGATTAGCATGCCGGTGTCACGCTCTCTCACCCTCAGCGGTGCCGTACCGCAGGATAGCTGCCCGCGCTGTGTGATGTGACATTTCAGGAGGAGGTGCATCTGTTGTGTCACACAAATTAGGAGGTGTGGATCTAGAACCTCACTTGCTTGCCTTTTCTTGGAGACTTGGGTTGACTGGGGGTTGCTGGTTTCACTGAGAATTAATATTTTTTCTCAAAGTGCCTCGTTCTAATTGCATATATGGAAATCCTTCATTTAATACTTACAATAAACAAAGAGGTTTTCGTGTGTATGTGCATGGATGCTCTGGGTTTCTATCTCAGCCCTCATTCTGAGTGTTCCAGTGAAGTAATTTAGCACCTGTCCTGTCTGCTGCTTGATATCTGACATGTTGCAGGAGGCTGTCGGTGTTTTGCCTGAGTGTCTATCAATAAGTGGATTAAAGGCTGTTCACACTCCAGCATGAATCACACTCCAGTATGCTGTTTTACAGATTAAGACCCAATCCCCTTTTTATGTGGTAAAAGATTAGATGACTTGGGCCCCGATGAGGAATTAAACCCATTTGTCAGGCCTCGCACTTTGAGTAGGATTGTGTGCGGTTGTGTGTTTGTATGTGTCTACACATAAATTGCTGCACATCTACAGTAATGTCTGTGAGGTGTTAAGGCCACCGTTTTCCTCTCGCAGTCAAGCTCTCATATCTATATACTCACTGTTGCTCAATTTACACTGACATAAGGTTGGGTTTGAGTCATGTAGCAGAATCAATAACGTGTAAATAGATTTTACAGATTTTAAATGTCCTACATGGAAGTGCATTAAATTTATTTGGATCTATCTATCGTTTGTTCTATCCATTGTTCTATCTATTGTTCTGTCATCTATTGTCCTATCATTCAATCTATCATTCTGTCATTCTATCATTCTATCATTCTATTTATTGTTCTATCTATCGTCTTATTGTTATATAGTTCTGTCGTTTATCTGTTGTTCTATTGTTCTGTTGTTCTATCGTTCTCTCTATTATTCTAACATTCTGTCTGTCTATCATCCTATCATTCTATCCATCGTTCTGTCATTTTACAGTATCTATCTATCTATCTATCTATCTATCTATCTATCTATCTATCTATCTATCATTCTATTGTTCTGTCATTCTGTCCTTCTATCGTTCTGTCATTATATCTTTTGTTCTATTGTTTTGTCGTTCTTTCATTCTATCATGCTATCTATCGTTCTGTGTCATTTTATCTATCTATCTATTGTTCAGTCGTTCTATCATTCTATCAGTCGTTCTATCATTCTATTGTTCTGTCATTCTGTCGTTCTATCGTTCTATTGTTCTATCTATCATTTTGTTGTTGAGTCATTTTATCTATCTATCTATCTATCTATCTATTTATCATTTATCTGTCTTTCTATTGTTCTGTCATTCTGTCGTTTTATTGTTCTGTCTACCGTTCTCTTGTTCTGTCATCTATCATTCTGTCATTCTATTGTTTATCTATTGTTCTAGCATTCTGTTCTCTCATTCTCTCGTTTCCTCGTTCTATCTGTCGTTCTATCTATTGTTTTGTCATTCTGTGCTGTCGTTCTATTGTTTTGTCATCTTTTGTTGTCTATTGTTCTATCTATTGTTCTATTTTTCTGTCGTTCTATTGTTTTGTCCTGCTGTTGTTCTATCATTCTATCTGTCGTTATATCATTCTGTCATCCATCTTCTATCTTTCTATCTGTCATTCTATCTATTGTTTTACCGTTCTGTCATTCTGTTGTTCTATTGTCTATCGTTCTGTCATTCGATTGCTCTGTCGTTCTGTCTTTCTATAATTCTATCAATCGTTATATCTATTGTTTTATCTATTGTTTTGTCATTCTTTCATTCTATCATGCTATCTATCGTTGTGTCATTTTATCTATCTATCGTTTGTTTGTTCGTTTGTTCTATCGTTCTATCCATTGTTCTATCTATTGTTCTGTCATCCTGTCATTCTATCTATCTATCTATCGTTCTATTGTTCTGTCATTCTGTCGTTATATCTTTTGTTCTATCGTTCTATCGCTTTGTCGTTCTTTCGTTCTATCATGCTATCTATCGTTCTGTCTGTCATTTTATCTATCATTTATCTATCTATCTATCATCTATCTGTCTATCATTCTGTTGTTCTGTCATTCTGTCATTGTATCGTTCTATCTACCATTCTGTTGTTCTGTCATCTATCATTCTATTGATTCTATCGTTTATCTATTGTTCTAGTGTTCTGTCGTTCTCTCGTTCTGTCTGTCATTCTATCTATTGTTCTGTCGTTCTATCGATCTGCCATCTTTTGCTGTCTGTTGTTCTATCTATCGTTCTATTGTCCTATTGTTCTGTCGTTCCATTGTTTTGTCCTTCTGTTGCTCTACCGTTCTATCTATCGTTATATCATTCTGTCATCCATCTTGTATCGACATCTGTTGTTCTATCTATTGTTCTAGCATTCTGTCATTCTATCGTTCTATCATTCTATTTGTCATTCTATTTGCTCTAGCGTTCTATCATCCTGTCCTATCTATCTATCCTTAAAAATTTTGATTTACATATTCTTCAGAAAAAAATTGCCTATGTTTTCTGCATTTCTAGTGTTACTTATATGGTTGACAATCATTACACATTTAAACTAAGAAAAAAGATCATAAAATTTTATGAATGTATATAAGTTACACATGATCATATCCATTTATTTGAATTTCTGAAAGCATCTAATCCTTTTCCCACATCCATTCGGAGTAGAGCAGTAAAAGTGTTTACACGGATATTTTGGTTTGTGTGACTGTCTCGCTTGCGTCACCGACCAAAGAATCTTCATCTCTCTCACCCTCCTCTCTCCCTCTAAATGTGTGAAAATGAAGTGAAAAAGCGAGTGTTTAAAGCAGGTCACCATATGGTTTCTCTACTGTACATGCACAGTCCTCTTTTACACCAAGGTGCTCCATTAGTGACCTATTGGACACTCTCCAGCAGCTTCAGTAATGGGGCTCTATTCAGGTGTACACGTGTGTGTGTGTGTGTGTGTGTGTGTATAATGAAGTTTCTGCTTGTTTGATTACTGATTAAACATTCAGGCAACACAAGCACAATCGGCTGGCTCAGCCAAGCTAATTGCATTCCCTAAGGAGATGATCCAAGCACAAGCCATCCAATCCTCCCGGATCGGACCACATGGGCAGTCCTATCTGTGAGCATCAGCTCGTGTGCGTGCGTTCGTTGGCCATTGTGTTGTGCTTTGTGCCTGTTCGCGTCTGTTTCAGTTTAAAGGCTCATTAAAACCTGTGCTATAAATAGATGCATATGTCCCCTCGGCTGCAGCGGTGCATTAAACGCGGCGGCTTTCTCTCGCTCTTCGCCTGCGTCGTGCCTGACCTATCCCGATGTGTTCGCTGCTCCTGGAGGACGTGGGAATCCCGACGCTACTGCACAATCCAGTATAGACTTGTCCACAGTTGCATCAGGCAGAATGTGTCTTTCTCTCACATCTGTCCCCCAGAACACAGGTGCATGAGGCTGCTGGGAATATTTCAATACAAAAATAACACATGAACAAAGATTAGCGCACATAGGACATCTGTATTTAGGCATAAAAGGCCTCATTTCCTGTCTTTACTTGTTTCCATGGTCCAGGGTTTTCGAAGAAAAATGCGTATGTATGTATACTTAGCTATACTTTGGGGACAAAACTGTCCGCAGGAGCTTCTCTTGGGAATGCCCTCAAAGGTAAAATTATAAATATTTATTTCAGTGAGGTGGGGTAGGGTTAACATTATAGTTAGGGTTATAAAATCAGACATGCCTAATAAAACGTTAAGCAGCTTAATTAAAAATGAATTTTTGAACAGCTCTTCTAATCTGAGTTGAAATAATATAAGCGTGTGTCCTCAGTGCCCATATACAGATGAAATTTGTCAGTGGCGGGTCACATTATGAGGGCACTGTCCTCTGTCAGACCTCATTGTGCCGTCAGCATCAGAGAAAAGATCCCAGCTGACATTCACACACCTTCCTATATATCTCCAAACGCAGACAATCACAGATTCACTGCGCTCGGACGCACGGGGACCTGAGCAGTGCCGAATGTTGCTGATGATGGACTGCTGTGGGTTTAGAAAAAGAGGGAAAAATAAGGCAGTGACACAACAAGCTGTGACCTACACTAGTCCTGTTAATTCATCATCTACAGGCCTGGCAGCTCTTAAGAGACCGTATTACTGCTTGGTGTCATGATGACTGCTGGATATGCTGGATATGATGCAAACAAAAGGATCACTTCTGAAAAGTGGGGAGTTCAGCTAATGCTGAGGCTAAAGCTAATGCCAGTTAATTAAAGAAGTAGTTCACTTCCAGAATGAACATTTCCTGATAATTTACTCACCCCTTTGTCATCCAAGATGTTCATGTCTTTAATTCTTAAGTCGTAAAGAAATGAGGCTTTTGTGAGGTAAACATTCCAGGATTTTTCTCCATATAGTGAATTTAAGTGGGAGCCAACGGGTTGAAGGTCCAAATAGCAGTTTTAATGCAGCTTTAAAGGGCTCTACACAATCCCAGTTGAGGAATAAGGGTCTTATTTAGCGAAACGATCAGTCATTTTTTAAAAAAACTAAAAAGTCATATACTTTTTAATCACAAATGCTCGTCTTGCACTGTCTCTGCGATGCGCACACGCACCTTCATGCATTACGAAATCACGTTGGAAAAGTCACGCGTGGTTAGTTCTGAATATTTCGGTTTAAAAAATTAGGGCAGAAAACTTTTTTTGGAAAGGGCGTTTGACTTTCTTTGCATGTTCGCTTTGTAAACACTGGGTCTTTACTTCTGCCTACGTCATGCGTGCCAGAGTATGTAATCCGTGAGGTCCAGCTATTGCACAAGCATTTGTGGTTAAAAAGTGTATATATATATATATATATATATATATATTTTTTTTTTTTTTTTTTCTTTTTTTTTTTAAATGACCGATTGTTTTGCAAGACAAGACCTTTATTTTTTGTCTGGGATCGTGTAGAGACCTATAAAGCTGCATTGAAACTGCAATTTGGACCTTCAAACCATTAATCCCCATTGAAGTCCACAATATGAAGAAAAATTCTGGAAAGTTTTCCTCAAAAACCTTAATTTCTTTTCGACTGAAGAAAGAAAGACATGAATATCTTGGATGACATGGGGGTGAGCAAATTTATTAGGAAATTTTTATTCTGGAAGTGAACAACTTCTTTAATTTTACTCAAAATAGCATTATTAGTGTTAATTTAGTATTATTTTTATACTATTATAGTATTTATTAATATTTTGAATTATATATGTTTTTAGATTTTCAGTTTTTGTTTTCATTTTAGTTTAAGGTTTAGTAATTCTGCTGTGCTTTTGCTATTTTTTGTAAATGTTTAAATCTTAATTTTTTTAAAGAAATGTCAACATTTCAATTTTTTGTTTTCATTTTTATTTTCAAAATTTCTACCTTTTATAATGATTTTTTTATATTAAAAATTGTATTTAATTTCAGCTTTATTTAAATTAACAGAAAACATTTTTAATAGAGATGTACCGATGTGTTACCCAATACTCTGTATCGGCCAATAAAGCAATTTTCTGCACTTTTCTGCCATTGGCCGATTGTTTAAAAACAGCCAATGATCAGGGCTGATTATTTCCTGTCAATCAAAATGCAGTGAAAAGCAAGAAAATGTTTCTGATGCTGAATTAAGAGCTGTCTAGGATAATAATAATGGGTAACACTTTATTTTAAGGTGTCCTTGTTATACATGTGATATGTACTTACTATTATAATAATGTATTAATTATGCATAGTTACATGCAAGTAACCCTAAGCCAAATCCTAACCCTAACCATACAGTAAGGGCATGTAGTTAATTAATATTACTCAGTACTTAAATGTAGAATTACACTGTAACAAGGACACCTTAAAATAAAGTGTAACCATAATAATGCATTAACGTTGCACTGTTAAGACAGGTTTTATTTGACCCTATGAACCACCTGCAGTTCAAGTCACAGTTGCCAGGTCTGCGGTTTCCCTTCACAGTTTAATTGTAATGCTCCTCCATTCCAATAATCTTTGTAAGCTTTGTGCTTTGTTACTTCTGATAAGAAACAAAGCCTCAGCTGAAAATCCTGTACATTTTATCACAAAATTCCAACAATATATGGTGTTTTGATGCTCTTACATGACTTCCACTTTAATACAAGTTATAGCCCAAAATAAACATGAATGAACATCACAATGTATGTTGAATTATACAGTACAACTTAACAAATTGTGTCATGTCTCATAATCGCTCAATCAGCGATTTTTTTCAACCTGAAAAAAGGACATCAAATAAAATATCTTGTGAACAATATGTCACTTAACATTACATTTACCTCAGGAAAGTTATCCAATGTTCAAAGCTGGTTATTTTCAGCAGCTATAAAAAATAAAATAAAATCAGAGAGAGCTTATTTACTGTTTATGTATGTTTGCATAAATCTGGCTTGAAGACAAGTTTTATGAAAACTACCTTATGTGCAATTAAGTTGCACAGTATACAGATGTTTTAATATGAGGGTGATTATTATATTTGAAAATAAATAACATCGAATATAATAGTGTTGTTGTTCATTTTAAACTTGAATGTACCAAATAAGAGGGTTCCTTGCAATCTTTCTTAAGATTTTTTACTTAAGAAAACTAAACTATCAGTATTAGGAGATATCATTCTGAATAATCGGCTATTAGTATCGGCAGAGAAAATTTGTATTGGTGCATCTCTAATTTTTAATTGTTTTATATTGAGAGAACAATAACAGCACTGCAAAAACCACCATATTAATTATTAAAATAATTAAAAACACTGTCAATGCACACTGGGGGGAAAAAATGGTGTAGAAGCTATTTTCACTCAGAAATTGCTAGTAAATTTCACATATATAAAAAAGGCAAGTAACAGGTTTAATTAAATGTAAAATTTTGAGATATCTGAGATATTTATAATGAGTAATTTTTAAAAAGTCTTTTCTTTACAGTGCAGTTGTCCTAAAATGTATATCATCGCTAACATTTTGAGGTGCCTCTGTACGTACGGCCTCTTGGCCTCTTTCAAATTAATTTAAAAAAATACATATATAAGTAGGTCATGTTGAAAACTGGACAATGGTCTCCTTTTAAAACATTAAATTGTGGGCATTTAGCCAGCATGCCTATGGCTTTGCGTATCTGGGTGAGATGGAGAATAATGTCGGGTTTATGGTAAATTAGCCCTGCAGAGCTTCTTGACACCCAGTATTGTGCTCTTGTGTCACTCTACCTGATTCATGCGGCTTCCTGTTTACCTTTTTTCTCTGGGTTCATTTGACAGGTCAGTGCATAAATGCATTATGCATTTCACATCACATCATGCTCATTTCTCCTCAGCTTTAGGACAGCTCTCAAATCCCATAATCCTTTGGAGCTCCTTTACAGCACAGCACCCACCCGTCCCTCTCTATGTCTCGTTCTCTTTCTGTCTCTCTTTCCTCTTGCTTAAATCTTCCCATCAGGTGGTCTCTTGTGCTCACACACAAGCATACACTTGTGTATTGTGTATAGATGCTCATGAGATCCACACGTACAGTCCCACACACACACACTTGCTCATGTGGAACAGGGTTTCTAGGATCTGCCAGCATTAAGCTACAAATATGCTCACCGCATCAGTAATCAAGACAATGTGGATCAGCCAGGCTTTTCAGGTAATGTCTGGCAGAATGAGTTCAGGTTTCTGTCACAATCTGACACTGCCCTGTTTACTCCTGGTTTGAAAATCCGTCTCCGGTGATTTGATCATAAGAGGTCAGCTGATAGAGATCGACGCCTTACAAAGCATGTTTAAACATCTAAATATGCATATTTACAGTATTTATCATGTTTAAATGTTATCACAAGTTAAAATAACTTTTCAGTTTTTAATAAAATGTAATGAATATATACATGATCCATCAGAAATCATTCTAATATGCTGATTACTCAAGAAACATCTCTTCTTATTATTCATGTTAAAAGCAGTTGTGCTTAATATATTTTGGAAACTGGGATAACATTTTTTCAGGATTCTAGTAAAAAGAACAGCGTTTGTTTGAAATAGAAATCATTTGTAACATTATAAATGTCACTTTTGACCAAATTTAATCAATCACTGCTGAACAAAAAGTATTCATTTATAATAAAGTATTAGTTTGATTGATGTTCTCCTCACGTTTGTACTTTGGGTTTTGAAAATTTGGTTTTGTTTCCAAAGCACCAGTACAAAACAACACATGCATCTATTTGTAATGTAATGCAAAGGTTCAAAAGAATGCGGGAGTCAATTTCTGCTGAAGGCAAGTGGAAATGAGATACAAATTCTTTCCGCTTGCAGTGTGTCAGTCACATTTGTCAAGAAAATAAGTGAGAAAACATAAATACACAGTTTGGCCAATTCATATCGTCAATAGCAGTTCAGTTTCATGATTTAGTACAAGCTGTCATGAAGCAACAGCCAGAGATGTCAGCCTTAAAGGGATAGTTCACCCAAAAATCTATCATTAATTACTCACCTTCATGTCATTCCAAACCTGTAAGACCTTTGTTCATCTTCAGAACATCTGACACGTTCAAGGGCCAGAAAGGTAGTAAGGACATTGTTAAAATATGTTCACGGTGGTCAAGAGAGTACCACGACAAAGAAATGTACACGCATGCGTCGTGTACTCTCATGAATGTACGTCAAAGACTGACACAGTAGGGAAGAAATTGTTGAATAAAGTCGTTATTTTTGTTTTCGTTGCACACAAAAAGTATTCTCGTAGCTTTATAAAATTAAGGTTGAACCATTGATGTCAAGTGGACTATTTTAACGATGTCCTTACTACCTTTCTGGGCCTCAAACTTAGTTGCACTGCTGTCTATTTAGGGTCAGAAAGCTCTTGGATTTCATCAAAAATATCTTAATTTTTGTTCTGAAGATGAACGAAGGTTTTCCAGGTTTGGAACGACATGAGGATGAGTAATTAATGACAGAATTTTAATTTTTGGGTGAACTTTCCCTTAATGTGTATGACTGCAGTTGAAAGTATTAGTTTAAAGATGAAGCTTTTCTGAGAGTCTTTTACCATGTGATCTTCTACAGGACAGTATATTTTGATTTTGGCCCATATTCAAGTGAATTTTTGGGTGATGGGTGTGACCCAAATGTCTTGTCTGTGGGTTGGAATTTTTGGTGCAATAGATTTGAGTGTATGAAAAGATCCCTTTCTGAACACCCTTTGTGCTACACTATACACTGGAGCTCAATATAGTTAATGCTTTGATTCTCACACCATAAATCTTTGTGGAGGGCAGGAGGTATTGAGACTTTATTTGCAAGAACTGGTCCATTTTTCAAAAGCATCCATGGACAAGGATAGATGAAGTCTGTGGGGAGCAGAGCTGGTTGGAGTTGTGTTTTTATCCAAAGCCCAGTGGGACCTCTGGAGGAAAGAGTTCCATGGATGCTCCAGGCTGATTGGAATGCAGGGGGAACGTCAGATCGGCAGGAGATTAGAGTGAATTGAGACATGTATCAGAGCAGGGGAGTGCTGCCTTTGATTGGGTACTTTTCTGGGTGGTTCGCCATCCACAAACCCTGCTTTCATTCAGTTCTCTTTCATTTCTAGTTCTCTCTCTCACTCATTCTCTCTCTCTCTCCCCCTCTCCCTCTCTCTCTCTCTCTCTCTCTCTGACAGGTGCGGAATGATTTGACCAGTGAGCTGGAGAAGGCAGACATCCAGATTGCAGACACTGAGAGTTTCTCTAATGATCCCTGTGTGAATGTGAAGAAACTGAAGGTAAGGGTGCTCATAGGCCCCGCCAACAAAATATAACTAGCTTACAGTGCACACTCAAATATAAATATATATATATTTTATTCCTGAACTTATGTTCAGCTATTCTCTTTAATAATAACTTTTAACTATTTTTTAATTTTTCGGATCATCAGTCATCAAAGCTCGATAAATATTGGTCACAGACAGCTAAATGCCATTTTAAGTCTGATTTATGTAACAAAGTGGTGATGTTTAAGTGTGTGAGTTGTTTACTTACTTTTTTAAATTAGTCTTCCCATTAACACCATTATATTATTCATTCATACTGATTCGCAAACACAGAACGCACGCAAACACAAGAGAGATTTATGACATGAACAAATCACAGCCGATCATAACCAGTCATATCCAATCATATCATGATGGAAGCATTGCCTCCTCTCATGTGACTTTCCCCCATTCATTCTCAGTTACCCCCCAACAAACTCACCGCACACTTTAGGGGGACTGTTAAAACTTAATGGGCTCAGGGGAGGCAAGAGAGACACTGACTTCTGTAACTTTTCCTGCTGGTGTTGCTGTTGGACAATGTTTCTTCAAAAAAATGAGTGATGATTTCTACACTTTTTAATTTAATTTAATATTTTGTAATATTTGTAATTATATATATATATATATATATATATATAAATCTTACTGAAAGTTGTTACATTTGTGCTTAAAATAGGAAGGGGAAAAAACTCCAGAGGGGTAAAAAAAAAATTTGATCTTATATATATATGCAAAAAATGAGTTTTGTTTAAAACTAAAATTTTCCTTTTGAATAGAAAATGTAGTCAACTAGTAGTTGTTCATTTTAAGGATTAGTCGATTATTAGTCAACGCTTAATAGACCATATAAATTTTCATACAAAAAGCTTGCCACAATGCACCGGCAGATATAATAATTATAAATGTGTCAGGGAAAACAGCAAGGAAACTGCATTAACATTTTAATAATTTACTGATAAACTAGTGCTTTCTTTGTTTTCTGCTTAAGAGACTGACACTGACTCGTCATCTCCGCTGTAGTGGATGCGTTTACATGTTTCGTACGGATTATATAATCTGAGAATATTTGTTTTCTATTTGAATTGGTTCATTTAAAAGTGGACATTTTACTCTCTATAGATAGCCTATATTTTTAATGTTTTTAAGACAAGTATACACAGAGTTTCCAGTTTTGCGCTCAAGTTCACAAAGACCGAGGCGGCGGAAAGCGCATCCTGTTTGCTTTTATCATTTGCTTTCAAGCCCAACGTTTCGTTGTTATTGTGAGTGCACACAAATAAACGTAGTCTTTACAGATTTGAAAGATGTACTACTTTTATCTGTATGACCAAAAATGACGGAGTATTTTAAGAGCAAGTGACCGCACCGGCGCCTCCATCTAAGCGTACTACTGTACTACTGTTCAGCAGCTTCCACACTCCGCACAAACACTTCAATAGCGCACATTTTTCTAAGCTAACATTAGACTGAGTGGCCATTAGGTTGACACTACTTACATTTTTAAGAAGAAAAGCCATATTTGAGGTCAATGAATGATATGTGAGCACTTGGATGTCCTGCCCGATGTACTATAATACCACATAGACCAGCTGTTAACGATCTGTCCGTCACGGACTGCGTGACTGTGCCACTTCATGTGTTTTTTCTAATCAACTAATACAATTTTGGTCGACCAAGCCTCTTCTCAACGACTAACGGTTAGTCAACTATTAGGGTGCAGCCCTACAAAATATCATAGTTGAAGATTTATGCATTTATACATGTGTAAACAATGAGAAGTTGACTCTGTAATCACGTGATATGCTAATGAGCTGTGATGTCATTGTTTAACCATTACAGCTTTAGCTTTGGATGACTTTTAAAGAGAATGCTAAAAAGTTTTCTTAGTCATTATACACACCTAAAGTGGCATGAATTCCATTATCAATTTATTCAGTATGTTTATGATCTGAAAAGTCATTGTTCCATTGTTGTCTGCTGCTTCTCTTACTTTGCAATTTCCACCTCCAGGTTTGTTCCCACCTTTTTTTTTCTTTTTTTTTTGCTGAGTCATTTTTTTTCCCTACCGTGAAACTATTATGACTTCTATTACCTGCCTGACTTAGTACTTCCATTATCGCAATTCCCCAAATGGCGAGGAACTGCTGAAGAACTGTTTCTTCAAATTCTGCACTGTCAGATTTTTCACCAGTTGACAGCAACTCTTAGAGTCTGTAAATTCAACATTATATTTTGCACTGACACGGCTTTGCGGGGCAACAGTCACTGGTTTTGCGTTATATAAACTCATAAACAAAATGTTGAGATTTTTGAATCTCAGATCCACTGTAGGTGGGTTCCCATGTGCTGTGTAAATGTGGGAAAGTCTCGCAACCATGGACTTCATAAAGCAAAGCGAGTGGTGACCGAGATCCTTGGGCAGTCTGGCCTGGATCCAGCCTCCATTTTGCCTGGTTGGAAGAAGCTTGTGTTTGCCAGGACTCCAGGATAGCTGGAGCCACGTACACAGCTGGAGGGTTTCAGGTTAAGTGCCCACGCCGTCGGGAGCGGCAGCAGGCTTTGTAACGGCTGCTGATTGTGAAGCATGAAGCGCCTGACCCAAGCAGTTGCTCCTGAAAAGGAAAGCAGGAGTATTTCACACAATAGCTCCAATATCTCAGCATGTTTTTTGGCAACGCTGAAAAGCAGAGGGTGGTATTGTGGCAAATGAGACAGTCTCTGAGAAACGTCTCAAGGAAACCGTTTACCACAGGCCACACATACACTTTCAAACAGCGTTTGAATGCAGCCCCATCATGAACCCCGTTTATGTCATTGTCCCGAGTTTAGAGCGGGTCTGGGATCAGATTTAATGCTTCCGCTGTGATCTTACCTGTTAACGCTACTGTTTTCAGAGCTTTCGACAAAATGCCATCCCACCCACTGGAGTCATTATTTTCACTCCTGCTTGAACATGATAGTTTTCATCTTGAGCAGCTCATTAGCTGTGCATGTTAAATGCTCTTCCTGTAGCCTCATGCTTGAAGATGACATCCCAAGAGGAAAAAGCAAAAAATAGATTCAGAAATGATTTCTTAAAGTCGCTGGTGGGCATTTCAATATCCCGGCAGCTGTGACACATCTTTTGATGGATCGGGCCTCGGCACCCCTCAAACGAGACTGTCTGACTTGAAATTTTCATTGGCATTTGCTGGAATCAAGAGCAATATCGTTAAGAGGGCAGAGAGGGATATTATTACATCCTGATACGCAGAATGAGAAAAAGGATACTTAATAACCTCAGAAGAATACGTAGGTCTCGTTGCGTTAGCATGGCCTTTAGCACATGACGGATGCGTTTATTCGTTTTTGTGGGCTCAGTCTTGGCTTCATTGTCTTGAAGGCCCTGTGTATAGAAATCCTGCTCCAGTGATGGATTGATTCTCAGTGATGCAGAACTGGACGAGGTGGAAACACAATGCTGAAGTGGGCTGAATTATTTACAGACTCAATCATGCAGCGTGAACGCTGGTTACAGATGCAGATCTCTGTTTTTCTCTGGATATGAAGCAATTCACACTGCTGATACTGTTTCTCTGTAATACACTTGTGTTAATATGTCTCACCTAGGAAAGCAACACACCCTAGCTGCGAAGATGCTTACATATTTTTTGCAGTTTTTCTCATGAAAAACTTGCTTACTTTTATTTTTGGGCATTTTATTAATAGAGGCGGTGAAAGAACAGACAAAAAATGATACGGAAGAGATGGATAACAAGACTGGGAATTGGCCCAAGCTGGATTTGAACTCGAATGACTTTTTACAAGCGAGCAGAGTGTGTGAAATAAGTCATTTTATGCAATATTGTTTGGTGCCTCTAGTTGTGCGGAAATTAACGTTTAACTTGTAATTCAGACATTTGCAAACATTTTGGGACAGATTTGACCATTTTTACCATTTAATTAAAGCAATAATGTCAGTTTTTTTTATTATTATTAGCATTTTAACTTCCTGTTTATTAATTTTTTGTTCATTTTATTTTATGCAATCATTTTAGAACAAAACCCTTTGTGCTTACCAGCCACCTTTCATCATATGTTTTATTTTTACCTGATCTCATGACAAAAACGTACCTGTGGGAAATTTTCGCAAGACGTAAAATACATACCAAGTAAACATCACTGCAGTTTTCAACACAAATGAACACCAGAGGTGGTAAAACAGCGAGCACTTGTAATCGTTTTTCATAGTTATGATTACAGATTCATATTTTTTGCTTTTTGGACATAACAAGCTTGTTCGGTAGCTCAGCCGGTATGGAATTGGACTTAGGATGCAGAATCCTTGGGTACAAATCCTGTGACAAATATGACTCACGATGAACAACCTGAAAGATGAGAGATTGAAAAACAAGCTAAAATGGCATGCTTGCGATTGTGTTTTTACGTCACATTCGCTTTTGTTCATACCATCGGGTAGGTTTAGGTGTAGTGCAGATGGTATGTTATTTTAAGACGTCATAGAGCATTAGAGTTGTAGCGCCACTCAATGGACGTTTCAAGTCAGAAATGTGGTAACGCGTACAAAACCAACATCACATAAAACATACCATATGTACGTTCATCTGTTTAGGGGAAAAAAACACTCTTTTAGCGCCACTCACATAGAATATGTCACAAAACGTACATGGTTCCCACAGGTACATTTTCGTCATGGGATCCGGTTGCTTTATTTAAATCTCTTCAGCCATTAACTACCTGTTTGATTTTGTTCTCTGCCCCTCTCAATAGGATAATGATGTTCGGATCATCATCGGTCAGTTTGATGAGAATCTGGCTGCTAAAGTCTTCTGCTGTGTAAGTTAGCCAGCTTCATACACAAATCATGTTTCAAATCATGCATCAGACATGCTTGTCTCAAAGATATTTAGCTGTGTCAGCTTTGGAAAAAAGACTGCAGTCAATATATTTTTCCTTTGGCTGAAATGATATGTCTCTTGAGTCTCTGATTTTGTGTGTGTGCTCCAGGCCTACAACCTGAACATGTATGGAAGTAAGTACCAATGGATCATCCCAGGATGGTACCAGGGGAACTGGTGGGAGCAGGCGAACTCCACAAACTGCACCACGAAGAAGCTGCTGACAGCCATGGAGGGATACATCAGCGTGGACTTTGAGCCTCTCAGTGCCAAACAGATTAAAGGAATATCAGGAAGAGTGAGTGTCTGCAATGCGGTGGGATCTCAGGAGTTATGAATGACATTTTCGATTCTGACAGAAAAAAAAATCCACCATGTGGAATAGGAAAAAATGATGCATTGCAGTTTCACCTACTGCATTTCAGTTTCAATAGATAAGCTTAGCTTTTCTTAGTTTTTTCTGTTGAAGTGACCATCTTGGATCAGCATATCCAGGCTGGTTTATGTTGGTTAGTACTGATTTGGCACTAGTCTAGATGTTTTACCAAACTTATTGATATTCATGAACATTATTCATCATCATTTTATAGAAAATTAAATTGTGACACTGGCCCACAAAACCAGCCCTAAGCGTCAGTTTTTTGAAGCTTTCCATTGATATTGTTAGGATAGGACAATATCTGTCTGAGATACAACTATTTGAAAATCTGGAATCTGAGGATGAAAGAAATCTAAATATTGAGAAAATTGTCTTTAAAGTTGTCTAGATGAAGTTCTTAGCAATGCATATTACTAATCAAAAATTAAGTTTGGATATATTTACAGTAGAAAATTTACAAATATCTTAATATCCTAAAGATTTTTGGGATAAAAGAAAAATCGATCATTTTGACCCATACAATGCATTTTTGGCTTTTGCTACAAATATACCCATGCTACTTAAAACTGGTTTTGTGGTCTGGGGTCACAATTTTAATAACCTTGATTAGGCCTAATATTTTGAATAATTCAAAATGCGAGAAATATTGTAATTACACTTCTTTTTTATTAATTTTAAAATTAAATGTTAACATTAAATAGTATGTTTTATATAACATAATAAATGCATGACCATTTTTATCATTGATAATAAAAAGAAAATTTTTTTGGAGCACAAATTCCGCATATTTGAATGATTTCTGAAGGATCGTGTGACACTGACGACTGGAGTAATGATGCTGAAAAATCAGCTTTGCATCACAGGAATAAATTACATTTTAAAATATATATGAATAGAAAACTGTTATTTTAAATTGTAATAATATTTCACAATATTACTGTTTTTACTGTATTATTAATCAAATAAATGCAGCCTTCTAAGCACAACTTAGACTTTCACTTGAATGTAATGTCACCATTACATTACATTTTTGTAATTAAAATAAAAAAATATATGAAATAAAATAATAATAAATTTAAATGTTAAATAGAATAGTTTTAAAAATATATAAAACCAAAATGGACACAAATATTAGATGTTTAAGAACATGTGTTCCCTTTCAGTCAGTCACGTTCGATGTTACATCGACTAACGTTAGGGTTCTCACTTAGGAGCCACCTAACGTCAGTCGACGTAACGTCTCCATTCCCTCCTTCAGGGAACGAGGGTTACATATGGAACCGAGACATTCCCTTTCAGTCAGCCACGTTCAACGTTACGTCGACTGACGTTAGGTGGCTCGCAAGTGAGACCCCTAACGTCAGTCGACATAACGTCGAACATGACTGACTGAAAAGGAACGTCTCGTTATGAATGTAACCAAGACATTTCAAGCTGGATTTTTAAGATTTCAGATTTTTATCATCTTGTGAATCACCCAAAATTTCACAGTGCTGCTTTATCTATCTGTCTTCAGACGCCGCAGGAGTACGAACGGGAGTACAACCGTGAGCGAGAGCAGAAAGGAGTGGAGGCCAGCAAGTTCCACGGCTTTGCCTACGATGGCATCTGGGTGATTGCGAAGACCCTCACACGCGTCATGGAGCTCCTCAGACACAAAGAGAGGCACGACATGTACCACAACTTCACAGTAGATGACCGCGAGGTGGGCAAAATGGTCCTGGATGTGATGAACGAAACCAACTTCTTTGGAGTGACGGTACGTTTGTGTTGATGGATGATCTACAGCTCTTCTTGGGACATGTTTACAATTCCCTAACATGATTCCCTGAAAAAAGCCACTGTGACAATCACGATTTTATTTTAGATTGAGCCGTCAAGCTGTTTCCTAAAGCTGAAAAGTCAAAAGAGGGCCATTTTTATTGCTGCAAACTGCCTGCGAGAGGCTGAGGGAGGGCAAACATTTCAGAATGCGACTTGGGATTGGAGGCTAGTAATGCTAAACATGCGATGTAGCTGACAGAATGAGAGCCAGATAAGAGGTAGGGAGATAGTTGGTATGCAGGGAGTGTCCCGTCTGCAGACATCACTGAATGTGTGTTTGTTTATGAGAACGCACTGCTGCAGGCTGCCAAAAGAGAGAATCACAGAGCGCAAAAAGAAGGCAAGTCAGCAAATCTAAAGGAACGCGCTGAAGCTGAACCGAACAAAAACGGAAGGAGTTTCGATATTGCAGTAAATGCTGTTGGTTTGGGAAATGAATAGGGGGTTAATGGGCATTTTGGGTTTTAGTACAGTATGTCCTCCAGCCCTGCATCTTCAGCTTTTATCCAGCAGTTATCTCTCATGTGTAGTAGAGTATGTTTTATATTTGCCCAGGCTGCTAACAAACAATGTGTGTGCCGCGAGACCTCAGAGTAGAAGCGTAATGGAGAGGAAAGAAAAACAAACACATATAAAAAAGGAAAATACTACTGGAAGACCAGTGGAAATATGAGCAGAAAGGCAAATAAGAGCATTCGCCCATTCTTTCCCCCTCTGTATATAAAGGGAGATATATCATTACAATAATGGTTACTGGCCAAAATGAAAGAATTAATTTAATTGTCTCAGTCTGTATTGTATATTCAACTGATAATTTCCTCAATTTTACATTTAAATTACTTTTGCTGTCATCTAACATTCACTTAAAGTGAATTCTTGAATTCTTAAAAGCACTAATAATTTCATAACGCTGTTAAATACAATCTTTAGCAAATCTTTAGGTCTAAAAAAAACTCTTAGCCATTTATCTGTTATCCACGATAACAAAACAATAATTATCAGCATTTTAATATCGTGCATCACTACCTACCGTATAAGTGAAGTTTTAATGGCTGATCTGATTCCCAATATTCATGATCTCATATTCTAATTTAGAAATAGGACTTCTTCTCATCAGAGCTGAATGATTGCAGAGAATCTTCTGGAACATAGTCCCATAAAACTAGATTGCAATCTGACTTCAACAGATTTAGTGGTCCCGCAAGGATCAGGTTTGTCTCGTACCGATGGCTGGGTCTTTGTCCAACAGAACGGGCTGTTCTAGCTTCTCCATCAGACTTTGAGTCCTCTGAGAAGAGCTATCGATCGAGTGCCAGCATGCCTCAGGAAGTAAAACATTATCTTAGAGAAGTCTCTGTGGATCATTTTGAGTGGAGAGCAGTGCTGTGCTGCTTTCATTTGGTTAAGAGAGGGTTAGGGCAACTTCCTGATAGTATGTTCTAGAAGAAAACGTACTTTTCAATTCAAAAGTTTGGGGTCAGGAGTAGAAAATGAATACTTTCTTGAGCAGCAAACCCACATATTAGAATCATTTCTGAAGGATTATGGGACACTGAAGACTGGAGAAATGGCTGCTAAAAATTCAGCAACTACCAATTATATTTTTAATTATTATATTAAAATAAAAAACATTTTAAATTGTAATAATAATCCCCAGTATTACTGCTTTTACTGCATTTTTGATCACATAATGCAGTCTTGAAGGGATAGTTAAACCAATAATGAAAATTCTGTTATTAATTACTCACCCTCATGTCGTTCCAAACCTGTAAGACCTTTGTTCATCTTCTGAACACAAATTAGAATATTTTTGATGAAATCCAAGCGCTTTTTGACCCTGTATAGACAGTAACACAACTGACACATTCAAGGCAAATTGTCATTATTAAAAGTCATTATTTTTGTTTTCTTCGCACACAAAACATACTTTTGTAGCTTCATAAAATTACAGTTGAACCACTGATGTCACAGACTATTTTATCGATGTCCTTACTACCTTTCTACTACCTTGAACATGGTAATTGCGTTGTTGTCTATGCAGGGTCAGAAAGCTTTAGGATTTCATTAAAAAATATCTTAATTTGTATTCCAAAGATTCGTTGCTTTCTTATATAAGCATCCTGAGTATAAGGATACTGAAAAGAATCAAGAAACAATACCGGTCGAAAGTGTTGAAAACCTAATTTGTTCAGTTTTCATTGAAATTTACACAGCTTCATGTACTTTGAAATTAAAGCAGAAAGAAGAAAATCAATATCTAATCTAAATTTCTAAATCAAAGCCTCTTTTTGCAGATGTAACAGCAGATGGAAATCAAATATTGTTTGCAAAGTTTCCGAAAATGTGTTGTACTTGTACTGTAGGTGTAGAATTGCTTTCATGCTTGTGTCCAGTTCAAAATGCTGTGGTAGTATTTTTGGTTCAGGGTGACACTGTGTAAGTCACCGACTCTGGATCCAGCAAAAAAGTAAGAGACCATCATGCTTCCTCCTCCGCGTTTGACAGTTGGTGTCACGCTAAGAGAAACCATTCTTTCACCTACTCGATTCCATATACAGTTTTTATTACGTTTCAGTTTTTGTAACTTTAAACATGTTTCTTGGCACCACTTACTTTTGTAACTTTTCAAGTTATTAAGTGGACTTGAAATGCTTAAAGGATTAGTTAACTTTTTCAGAAGAAAAATTTCCTGATAATTTACTAGCCCCCATGTCATCCAAGATGTTCATGTCTTTCTTTCTTCAGTCAAAAAGAAATTAAGGTTTTTAAAGAAAACATTCCAGGATTTTTCTCCATATAGTGGACTTCAATGGGAAACAATGGGTTGAAGGTACAAATTGCAGTTTCAATGCAGCTACAAAGGGCTCTACACAATCCCAGGTGTGGAATAAGGGTATTATCTAGTGAAACAAAAAAAAAATAGAAAATGTATATATACTTTTAACCACAAATGCTCATCTAGCTCTGCATCCACAACTTGCATTACGTAATCATGTTGGAAAGGTCACACATGGTTAGTTCTTTGTGTATGAAGAGGTACAAAAAGGTAGGGTACACTCTAAAAAATGCTGGGTTAAAAATAACCAGAACTTGGGTTATTTGGCAACTCAGCGCTGAGTAAATATTGGACAGAACACATGCTGGGTTATTTTGACCCAGCCGTTGGGTTAAATGTTCTTACCAAACATGCCGGGTTATTTTATTTAAGTCAACTATCGTTTAAAAATTATATATTGCAGGCTTAAAATGGACTGGAACTTATAAAAACACACACAGAATTACTAGAGGCAACAGCAATAATCAAAGCATGAACAGTTATTATTAAGCAAGAGCACATGGACAAAATACAAGACAAATTGAATTTATTTGGGTGAATACAGCATAGTTTACAATATTACATACATTTTGCGTTTAACAAGCATTTTAGACTTTAAAAAAAATTTAACATTTAAAAAATAGCATTTTAATTCTAGTGTATTCAACCTTTCTCTGTAATCACTCTTTACCGAAATAGCACTAATTCTCCTGTCGGTATGTCACTGAAATCTGAGGCGGTGAAGGGCTGCGGTGAACCACAGCCTCACGTTCCACTCGTAGCTGAAAGATGCCATGACTGACTCTAAAACCTTCCCATAAACAAACAGTACTGACATTAGAGAACATATTTTAACATCAAATAAACTTAGTACTATAACGAATAAAAGCCATGCATTTTTTATGCAAGGCAAAAGGCGTTTCCATCATGCAAAGTGACAGCTGCTAATGCAGCTGACATCTCGTCCTTATGTTGCGTAAAATAATACTTTAATAAGACTTTACAAATAAAATTATATGTATACAAACCTTTATTTCACTAAAGAAGTGCACCAAATCAGCAGCGCTGAGAACCGCTCTCTCCTAGAGGACTTAAAAAGGCCCACACACTGACTGTAACTCAGCAGCCGGGTTGTTTCGTCAGAGACAAGCTTAACCCAGCGGTGGGGAAAAAAATAAAAATAAACCCAGCGTTAAAAATGACCCAGCAACTTAGTTACAGAAAAACTACCCAGCACCTGGGTAAAAAAATATTAAAAATAACCCAATAAAATGACCCAATGAGTTGAACCCAGCATTTGAGTTAAAAAAAATAACCCAGCATTTTTTAGAGTGTAGGAAGAAAAACTCAACTCATCTCATTTTCCTCTCCTTCAAAATCGTCCAACATTGTCGTTTTACCTTTTTTGTAAAGGGCGTTTGACTTTCTTTGCACGTTCGCTTTGTAAACACTGGGTTGGTACTTCCACCTATGTCACGCGTGACCTTTCCAACGTGACTGCATAATGTTTGAGGTCAGGCTAGTGCAAGACGGGCATTTATGGTTAAAAAAAAACATATAAATTAGCATTTTTCTTAAAAATGACATGAAATTGACATTCCTCAGCTGGGATTGTGTAGAGCCCTTTGATGCTGCATTGACACTGCATTTTGGACCTTCAACCCGTTGTTTCCCATTGAAGTCCACTATATGGAGAAAAATCCTGGAATGTTTTCTTTAAAAACCTTAATTTCTTTTTAACTGAACAAAGAAAGACATGAACATCTTGGATGACATCGGGGTGAGTAAATTATCAGGAGATTTTTATTCAGGAAGTGAACTAATCCTTTAAATTTCAACAAAAACCGGATTCACCCAGATTTTATAATATTAGAAAAGTTAAAAAAAGACTATTGCACTGCAGATGTGCACTGTTGTGACTTGTAGTCAACATATATATATATATATATATATATATATATATATATATATATATATATATATATGTATATGAAGAGTTCAGATGCAAAACCAGATAAAAGCCATCTCAGTCAAAAATGAGATAATGATACTGAGTGAATGCTCCTGACACATATTATACGTCCATCAAATACTTTTTCTTCAAACTCGCTAAAATACCAGCCTCAGCCCAATCAGAAGTACCGGTACTTTACATAGAAACCTATACATCCGAGCCTGATAAAAATGCATTTTTTAAAGAAAGACGTCAGATGGATTTATCTGGTTTTGCATCTGAACTCTTCATATATATATATATATATATATATGACTGTGTCAGCACAGCCCTAGTTTACACAATCTCAAAGCGTCATTTCATCTTCAACAGACCATTGATATAATTTTTTATATGTGTGAGATATTGCAGGGCCAAACTAGCTGCTCTCTGCTATTTTAAGCAGCTGTTTGGTTGATTCGATAGCGACATCATCATTTGCTTCCATCACCTTCATCACCTCCACCCACAACCCCTTTTACAGGCCTGAGGGTGCTTTGCACACCTGTGTGACCTCCATAAGGCCTCCTGCCCGGCCTGTCCACACCTCTGCACAGACTCGCACTCACACACGCTGATAAAATGTGCCATCAACACGTTTGACCCTTCAGCCCACACCTGCAGCGCGACGCGATCTATTTCCAGCTGTTCTAATGTTATGAAACCAGTCTAAAAAAAGAAACTGAGAAAGTCTTCATTGATTTAGAAAAACTCCCCAACTGCTGTTACAGCTTGAGTCTTAAAGGAACAGTTCATCTTTCGTTCTTCCATCAAACACAAAAGGAAATGTTTGCAAAATGAATCATGAAACAACAAAATACAACCTACGTTTCTTCTTGCTGTCTCCACGATGTTACAAGAATGACATCCTGTTCGGCATATAAATTTTGGAAACTGTGAAGGATATGTACATTTTCACAGGTAGGGCTTTAGAGTCAGTAAATTTCATTTGACAAAGAGCACTGCCGTTCACATTATATATTGTTTACCCGCATAATTCTGAATTGCGGCTTTAATGTGTTTTGTGAGGGCGTGCATTTATCCAGCATGCCCACGTCAGAGCTGCTAAACAAAGAATCGTATTGCAGTGGGACCGGAGTCTGCTCTGCACTTCAAAGACAGCAATTTTTAGAGATACGATCGCTTCTGAGTTGCCTCCCATGGTTTTAATGGGCTTCTAATTATTGCCATGGTAATGCAGTATGCCTCTCACCTGTTATTTTATTGGGCCGAGTGATCCCAAATCCTTTTAAATGGCTCATTAGGCAGCTTCAGGGGCAGACAGACAGCAAACCGCATTTATACTTTTTCTTTTTTTACGACATAATGAGCAAACTAGATAATATTTTGATCCAGTGATGAAGCTTTTAAAAACTATTTATGTAAAAATGCTATATACCTGTCTGCACTTTGATCAGATATCCCTGATTAACTTGCAACATCTGATGAGGCTTCACATCGTATTTAAAGTCATGATTTTGCGGGAAATTCCTCTGTTAATGATTGTGTTTTGTAACTGGGTGAAGCGATTTATTATTTATATGTACTTAATATTAATTGGTTTCTTCCCCTTAGGAAGATGCATTTAATCCAAAGTTTCTAACTTTATTGTGATGATATCTCAAGGGCACAAGAAAGAACGTGCAAGTTCTCAGTAGCCTTTTTATATTTCCTGGACTGCTGTTGTTTTTAAATGAACCTATAACTTTCCTTCACAATTGTGCTACTTCTTTCTAAGGCTTGTATTAGTAGTGCTTGCTGAAAGAAGAAATTTACCTAAATTCTTAATTTTATGATACTGATACAAGATGTTTTATGTTGATAAATAACATACACAATTGCAACAATAAAAAATAAAAATAAATCATCATTTAAATTTTTTTATTTAATTTAATTATTTTTATTTTATTTACATTTTCATTTTTATTATACTGATACAGGATGTTTTATTTTGAAACATCTGATCAATAATATGCAGAACTGCAACAGTAAAAATTATCATTTTATTTTATTTTTTTATTTTATTTTATTTTATTTTATTTACATACATTTTCAATAATGTGATACTGATACATGATGTTTTATTTTGAAATATTTGATCATTAATATGCAGAACGGCAACAATATTTTATTTTATTTTATTTTATTTTATTTACTTTTATTCATTTTCAGTTTTATGATACTGATACAGGATGTTTTATTTTGAAATATCTGATAAATAATATGCAGAACTGCAACAATGAAAATAAAAATGAATCATCATTTTTATTTTATTTTATTATTTTATTTTATTGTAATATATTTACATAATTTTTTAATTATTTAATTTAATTTAATTTTTAATTAATTTAATTTTTTTTATGATACTGAGACAGGATGTTTTATTTTGAATCTATCATATTATTTATCTAATAAATAATATGCATAACTGCAACAATATTTTTTGTTTTATTTTATTTATTTACATTTTGAATTTTATGATACTGATACAGGATGTTTTATTTTGAAATATTTGATAAATAATATGCAGAATTGCAGCAATAAAAAATAAAAAATAAATCATCATTTTATTTTATTTTATTTAAATTTTCAGTGTTATGATACTGATACATGATGTTTTATTGTGAAATATCTGATAAATAATATGCAGAATTCCAACAATAAAAAATAAATTATAATAAATATATATATATATATATATTTTTTTTTTTTTTTTTTTTTTTTACATACATTTTCAATTTTATGATACTAATACAGGATGTTTTATTTTTAAATATCTGAAAAATAATATGCAGAACTGCAACAATATTTTATTTTATTTTATTTACATATATTTTCAATTTCATGATACTGACACAGGATGTTTTATTTTGAAATATCTGATAAAGAATATGCAGAATTTACCTATTTACATACATTTTCAATTTTATGATACCAATACAGGATGTTTTATTGTGACATATCTGATAAATAATATGCAGAACTGCAACAATATTTTATTTTATTTTATTTCCCAGTAAAGCATTCCAGTCCTCCTCAGCTGGCACAACCTGGCAACCTCTCAGACCTCTGTGTGCTCCATTAATTTAACAAATCAATTGTGCTGCAATTAATTATGTTTGCCTCGAGAACACGATCAATTCACAGATCTTTAATCTAATAAATGGCCTAAAAAACAAGCACTGTGCCAGACATCAAACTATACACTCCCAATTTGTTGCTGTGCCAAGAGTAAAGGATATGGCAACAAGATGGAAAATCGATCCCTGTAAGATATATCTGTCCAACTCAGATTATGTACCACGATGTATCATCTCAACAGTGCAATCGAGACTTCTGCAAACTGTCCATTTACACGTGATAAGCAGCTCTTGTGAAAGTTCTTTGTTGTGTGTTTCTGCAGGGTCAGGTGATGTTCAGGAACGGGGAACGCATGGGAACCATAAAATTCACCCAGTTTCAAGGTAAGTCCATTAGATGGTCATTTTTCATGGTTAACAAGCCTTTTTATAGAAAATACAGGATCAGATTCGGATCTTTCAGCCGATGTTGATCATCCGCCATCTTAAACGAACATCTCACTCCGTGATAGTGTCATTTTGTAGAGTGGGTGCGACAAATATCTCAGCGTGGCGACTGTGCCATACATCACGTAGACGATCGGCATGCTCAGCGGCAGCGTCGGCGCCGTCCTGTAGCTTAATGGGGTCAGAGAATTCCCCTGCTCGGCCCTCTGATGTGATTAATCCAGTGTGTGTATGTGTGTTTCCTGAGGGCAGGGGAGATTAACTCTGGTTTGTGGGATTTAATCTCGGAGCAGGGATTCCCCCCTCGCACCCCACGGCAGCCGCAGGCCAGCGTTCCCCACCCTCTTCAGTCTTATCTGCTTCAGCGCAGAGGCTTCCCCCCCATAGTGTGTTACATCACCTCTTCAGACTGTATTTGTGAGCAGGCTGCAGGATCGGAGGGCTGTTTGGCTGAGGGGTGATTGAACTGTCTGTCAATATGAAGGCGAATGGCAGTCAGGGAAAAATGATGAAAAAAAGAAGGACACGCTGTTATCAGCAGTGCACTAGAGAGCGTCTCCTTCTACACCGAGAACAATCACCACTCACACTGGCTCAAAGCGCAAGCTTGCTTCGGGCTCCTTCTTTATTTGGGGTTCTCACTCTATTACTATGCTTTCTGTCTTTCTTCATCACTCACACTCATACTCTCTCAGTCACCCTCTTTCTCAGTCATTATTTACTCACTCGTACTGTATTTACTCATGCACTCACATTCTCGTTCATTCATATGTTCATTCACTCTCACACATTCGTTTTGTCCATTCACTTACACTCTTTCATTCATTCATTCATTCACACACCTTTATTTACTTTCTCATTTGTTAATCAATTAATTAATGAAAATTCGGTCATTAATTACTCACCCTCGTGTCGTTTCAAACCCGTAAGACCTTCGTTCATCTTCAGAACACAAATTAAGATATTTTTGATGAAATCCAGGAGCTTTCTGACCCTGCATAGACAGAAACAAAACAAACACTTTCAAGGCCCAGAAAGGCAGTAAGGACGATGTCCAAAATAGTCCATGTGACTTCAGTTGTCTAACCATAATGTTATGAAGCTACACGAATACTTTTTGTGTGCAAAGAAAACAAAAATAGTGGCTTTATTTAACTTTTTTTTTCTCTTCCAACTCGCTTTGTCATTCACTCATTCATTAAACATATACTACATTCTTTTAAAATCTAAACAGTTTTCAAAACACTAGACATCATGAGTTGCTGACTTTGTTAATGGTTACAGAGAAAAACTGGTAATCATAGACTAAAAAATTGAGGATTACACCCTACCAGACTTTCAAGTTGTTTCAAACACAACATACTCACACAAAACATGCTTTGTGGCTAGGAGATGCATGGCAGATTAAAGCAATATGTGTTCTAAAATTGGCTCAGAATTAGGGCTGTCACTAACGATTATTTTGGTAACTGAGTAATCTGAATCTATTTTGTAGTAATAAGAATAGACCTAAGTGAACAGTAGCCTTTAAAATGACTTAAAACACATCTATAATAGCAATGAGGCAATAAAAATTAGTTCAAATAAAGTGTCAACAGCAAGTAATCTCATGGTTTTACTGAACAAAACTGCTAAAATACAAAATGTATTATAAACAATAGTGCTAATGTAACGTTACATTAACAAACGCCTGCAGAGGGCGCCAACAGCCTAACGATTGTTTTTACACTTTACTGTGCGTTTTAATCTGTTTAATGTTGACTAAACAACCTTTAATACAAATGTCCGCTTAATCTTTAATATTTGGCCATTTCTTTATGATAGAAAAGCTACAGCCACTGTAATTTCTTCAATATGTGGACGTCAAAACGTGTAAACTCGGAGTGAGGGTTTAAACTTTTATTTTGAAATCGCCATAACAAGTTAGCTTGTTGACAAAGATAATGGTATATTTTCCTGTGTTTGCGTAAGTTTATAAATTATTTACCTTACAAATCCCATAGATAGCACGCTTTGCGTTCCCAGATGAACGTTATAATAAGCCCAAACTCACAACAACATGCAGAGATGGAGTTTGAGACGCTTCACACATGTAAATAATAACAGTTAGCAGCATTTAACAACGGAGCCCCTCTGAGATGCACGTACGTAACCTACACGCATGTAGAAAATAATTAAAGCACATGTTAAACTTGCATCTCATGTATTTATTTAATTGAATCATAGCGTTTGTGAATTCTTAATAGCATTATGCTTTATTATGATTTTTAAACGTGTTGTGGAATGTGCCACTTCCGGTATTTTGCCGATTACACCATACGGGCAAAATACAATCGAGGATTTTTTTTTTTTTTTATAATCGAATACTCAAATACAAACGAGAAATCGTTGCAGTCGTACTCAGAATATTAACATGTTTGATATCTTGGATTGAATTATAGTGTGAATCTAGTCTGTCCATCATACGCTACATGATTCTGTAAAAATCCACAGACTTGCTATGACTGTAATAAACTGTTGATGCCAGATGGTAAACTGGAGCAAAAATCGGGGCAAAAGTTATGTAGCATATTTCAGCTTTGAGTCATTCACTTTCTCACTTATTCACCCATTTTCTTTATTCATGAAATAACTATTTTCAGTAGTCACCCAATGAATCACACACTGACTCAGCCTTCCTATCATTCACACAAAAATTACTTCTTAATGAGTTTTTAATTAGTATTTTTAACTTGTTTTCCAGAAAAAAAAAAAAAATCCCTGAAACAAGATGTACAGTATTTACTGGAGATGCGACACTGCATTCAAGATTTCATTCGCTTGTTTTCATAGTGCGTCATTAATGCGAGTGTATTTTTTCTTACTGTACTGGGAGATTTTTCCACTATTAAACATCAGTGTAGACGAGGATCGTTTTCATTTTAAAAAGCCATTTTAAAATTGACCTATATACTATGTCAAAAGATCAAGGGAATTTTGGTTTTCAGTTTATGACCCCTATGATATATATATAGTTTTTTTTTTTGTTTTTGTTTTTTGTTTTTTTTAAGAAAATGATTTTTGCATCAAGCGCTTTGCTAATTCTCTCAAATTTTCTTGTGAGAGTTCCGTTCATTTCTAACCTCTCTCTCTGCACATTTCTCTCTCTCTTCATCTCTCACTGTTAAAGGATAGGAAGGGGTAGCCCAGGCTGAATATTTAAAGACGTTCTGATCCTCAATTGAGCCTGCCATCCATCTTTAGAGTCCCAGTCTGTCAGCTTCTATATCACACCCACTGCCAGCACACACCAAACCATCTGGACAAGACACTCAGAGCCGTTTCTTAACCTAGTTATTTGACAGTGACCTCCTGGCAAGATTGTGTTCTGGCCAAACTGTTTCTATCTCACTGCATTTTTGACAAAGACGTAAGCCTGACCAAAATATAAGTCTTTACAAGTCATTACAGTTGACAGCTAGTAACTGAACACTGTTTATTAGTTTACATGCTTGCGGTCTTTGTAGTGTCCTATTGATCTCATGGTCAAAGTACCTGAACGATGACATTCTCTACAGCAAAATCATGTACACAGACGGCACTGATTATTCACAGTCAATGACTGACTGATTGTAGATCACAGAAACCACCATGTACTGTTTAAATTGTTATTAACATTTGGCCTGGTTGAACCCACAGCAGTTATATGGGAAAACCTAAAACCGTCAGAGGAATTGCAGTGAGCAAAATGTGGGTTGGCATGTAAATTCATATTCATACGGTTAATGTTTAGCATTATCAGTCTTGGAAACACATGTATTTCCAGAAGCTAAATGATAAATATCTTTTTTTTTTATGTTCTCTGTTTTTAAGTGAGTTTTCTTCCCTTTGAGTGTGACAGTCAATACATAAGCAGTTGTGAAGCACACACCAGGGAGAAATATTGAGTTTTTGGAATAGACTTGCTTTGTATTTGGCCTCTGAGAGTAAGTCTTGTTCTGCTGGGAAGTTATTGACACTAAGCTTTATTTTATTGGATCTGTGGATTCGTAACCTTAAATTTCACCTAATCATCCAGTTTTTGTCTTAGTTCTGTGTTATTCGTGACAACAAGCCTTTTTATTTTGTCAGTGATAATAAAGACAAAACAAAAAAGATGTATCATGATGATAATTAAATAAGAAAAAGAAAAATGTTAACAATGCACTTACAATGCTTTTAGAAGAAGAAATGGGTATTTTTGATAGCGGGTTAATTGGCTCATTCAAAAGCATTCTTTTCATATGAGATTATTAAATATTAATTTTTTGTTTATTCGAATTTGGTCATTTACAGTTTGACATTTTCATCATTTCATTATCTGTTTATATTCATATTTTCATACACTACAGTTCAAAATTTAGGGAAAGTAATAAACCAGCTTAACTATTATTATTAACATTGATATGAATTAGAAATGTTTCTTGAGCATCATAAAACATTTCTTATTTTTCAAAAGGAAAACGTCTGTTTTAAACTGTAAAAATACACAATATGACAGTTTATACTGTATTTTGGATCAAATAAATGCTGAATTTACACAATAGAGTGTTGTATTTTGCACAAAAAATTATGTTTTTGTGGACTATTGTATATACCATTTTATTTGTAGTAAAATGAGCTAAAATTGAAAAATACACTACCAGTCAGATGTTTTTGAACAGTAAGATTTTTAATGTTGTTTAAAGAATTCTCTTCTGCTCACCAAATACAGCAAAACCTAAAATAACTGCTTTCTATTTGAATATATTTTAAAATGTAATTTATTCCTGTGATCAAAGAAAAATTTTCAGCATCATTACTCTAGTCTCCTTCAGAAATCATTTGAATAATTTGGTATTCAAGAAACATTTATTATTATTATTATTATTATTAATATTTAAAACAGTTGAGTACATTGTTTCAGGATTCTTTGATGAATAGAAAGATCCAAAGATTAGCATTTTTCTGAAATGAAAAGCTTTTGTAACATTATACATTATACCATTTAAAAGCTTGGAGTTAGTATAATTTTTTATTTTATTTATTTTCTTGGTAGGAGGGGAAGAAATTAGATAAATTACTACTTTTATTTAGCAAGGATGCTTTAAATTGATCAAAAATGATGATAAAGACATTTATAATATGATTTCTATTTAGATACATGTTGTTCTTCTGAACTTTGTATTCATGAAAGAAACCTGCAAAAATTCTACTCAGCTGTTTTCAACATAATAATAATAACAAATGTTTTTGAGCAGAAAATCAGAATATTAGAATGATTTCTGAAAGATCATGCGACTGGAGTAATGATGCTAAAAATTCAGCTTTGAAATCAAAGAATAAATATATTCAAATAGAAAACAGTTATTGTAAATAGTATTAAAAAATGTTTTAAATATAGTTTTTGCTTTATTTTGGATCAAATAAATGCAGACTTGGTGAGGAGAAGAGACGTAAAAACATTAAAAATCTTTTGACTGGTAGTGTATAATAAGACTAAATTTTGACTTTATCTTAAAAGACATTTTTGTCAAAACAAAAAGTGTGCAAAAATTCACTGACTGTGTCCTTGTCAGTGAAGCTATTTTTGAGACTGTGTTTGTTTCAAATAATTGTTTTTGCTGATTTGCTAATCAGGTGCCTTTTAATTGATGTGCAAATGCATAAGGTTGCAATTTACATAGTTTTTCAGGTCAGCATCGCCCTGAGCATTTTAGGACAATGTGTTGGACTAGTTCTGCAGTGGAGTGCACAGAAACCAAATTTACTGTCTATTGTCTTGTTTCTCTCTGGGGGCCGCCGGCTTTGAACACACTGCTCTTATCGCCGCTGTCCTCTTGTTCTTGCTGTCTTTCACAGAGGGTCAAGAGGTGAAGGTGGGCGAGTACAACGCCATTGCAGATGTACTAGACCTTATCAACAACACCATCAGGTTCCAAGGTAGGAAAAGCCCCGTTTTTGTGTGTTTGCAGGTCAGCGTTTGACTGAGTGAGAGAGAAAGAGAGACAGAAGGTTCACACGCCTGCCAATGTTGTGTACTCGCTGTTCCATGTGTGGTCATCTGAATAATTCAAGAGTTATTTTTCTGTTTGCCCACATTGACATTCTTTTTTGTATAGTCCCTGGATATTTATTTTCTTTTCAAACTGCCTCTGTGGAAAACAGTGGTGGACAGGAAGTAAAACACTTTAATATTGTCTTTAATGAAACTTGTTAAAAGGATCTGAGGGAATAATTTGGCATACCTACACTGTTAAGGCCTGACATATGAAATAATAGTGGGAAAAAAAGTTCAAAGATTGACCACAACCGAGCTTGTTTTCTAAATTCGACTGGAAAAGAGTCTAAACCATTTGCTTCTGAATGAATAGCAGTAAAGCCTCACAGTTGTACAGTATATGAAAACACCCAGGTTGTCAAGACATCGGGTTTTTTCACGCAAACAACTCTTGACTCATTTTGATGACTCATTTGGTTTAAGTGCTCGACTGTCTTCCAACTTCACATTATGATGTAAGATCTAATCGCATCTTACATCACGATCACCGCCACAGTTTTTAAACCCGTCCACAAACATTATTACATAACCTTGTGCAGAAATAGAGCTAATATGTCACATTAGTGACTAGATAACCCCATCAATTCTCTTTCTAGTTGGCATTTTAAAACCTGAGTCATTTAAATTACACAGGAGCGTCTTCCTAGATGTTGAAAGCTTTCTCAGAGGTGACGTTCATGGAGGTGACTCTGAGGCGAACTGACTGTGAACCATCATGACTCTTGTAGGTGTTGAACCGCCGAAGGATCGGACGTTTGTGCGTTTGCAGCGCCGGCAAATAAACGTCCCCCTCTACAGCATCCTGTCTACCATCACTGTTCTGGGCATGCTCATGGCAGGAGCCTTCCTCTTCTTTAACATCAAAAACCGCAACCACAGGTCAGTGCTGAGCAAGACTGTGAAAGGAAGTAGTTGAAAAGTGAGACAAAAGTCTGAGTCCACATTAAAATTTTGGAATCGTTTGTTTTATATGGAAATCAGTTTTAGGATTTTGAAAAATGTAAAAGAGAAAAGTGGTCCCATTTTATATGGGTGGTCTTAACTACTATGTACTTCCATTGTACTTACACTACCAGTCAAAAGTTTTTGAACAGTAAGATTTGTAATGTTTTTAAAGAAGTCTCTTCTGCTCACCAAGTCTGCATTTATTTGATCCAAAGATCAGCAAAAACAATACAATTTTGAAATGTTTTTACAATTTAAAATAACTCTTTTCTATTTTAATATATTTTATAATGTAATTTATTTCTGTGATTTCAAAGCTGAATTTTTAGCATCGTTACTCCAGTCGCATGATCCTTTAAAATCATTCTAATATTCTGATTTGCTGCTCAAAAAAACATTATTATTATGTTGAAAACAGCTGAGTAGAATTTTGTTCAGATTTTTTTTGATGAATAGACAGTTCAAGAACAGCATTAATCTGAAATAGAAATCTTTTGTAACATTATAAGTGTCTTTATCATCACTTTTGATCAATTTAAAGCTTCATTGCTGAATAAAAGTATTAATTTCTATCATTTATTTCCCCAAAAAATATTATACTGACTCCAAGCTTTTGAATGGTATAGTGTATAATGTTACAAAAGCTTTTTTATTTCAGATAAATGCTGATCTTTGGATCTTTCTATCCATCAAAGAATACTGAAAAAATGTACTCAACTGTTTTAAATATTGATAATAGTAATAAAAAATGTTTGTTGAACAGCAAATCAGGATCATGTGACACTAAAGACTGGAGTAATGATGCTGAAAATGTAGCTCTGATCACAGGAATAAATTACATTTTAAAATATATTCAAATAGAAAAGAGTTTCAAAACGTTTTTGCTGTACTTTGGATCAAATAAATGCAGGTTTGGTGTGCGGAAGAGACTTCTTAGAAAAAAAAAAAAAAAGAACATTAAAAATCTTACTGTTCAAAAACGTTTGACTGGTAGTGTATATTTTAAAAAATACCTACATTTAATTACATCTGTAATTAGGGGTGTGCGATAAGACGATTTTTGATCGTGGACGATAAAAATGTTTCCACGATCTGCTTTTCGAGAAGTATCGTAGCATCGTGCTATTCTCTCAGCTGCAGTTCTGGCGCCTCCGTCTCAATATACTGTACAACGCGACATACATATGCATTCACTTCAGTGTTAACTCAGCAGTAGTTATACTCACGGGACACCGCACTTATTTACAATCACAAAACTACATTATTTGCTTTAAAGTCCTGCCGGTTAAACATTTCATTCGCGTGCTGTTCCGACATGCGCTTTTCCACTGCATGTACACCTGAAACGCGCGTACATTAAAATACTGTTAAATAGCGCCTAATTACTGAATTAAGTTATGTATCATGTCTGATTACGCTACTATTGTCAAAACACACAAGGTTTACGTATAAAAACAGTTTATAGAAGCTTATGTCTAAAGCGAAAGTAAACAATTGAACTGAGAGAAAAAAAACGGATGCCTGCCTGTATATTAGATGTGCAGCTCTTAAAGGGGCAGTACTAAACATGCTGCCGCTTGTCATCAAAGGGATAGTTCACCCAAAAATTATAATTATGTCATTATTTACTCACATACATGTTGACCCAAACCTGTATTACTTTCTTTCTTATTTTTCTTGTGCACAAAATAAGATATTTTGAAGAATGTGGATAACCAAAGAGTAGCTGGTCCCCATTGATTTTAATAATAGAAATTAATAAATAGACAACATTCAACAGAAAAAAGAAACTCATTCAGGGTTAAAACAACCTAAGAGTGAGTAAATGATGGTATTAAAATAAAACACTATGACAGAATTGACAAACAGATGACAGAATTTTTATTTTTGGGTGAACTATTCATTTAATTGTTTTAAAACAAAACACAAAGAGAAAAATCACTCACTGTTCTTGACTGAAAAACTTTAATACAGTTGTTTTAATAAGAATCAGTGTACAATTGATGTGTATATATAGTGTATAAGTATATAGTGTTTCACGTTTTATATTTGTTAATTCAGTTTCTTGAATGCTACTGCTAAATACACCTACTGTACCTGAAAAATAAAGCACTGTTTGTATTCTTTGTTTTTATCTTTTAACAACAAAGATAAAATAATGGCAAAGATTTTTATCTTCACTCACTTTGGCCTAAATATTTGCTATTCTTTTTTATGTTATACTTTGTTACCTTGAAAGTCTTTGTTTTTAAAATAGGGAAATTAGTTTGGCTGTACTGCTTAGACAATTTGCAAATTAGTAAAACCAACATGACAAAGAATCGTGATAAAATCGTGAATTGTGATATTTCTGAAAAAAAATCGTGATATGATATTTTTGCCATATCGCCCACCCCTATCTGTAATTAATTTCCTTAATTACATGTATAGTTACACTGTTGACCCATCCGATACACCTTAACTCACCCTTAAACCTTCCCATACCACCTAACCTGTCCCTAATTTACCTGTATCGCACCTCAATAGAAGCTAAAGTGTTTTGTAATACAATATGAACGCAATAAGTACATTGCACTTATTGTTTGATGAAAGTACATAGTAGTTAAGGCCACCTAGTATAAAGTGGGACCGAAAAAGTTAATATTTAAGATTCTGCATTAATTTTAGTTCCCCACTGATAACACAAGTTTAGGTGCATAAAGATTTCAGGCTTTTTAAAGAAATTAATATTTTTATTCATCAGGCATGCATGAAATTAATCAGCTGTGGCAGCAAATACATTTATAATATCACAATTTAGTTTCAAATAAATGCTGTTCATTTAAACTCTATTCATCAAAGAATCCTGAAAAAAGTATAATGTTTGAAATGTTTCTCAAGTAGCAGATGAGGACATTAGAATAATATTTGAAGGATCGTGTGACACTGAAGACTAAAGTAATGATGCTGAAAATTCAGCTTTACCATCACAAGAATAAATTATGTTTTAATATACATTTAAATACAAAAATATATTTTAAATTGTAATAATATTTCCCATTTTAATGTTGTTACTGTATTTTTGGATTAACATCTATCTGCGTATCTATCTTCTATTTTTTTTTTCTTTCTTTTTTTATTACTGTTCTTTTGTCCTGCACCTGAGCCTAATTTGGGTTTTGGATGTGCACACCTTTTTTTTTTTTTTTTAAATATTCTTCATTCCCAGAAGACTTCTTTGATTTCAAACCTATTCTGATAATATTACATACAATGGAAGAAATTTGTATAAATAGTGCAAAATAAAGGCACTTTTACTAGTGGTTTCAGACTTTTAGAACCTGCTATATATGACATAGGTGTAGATGCACATTTAATTGCAGTAGTTAATAATAAATGAAATGTGAATATTTAATGTATCAGATGTGTGCTTCCCTCCATCTGCAGGCTGATCAAAATGTCGAGTCCCTATATGAACAACCTGATCATTCTGGGGGGCATGCTGTCATACGCCTCCATTTTCCTCTTCGGTCTGGATGGATCCTTTGTGTCAGACAAGGAATTTGAGACCCTCTGTACTGTAAGTAATAACTGATTTCTGTGAATTAGAAAGTGAACATGGGTAGACCGTGAGTTAGTTGTCACACTTTTCAGTCCCATAAACATTCTCAGTGTGCTTTGTCTTTTTTTCCTGGCTACAAACAGCTACAATGGATAAATTGTCACAATGATAAGCAGGCATATAATGACTTTAGCATGAAGGACATTGATGATTGTTATAATATACTGTAGGACTAACTGATTTTTTAAACATGCAAAACTAGTACTGGAGAGAACAAACTTTTATGCGACTGGACGTTTGACTTAAAACCTTTTAAAAAATTGAGACAACTTCCCCTGAGACAACCAGTCCTGGTCTTCTCTGTGTTTGAATTGGAACACTTTTCACCTCTGATACTCAGACTGTGTCACCAAACTGAGTAAGCATGATTGGATGTGTCTCGTCACGCTTCCACTGCCTGTTTGCATGTGACCATAATCCACCTTTTAATTACGAGGCTTTGGCTACTGCAGTAGCTTGAGACTCAGGGGAAATAGCTCACAAATGTGTTGAGCGGGACACATGCTACCTGCCTGAAATGGGTCCTTCTTTCCAGGCTGAGAAGATGAAGGCTTATTCAGGATAGGGTGAAACTGGGCAAATAATATTCATGCTTTTTTATTAAATAAAGTAAATTATTTTATTTCTTGTTTTCCTGTTTGCTTGCTTGCTTTACCCTAGACAAAATGGTTTGACAGAATGGTTTCAGGGCTCAACAACAAAGACTGTTTCTCCTAATATTTTTTCAACATTAGCAACCTATTTTTAGAAAAGAAGTCTGCGCCGACAGCCTTATGAGCAGCGCGCTGACATATGGCGTTGTTGCACTTTTGGCGACCTGAGTTCGAGTCCCGGCTTGCAGTCCTTTACCAATCCTGTCCCCTCTCTCTCTCTCCCACTTTGTTTGCTATGTACTGTCCTATGCTAATAGAAGGTAAAAATGCCAAAAATAAATCTTAAAGAAAAGAAAATACTTATTCACAATTATTTTAAAATGAAATTATAATACAGGACTAATTGATGTTTTAAACATGCAAAACCAGTACTGGAGAAAACAAACCTTTATGCAACTGGACATTTGACTCAAAACTTTAAGTTCAAATGTTGATTCTTAATACTGTGCTGTTACCTGAATGATCCACAGTTTTTTTTTTTTGTGATGTTCATGAATCACTTGTTTGTCTTGAACAGTTAAACTGACCATGTTTTTCAGAAAAGTCCTTCAGTTCCCACAAATTCTTTGGTTTTCAGCATTTTTGCATATTTGAACCCTTTCCAACAATGACTGTATGATTTTGAGATTCATTTTTTCACACTGAGAACGAATGAGGGACTCACAGCTATTACAGAAGGTTCAAACACTCACTGATGCTTCAGAAAGAAACACAATCCATTAAAGGAACACTCCACCTTTTTTGAAAATAGGCTCATTGTCCAACTCCCCTAGAGCTAAACAGTTGAGTTTTACCGTTTTCAAATCCATTCAGCCGATCTCCGGGTCTGGCGGTAGCACTTTTAGCATAGCTTAGCATAGATCATTGAATCTGATTAGACCGATAGCATCTCGCTCAAAAATGACCAAATATAATGACGATATTTTTCCTATTTAAAACTTGACTCTTCTGTAGTTACATCGTGTACTAAGACTGACGGAAAATAAAAAGTTGCGATTTTCTAGGCTGATATGGCTAGGAACTATACTCTTATTCTAGTGTAATAATCAAGGAACTGTGCTGCCGTACCATGGGTGCAGCAGGCGCAATGATATTACGCAGCGCCTGAAAGTGGTCGGCACTAAGTTTGTGTAGATGCAGAGTTGCAGCCGGCAGAGTTGACGGCTGCGTAATATCATTGCACCCGTGGTACGGCAGCAAAGTTCCTTGATTTTTACGCCGAAATGAAAGTATAGTTCCTAGCCATATCGACCTAGAAAATCGCAACTTTTGATTTTTCGCAAGTTTTAAATAGGAAAAATATTGTCGTTATATATGGTCATTTTTGAGTAAGATGCTAATGGTCTAATCAGATTCAATGATCTATACTAAGCTATGCTAAAAGTGCTACTGCCAGAACCGGAGATCGGCTGAATGGATCCGAAAACGGTGAAGCTCAACTGTTTAACTCTAGGGGAGTTGGAAAATGGAATTTTCAAAAAAAAGTGGAGTGCTCCTTTAAGAGCCAGGGGGGTGAAAACTTTTTGAATTTGAAGATCAGGGTAAATTGTACTTATTTTGTCTTCTGGGAAACATGTAAGTATCTTCTGTAGCTTCTGAAGGGCAGTACTAAATGAAAAAATATGATATTTACGCAAAATAAGAAAATTGTGCATATCTGAACATTCTGTTCAAAAGTTTTCACCCCCTGGCTCTTAATGCATTGTGTTTCCTTCTGGAGCATCAGTGAGTGTTTGAACCTTCTGTAATAGCTGCATATGAGTCCCTCAGTTGTCCTCAGTGTGAAAAGATGGATCTCAAAATCATACAGTCATTGTTGGAAAGGGCTCAAATACACAAAAATGCTGAAAAACCAAAGAATTTCTGGGACCTGACAGATTTTTCTGAAATATCTTATTCGGTTCAGTACAAGTTAAAAAATAACATGCATTTTGTATGATCCCTCATATTTTGGTAAAATAATTTAACAATTTGCAGATTTTCAAGGTGTATGTAAACTTTTGACCTCAACTGTATATTGTTATTCTAGTAAATAAATGAAAATAAATAACAACAGTTTAATTCAGATTTTTAAACAATAATATGTGGCAATTTTACAGCTGTAACTCTATAACAACTATGAATTCATAAACGCATTTGGTGGAAAACACTTACATATGATGATTTAATTACGAATTTTATGTGTGCAACTTGATCAAATTTCAGTCACAGTTTTAACATGTATTTGGTGGCTTAATTTACTTCAGAAGAATTCACAACCACATCACACATAAAACCACATCAAAACCTAAAATCTACATGATCTTCATACAAGATCTAGTGACAGCACTGCAGTTCCAAAAACTGGCCCCAAACTTTCAACACTTATCTCCTTATCGTTGACTCCTGCCTTTTACATGCCGAGATTTTATTTCCCAGAGGAGCTCAGAATAAAGAATACTAGATCTGTGGGAGAGAGCGAAAGAGACAGAAGATGAAGGGAGGACAAAGAGAAAAAATTATGCCTCGGGAACTTCCACAGAATTCACTTCACACACTGGCACCCAATTTGCTTTCCGATAGTGGGCGTGGAATCATTAGATTTTGTGGTTTTGTGGTCTCTGCTGCTTTGTATTCTATAGACTGGCCTTAGAGTCCACTCTTAGCATTTCAGTGCCTGAATTATAAGAACTTTTGGTTTGTAGCAACCTTGATTTATTTTCACATTTAATGTTTTTAGGTCCGTACATGGATTCTCATTGTGGGTTACACAACAGCGTTTGGCGCCATGTTTGCAAAGACCTGGAGAGTGCATGCTATCTTCAAGAATGTAAAGATGAAGAAGAAGGTGAGAAATGGGCTTTCAAAGCATATCAGATACAACATCGCACACCATCTACATCTTGAAGTAAACCTCATGGAGTGACACTGCATGCTAACTTGACTGAAAACACTGGCAGCATTCCAAGGCAGAAAGGCATCAATTTTATGTATTTATATTTTGTAATGGTCATTTTCAGTAGTTTTTATTTAATTTAAATTTGTAAATATTTCTTTTTAGCTGTTTTTTTTTTACTTAGCATTTATTTTATATTTTAATTTAATATTTAATATTTTAATTTTTGTTAGATTTGAGTAATTTTATAGCCGTGTTTAGTAGTTTTTATTTTGTTTTATTTTTCAAATACTTCTTTTTAGCTGTTTAATTTTACTTAGCCTTTATTTTATATTTTAAGTTTGTATTAGATTTTAGTAATTTTATGGTTATTTTTAGTAGTTTTTATTTTTTTTTATTTTTATTTATTTATTTTTTTTACTTAGCTTTTATTATTTAATTAGCTTTTATTTTATATTTGAATTGTTTTACTTATGTTTTTAGATTTTAGTTATTTTGTTATGGTCATTTTCAGTAGTTTTTATTTTATTTAAATTTTAAAATTTTTCTTTTTAGCTGATTTTTTCTTATCTTTTGTGTTATATTTAAATTTAATATTTAATATTTTAATTTTTGTCAGATTTGAGTAATTTCATGGTTATTTTTACTAGTTTTTATTTTATTCTTCAAATAGTCTTAGCCGTTTTTTTTTTTTTTACTTTTTAATTTAATATTTTTTGTTATTTAAATTTTTTATTTTAATTGGATTTTAGTTATTTTAATATGGTCATTTTAAGTGTTTTTTAATCTCATTTTATTTTATTTTTTAAATATTTCTTTTTAGCTTTTTAAACTATTTAAACTTATTTTATTTCGTTTAGTGGCCAAGCTTATTAGGCATAAATGTTTTTATTTATAATTAACTATGTAGTTACAGTATATTTTAATGTTTACTGGGCTTCTGTTGTAAGATTTATGGTAGCCAATTTTATTTCCCAGATGATATCAGTAGGTCTTGCATAAAAATAAACAGATTTCAAATCATGATTCAAATATCAATGTTTGAACTATTTGTTAACTGGTTAAACATTTGTGGTCGGTTTTTGAAATAAGTCTCTTATGCTCATCAAGGCTGCATTTATTTGATCAAAAACAGCATTATTGTGAAATATTATTAAAATTTAAAACTGTTTTCTAATTTTAATGTTATTTATTTCTGTGTAATTTATTCAAAGCTGAATTTTTAGCAGTCATTACTTAAGTCTAAAGTGTCACATGATCCTTCAGAAATCATTATAATGTGCTGATTTGGTGCTCAAGAAGCATTTATTATTAATATCAATGTTGAAAACTGCTTGATGTTTTTATGGAAACTGTAATAATTAAAGGCATTTATTTGAAATAGAAATCTTTTGTAGCTTTGTAAATATCTTTACTGTCACTTTTGATCAATTTAATGCATCCTTGCTGAATAAAAAAAAAAATCTTTCTGACACCAAACTTTTGAACAGCAGTGTATATCATCACCTCTAGTCATATGGCATAACTGATTGGGTTCCAGTGAGGCAGAACACACAGGAACTGGAATAATTTGTCATCAGACACATAATGTTCACACTTGAGTGTCACTTCATTTTAATGGTGGTCATTAGAGAAGAATTGCAATACCAAAAACAGAACAATACTGCAGTTTTGGGTGCTAGAATGAAAGAGAGAGAGAACTAAAGAAGGAGAGACAAGTTCCATGCTTAAAGGAACACTCCACTTTTTTAAAAAAATAGGCTCATTTTCCAACTCCCCTAGAGTTAAACAGTTGAGTTTTACCGTTTTCAAATCCATTCAGCCGATCGCCGGGTCTGGCGTTAGCACCTTTAGCATAGCTTTGCATAGTTTATTAAATCTGATTAGACCGTTAGTATCTCGCTCAAAAGTGACCAAAGAGTTTTGATATTTTTCCTATTCAAAACTTGACTCTTCTGTAGTTACATCGTGTACAAAAACGGACGAAAAATGAAAAGTTGTGATTTTCTAGGTCGATGTGGCTAGGAACTATACTCTCATTTTGGCGTAATAATCAAGGAACTTTGCTGCCGTAGCATGGGTGCAGTAGGCGCAATAATATTATTCAGCCGTCAACTCTGTAACTCTTGCGCCTGCTGCACCCATGCTACGGCAGCAAAGTTCCTTGATTATTACGCTGGAATGAGAGTATAGTTCCTAGCCATATCAGCCTAGAAAATCGCAACTTTTCATTTTCCGTCAGTCTTAGTACACGATGTAACTACAGAAGAGTCAAGTTTTAAATAGGAAAATATCGTCATTATATATGGTCATTTTTGAGCAAGATGCTATCGGTCTAATCAGATTCAATGATCTATGCTAAGCTATGCTAAAAGTGCTACCGCCAGACCCGGAGATCGGCTGAATGGATTCGAAAACGGTAAAACTCAACTGTTTAACTCTAGGGGAGCTGAACAGTGAGCCTATTTTCAAAAAACAGTGGAGTGTTCCTTTAAAACATCATGGAAAAGCAGCGTTGCCACTGGGCTGTCAGCTGTCTCGTTTTTCGCCTGCCGAAAAGCTAAAATCTAGAAATGCTGTCTTCACTGAAGGTCAGTTTGCTGTCTCCATGCTCAGTTTCCTGACACATCCTGAATCAGCCAGCACTGCCAGTGCTAACCAATGAATCTCTGATCTCTTCTAAAGAACAGCGTCTTCCTGCTCTGCTAGACACGGTCTTTACAAGTCTTTGTGTGAATTTCCTCCACAAGAAAAAGCATCGCACTGCTGTGGGGAATAGTACAGTGGGTTTCTTTTGAACCAAAGCTACGCACACGTGCGTCCACGCGGCTCTTTAACACAACAGATTCATGCACGCACACTGACCTCCTTTCATACGCTCTTTCTCTCGCTGCTCTTGTTTTTCAATGCAGTGTAAGAGTGTGGCGAGCGAAGCAGCTGATACTGTATGACAGTGCTGTAAAGGATGGCTAGCCACAGCTCCAGCACCCTGCTGGCCATCTTTATTTATAGAGTTCGCAGCCTACTTCCACTGCTGCAGTCAGAATCAGTGGGATGAGATCAAGAGAAACATACACAGAAAGAGAAAGTAAGACAGAGGGTGGTAAACACTGCAGAGAACTAGCCATAGCTTCAAAGTAATATTCCAGGTTCAGTACAGTGTTATCATAGTATTATTGGTAACACTTTTCAATAAGGTGACATTTGTTAGCATTAATGTATTACTAACCTGAATGAGCAATGAACAGTACATTTATTACACTATTCATTAATCCACAGGCATTCCTTGTTTGTTCACAGTGCATTAATTAATGTTAACAGTGCACTAGCAAATGCTGAAATTAACATTAACTAAGACTAATAAATGCTGTAGAAGTATTGTTCATTCTTAGTTAATGTTAACTAATGTAGGTAACTAATATTAACTAATGAACCTTATTGTAAAGTGTTGCTTTACTATATAATTTAATTAGCTTTTATTGTATATTTTAATGTAATATTTTATATTTTAACTTTCATTTTTGTTAGATTTTAGTCATTTTGTTATGGTCATTTTTAGTAGTTTTTATTTTATTTTATAAATATTTATTTTTAGCTGTTTTTTTTTTTTTTTTTTTAACTTAGCTTTTATTTTATATTTATTTATCTTTTTATATTTTAATCTAATGTTATTTTACAATTTAAGTTTTTTATTTAAATTTTTGTTAAATTTGAGTAGTTTTTATTTTAATTTATTTGTTAAATATTTATTTTTAGCTGTTTTTTACTTAGCTTTTATATTTACTTAGCTTTTATTTTATGTTTTAGTGTAATATAATACAAATGTTTTTTAGTTGTTTTTTAAAGTTAGGTTTTATTTTATATTTAATTAGCTTTTTATATTTTAATGTAATATTATTTAATATGTAATATATATTGTATTTTAGTAATTTTGTTGTTTGTCATTTTTAGTAGTTTTTATTTTAATTTATTTGTTAAATATTTCTTTTTAGCTGTTTTTGTTTTTTACTTAACTTTAATATTTACTAAGCTTTTATTGTATGTTTTAATCTAATATTATAATATATTTTATTTAGTTATTTTTATTTTTGTTAGATTTTAGTATTTTTCTTATGGTCATTTTTAGTAGTTTTTATTTATATTTATATTCTTTAAATGTTTTATCTTAGCTGTTTTTTTTTTGTTTATTTCTTTTTTACTTAGCTTTTTATTTTATGTTTGATTAGCTTTATTATATTTTAATGTAGTATTATTTTTTTTATTCAATTTTTGTTAGATTTTAGTAATTTTGTTATGGTCATTTGAAGTACTTTTTTTTATTTTATTTTTTTTTAGCCTTTTTAACTTAGCTTTTATTTTTATATAATTAGCTTTTATTTTATATTTTAATTTAATATTAATTTATATTTTTATATTTAAATTTTTGTTCTTTTTTTGTTTTAATTAGATTGTGGTTTTGTTACGGTCCATTTAAGTACTTTTTATTTTATTTTATTTTATTTTATTTTACATTTCTTTTTAGTTTTTATTTTACTTAGCTTATATTTTATATGCAATAAGCTTTTTTATATTTTAATGTAATATTATTTTATATTTATTTTTTTGTTGTTGTTGTTAGATTTTTGTGTTTTTTTGTTATGGCCTTTTTAAGTATTTTTAATTTTTTATTTATTTTTTTTACTTAGCTTTTATTTTATATTTAATAAGCTTTTTTATATTTTAATTTAATATTATTTCATATTTACCTTTTTTTAGTGTTTTTTGTTATGGTCATTTTTATTTTATTTTAATTTTATTTTTCAATATTTCTTTCTACCTTTTTTTTCAACTTATTTTAGTTGTCAGTCTTATAGAGTATAAAAGTTTTGAGGCAACTAAACTTTCCAAATGATCATTAAGCGTTTCTATTACACATTCATCTCTTAAGGCATTACTTTTAACTGGGTACAGCATATTTTAATGTTTACTGTGCTTCCATTGTAAGTTTTATGGTAGCCAAATTAATTTCCCAGATGAAATCAGTAGAGCTTCATTGAACCCAGAAGATTATTTTTAAGTGTCTATTTTCTACACTTTCAGCATTTTCTTGTTTCCTGGATGTCCACAGATAATGTGTCATCAAAGTTTAGTTTTTAATTTAGTTCATTTAGAGTAGTGCAGTTTTTACCCTTCTTTTTGAAGCTTAAAAATGGCAGACCAAGTTTCTAAACAGAGTGCTCTCTAGTTATCATCTTAAAAATTAATATTTTGCATCTTTGATGCAATTTCGTGCAAATGTGTTAACAATTGCCTCTCTCATCAAATGATTAGTAAGGAAGGATTAAAGTTAAAAATCAATATTACTTTTTTTTATTGTTCGATATTACTCTGAAAATGCACAGTCAAGTTGAGTTGTATACACAGTATGTCAAAATCTTAAGTTAAGGAGCAACAAAAATCCATCTTTTCCCTGATAATGGAGTTGCAAACAAAGGTTTATGTGGTGTAATTCCAGCTTGATACATTGAGTGTCAGTTTTTTTCCCCGGTGTCTTCTCTTCAGTTGCACTTTCATACTCAATTAGCAGTTCTTAACTGGACCCACTACATATAAATAAATTCAGAGACAGGTAATGCCCAGGCTCAGGGCTTTAATTCCCTCCGGCACTTCAGTGTGCAGGAAGCTGGCAGTGAGCTGACTCCTGCTCCACGCAGTGATGGACTGCTGGGCTTTGGCACTCTAAAGCGATGGCTGCTGTCAGGACTGTGTTTTGTGAGTGTGCATGTGGGTGTGCCATCTCTTTATCAAGCTGAGAAGCAGCCTCACAGTATGTGACTCCGCGGACAGCCCGTCGCAAATCAGCCGCCGTTCGATGCGGGTCCGGCGGTCCGAGAGGTCCGTTACAGTCTCTCCCTGCCTTGGGGAGCAGCGAGGGCTGTGTCAATCACCTCCGTGAATCTAAATCTAGCAGGTCTGCCTCTGCTAGATTTAAATCTGAGATAGGAACAAAAGGAGATTGAGCAGATACACACTCAAATGCACAAATGCTTGTTTCCTGTTTAGTTCTTGTGCAGATTTTAGTTGATTGAAGATTTATTTATCTTTTCAAAAATGAGGTGGATGACAGATTATTCATCTTAAAAGGATAGTTCAGGCAAAAACTAAAATGTTTTAATGCTTAAAAGCCACATTTTTGGGTGAACTATGAATTTCTTTGGTCTATCAGTCTGATTTCTCCTTTTTTTTTTAGCATATATGTCTTTTTTTCGTGGCAAATTATTGTTTGGGCGTAAACCTGCACACGCATCCGCATACTGCATCATGCATCATTCAGAGACTCGGACTGCATTATGGAGCATACTGTGTCACAAATAGATGGCATCAGAGATGTGTGCATCTGTAAATTCAATCAGACACAAGCACATGATGGCCTGCATAACTTAGACTGGGCACAAACACAATCTGACACTAATGCACCACATGCTCTTGTAGACCTGCAGCAATGATCTTGTACAAATGGTGAGCAATTTGAACTGTGAATACAAAAGCTTAAACAGAGCTACTGGGTCTTCAAACTAAATTTTATTGGTTTACAAGCTCATAATTAGCGACGTTAAAGGTGAAGCGTGTCATTCTTTGGATGTTAAAGCACTACCTCTCAGTTTAATGTGCACAGACGTGTATGATTAAGCCATTTGTCTGTTTGTTTAAAGTAATAGTTTTTCAAAAATGAAAATTCTGTCATTGTTTATGTAAAGGAGAAGTCCACTTCCAAAACAACAATTCACAAATAATTTACTCACCCCCTTGTGATCCAAGATGTTCATGTCTTTCTGTCTTCAGTCGTGAAGAAATTATGGTTTTTGAGGAAAGCATTTCAGGATTTTTCTCCATATAATCGACTTCATTGGTGCCCCGATTTTGAACTTCCAAAATGTAGTTTAAATGCGGCTTCAAAGGGCTCTAAACGATCCCAGCTGAGGAAGAAGTGTCTTATCTAGCGAAATGATCTGCCATTTTTTTGTGAAAATAAAAATTTGTATACTTTTTAAGCACAAAATCTTGTGTAGCACAGGCTCTGGGATGCGCGTCCACGACGCTACATACTATTGAATCACATCGAAAGGTCATGCGTACCGTAAGCGGAACAGACCCAGTGTTTACAAAGCGAATGCGCAAAGACTAAGAAAGTGCAAGTAAGTCAAATGCTGTTTACAAACAAAAAGGTACAACGATGTTGTATGATTCTGAAGTTGTAGGAGAAAATAAAAGTTTTTCACCATATTCCAGAGTACACAGACAATGAACTTAGACGTGGTTCGTGGAATTTTTTTTTCGAGTCATTTGTTTTATTTTAGCAAAATATAATTAAAATGTTACGTGTTACTTCCCTAACACATCTACTGCTTACACAAACGTTGATCACACTACAAACAAGACAAACCTATAATGCTATAAGAAGCAGAAAAGATTAATTCATTGTTTACCTGGGTCTTTAGTGTATGATTAGCTCACCTCACCTCTTATCTGACATTTTTTCAGGTTTGAGTCATTTGATCAGGTGACAGACCCATAAGCTTAACCTATGCAGTGTGAGCCGGAAAAAGAATTGATTAGTTCATCTCTCGAGTCTTCGGGTTTGAGTTTTTAGTTCATCACGTGACAGCTCCAAACAGGTGAACTAATTCCAGTACAGAACCTAATAGGATGTTGCGCATGTGCGACTGAACGAATCAGTCCCCGAGACGACTCGTTTGAGTCACATTAAAGATTTGTTCAAAATGAACGAATCGTTCAAGAACAATCCATCACTAATTCGTAGCTTCCCGGAGCCTGCGCTACATGAGCTTTTGTGCTTAAAAAGTATACAGATTTTTATTTTCTGAAAAAAATGGCAGATCGTTTTGCTAGATAAGACACTTCTTCCTCGGCTGGGATCATTTAGAGCCCTTGGAAGCCGCATTTAAACTACATTTTGGAAGTTCAAAATCGGGGCACCAATGAAGTCCATTATATGGAGAAAAATCCTGAAATGCTTTCCTCAAAAACCATCATTTCTTTACGACTGAAGACAGAAAGACATGAACATCTTGGATGACAAGGGGGTGAGTAAATTATTTGTGAATTGTTGTTTTGGAAGTGGACTTCTCCTTTAACCTCTTGTCGTTCCAAACCTGTGACTTTATTCTGCAAAACACAAAAAATATAAGAGACAAAAACAATGTTGGACCACATTGACTTTCATTGAACAAAAAAAACAAACATTTTTGAACGTATCTTCTTTTGTGTTTGCAACAGAAAGAAAGTCATTCAGGTTTAGAACAACATAAGATGAGAAAATTATGACTGAATTTACATTTTTAGTTGATTGACCTCTTTAATTGGTCTGTTAACTTACAGTTTTATGCGAAAGTTTGGGAACCCCTTGCAGAATCTGTGAAAATGTGAACCATTTTAACAACATAAGAGAGATCATACAAAATGCATGTTATTTTTTATTTAATACTGTCCTGAGTAAGATATTTTAGATAAAGGATGTTTACATATAGTCCATAAGAGCAAAAAATATCTGAAACTATTAAAATAACCCCCTTTCAAAAGTTTGGGAACCCTTGGTTCTTAAAACTGTGTGTGGTTACCTGGATGACCTACGACTGTTTTTTTTGTTTTGTGATGGTTGTTCATGAGTCCCTTGTTTGTTCTGAATGGTTAAACTGAGCACTGTTTTACAGAAAAATCCTACAGGTCCTGCAGATTCTTTTGCAAATTTGAACCCTTTCCAGCAGTGACTATATGGTTTGAGATTCATCTTTTCACACTGAGGGACTCAAACACAACTATTAAAAAAAGGTTCAAACATTCACTGATGCTCCAGAAGGAAACACAATGCATTAAGAGCCGGGGGGTGAAAACTTTTGAACAGGATTAAGATGTCCAATTTTTTCTTATTTTGTTGAAATATCTTTTTTTTTCCATTTAGTACTGCCCTTCAGACGCAACATAAGATACTTGCATGTTTCCCGAAAGACAAATACAAGTACAATTTACCTTGATCTTCAAATTAAAAAAGTTTTCACCCCCCGGCTCTTAATGCAGTGTGTTTCCTTCTGGAGCATCAGTGAATGTTTGAACCTTTTTTAATAGTTGTGTAACCACACACAGTATTAAAAACCAAGGGTTCCCAAACTTTTGAAGGGAGTTATTTTTTTTTGAAAACCTATTCCTTTAAACAAACACACAAATGGCTTATGAATACAAATAGTCCATTATGTTGGCACAGGCTATTTACACTAACTCAGCCCACCATTGCCTGGTTGGGTCAGACAGACTGACAAAAAAAGTAGTGTGAAGAGTAAGGACATTTTATTTGCCATTTGGCATGAACAACCCAAATTCGGTAAGGTCCCAATATATCCCAATATAGCATTTGTGCAAAGAAAATATCGCTATATTTTCACTTAGTGCAAATAACCTCTATCTTCATTTTTAAGTTCAGGGGCTATTTGTAGCGTACAGAGTATGGAGGGGGGATTTTCGGACCGTTATTCGTTTTTTGATCCATCATCGCCTTCCGTTTGCCGAGATGAAAGGAGATTTTGTGCAATACAGTGAAGTTCGCCGGTCATATGGACAAGCATTGCTTTTTAGTGATTGTACTAATGCGTTCTGAAGTATCATGATCCTGTGTTATTTCAAATGTCTGGCCATTTGATGAAACCATCAGCCTCTGTTTGATTGAAGATAAATAGCATCCGTTCTGATAGAATTCAGCATGATGCTCAATGGTCACAGTAACTCACCACCTCCTTGTTTCCCACGGCGCAAGGTTTTGGCTATTGGTAAGCCATCAAAAGACATCAGATCAAAACGAGTTAGCGTTTCTATTCTGAATCACGGAAGAATTTGTCCGTCTGATTCCTCTAGAATACACGCAGGCCTCCTCGCGGTGACCTTTCCTTTGATTTGGGTTCTGTTCAGGTCAACCACTGTTAAATAGAAGAAAAGAGAAAAAGATCAGACAGGAGCAAGGCTTTCATCCACAAAGGTTCAGAATGCGAGAGAAGATCACGCGTTTGAATTGAGCGAATGGTCCATTGATGGTTCCTGCCCATCTCGGCCTCTTTCTCATCCCTTAATCACCTCATCCAATTCTTTTCTTTTTTTTTTCTCTTCCAGATTATCAAGGACCAGAAGCTCTTTATCATCGTGGGTGGGATGTTGCTGATTGATTTGTGCATCCTCATATGCTGGCAGATCGTGGATCCCCTGAAGAGAACTGTGGAAGAGTACAGCTTGGAGGCGAGTCTGATTGCTTATTATTAATGTTGTATGTAACGATTCAGCAGAATCCCTCGACCAGGTCGTAATGGTTAATCAATCCCAACTAAATCATAGTCACAGGGAGCTGGGATCATTGGGGAGTACGTAGCGGCCAAGGTTTTATTACCATCTGCGTTATTTTTGGTTCAGGAAGTGAGACGTCCTGCCCCGCCCCCACATCCATGGCGGTTGGGGACTCAGGCCAGCTGGAATGTGGGACATTGGCACAATTGCTTGGAAAAAAAGACACTTGGACGAGGCCATCCCATGCTGATACTCAGAGGGGGAAATGTGTGATTGAGCAGGGCTTCAAAATAGGCTGGACATTTTGACCGTCTGCTTGCTTTAGTCATGTGCATTTAGTCATGTGCTTTCATAGACTTTAGTCAGACGCTGTCGCAAATGATTGGATGTGTTTAGCTGGAAGCAAAGCTAAAATGGATGATGTCACACATGATTGTGTAGTGAAGGGTTCTTAAAGTTACCTTGATTTGTGTTTTTTTTAACGTCAAAGGATAGTTCACCCAAAAATGAGAATTCTGTCATTATTTACTCACCTTCATGTTAATCAAAACCCATGTAATTTTGGTTAATGTTTGAAAAAAAAATTTAAATGATAGTTCACCCAAGAATGAAAATTTGCTGTTAACTCTTTCCTGCCGTTGACAGAATTGTCCGTTATTTATGGGACAACGCTTCCCTGCCATTGGCGGAATATTCCGTCATTTATATGAGAAGGCTTTGCCGCAGTTGATGGAATTTTCCGTCATTTATGAGACAATGCTTTTCCGCCACTGACAGAATTTTCCGTAATTTTTAAAAAAGTGTTTCTAGACTAATGACGGAATTTTCCATAATTTATGAGACATCGCTTCCCTGCCATTGACAGAATTTTCCGTAGTTTTTGAGATAGCGATTCAACCATTGACAGAATTTTCCATCATTTATGAGACATCGCTTCCCCGCCATTGACAGAATTTTACGTCATTTATGGAACAACTCTTCCAAGCCATTGACGGAATTTTCTGTAATTTATATGAAAACGCTTCACCGCCATTGACAGATTTTTCCCTCCTTTTCAAGACAGCACTTCCAGACCATTGACAGAATTTTCAGTAATTTATGAGACAGTGCTTCCCTGCCATTGACAATTTTCAGTAATTTATGAGACAATTCTTCCCCGCCACTGGCGGAATTTTCTGTTGTTTATGAGACAACTCTTCCAAGCCATTGGCGTAAGTTTCCATCATTTATATGAAAACGCTTCGCCGCCATTGATGGAATTTTCCGTCATTTTTAAGACAGCGCTCCCAGACCATTGACAGAATTTTCCATCATTTATGAGACAACAGTTCCCCGCAATTGCCAGAGTTTTCCGTCATTTATGAGACATTTCCCCGCAATTAATGGAATTTTCCGTCATTTATGAGACATCACTTCCAGACCATTGACGGAATTTTCCGTCATTTAAGAGACATCACTTCCAGACCATTGATGGAATTTTCCATCATTTATGAGACAACAGTTCCCCGTAATTGACGGAGTTTTCCGTCATTTAAGAGACATTACTTCCAGACCATTGACAGAATTTTCCATCATTTATGAGACAACATTTCCCCGCAATTTATGGAATTTTCCATCATTTATGAGACAATGCTTTCCTACCATTGACAAAATTTTCTGTAATTTATGAGACAATGCTTCCCCACCATTGCCGGAATTTACTGTCATTAATGAGACAACTCCTCCAAGCCATTGACGTAATTTTCCGTCATTTATATGAGAACGCTTCACCACAATTGATTGTTGAAATCAATTGTGAAACAAGGTTTGTTTTAGTGCGTGGCGCATGCACTTCTCTGTTTATCATATGTGATGCATTCTATGCATGTGTGTTCAGATGTGAATAAAAGCCTAAATTAAATCATCATACAGTATAAAGACCAGTATCACAAGACCTGGATTAAACTATTTGATTCATAATTATTCATTTCATGATGCTTTTCTGATTTTTTTGGATCTACTAAGCATTTGTTACCTGTCAGGATTCAAAGTACTATGGGTTTAAAATGACATGAAGGTGAGTAAATGGCGACATTTTTCATTTTTGGGTGAACTGTTCCTTTAAAGTCATGTTTTCGATGACATTCAACTTTTTGTTTCATCTGTCGGCCTATTCTTGAAGTGTATGATCCCTGTACTTAGTGTGTTAGAGAGTAAAAGGTCTGGCGACTAACAGGCGATGTGGCTGAGTGGACTTTGCCGTCACACCGATGGAATCATGGCCGCTGACTCTCTGGAGAACTCTTGGCAGGGAGATTAGCGCAGATTGATTGGTGCTAGGAAAGGGCCCATTAACTTTCCCATCACTCTGGGGTGTTTAGACGAGCTTCTTCTTCCTCCTCTTCTCCTCTACTGTATATGTAGTTTACTTCAGGCCATAAGCATTTCTCAGAGGTCAGTTGGTTGAGAATGGTTGCATTTGATCATGTATTTGGGCTTAAAGCAAGCCATTTAATTTTGCTATCATGGGGATAGCAATTTTGAGCAATGAAGAGTTTAAAAATCATTCTTTTTGCATAAAATTTAGCTAGTATTTAGCAGTGACTGTTGGAGACAATGAATCTCAAATGATTTGTGGCCTGATATTGTTGAGTAGGCACAACTGTTAGTAAACCAGCAGTACAGCAGTTTGGCGACCCGTTAACAGCTGAATCTGTCATTGTCAGCGCAACTTTAAAGCTAATGTAATTTTGAAGAATCGCTGCATAACTTTTGGCTCTGGAATAAACCATTGTTCACTGCTGTAGGACACTAAGTATGTGTTTATTTAAAATTAAGTAATGTTTGTGAGGCTGGAGACAATTACAGTGGACAGTCTGTCAGGAACTTGAAACAGAGGAACGTAAACAGATCTGAGCGCAGCGGACGGCATTGATGTGAGCGGCAAACTTTTGTGTTTAGAGTTTCACAAACAGCTCTGCAGAAAACAGGCTCCATTTCAGCCTCTGATCCAGATTAAGAACTCAAACTTTGGACACATTCGTAGAAGTAAAAAAAACCTTGGCCATATGCTCTGCATAGAGCACTGCCGTTATGACAAAAAAGAACATGCAGAGGACTTTTAAAGTTTTATACCTGTTCTTTATTTAAGTGTATGAGGGTGGTTGACATGTACAGGTATAGCAGTGCCCTGCAGTGTGAATGCTTTATTCTTCCAGAACTATTTTAAACAACTTTTTTCTAATTCATGTATAATTTTATAGGTTCTAGGACCTCATATTATTTAAAAGACTGTATGTAATATTAGAACTTTTAAAAGATTTCTCACACCATATTTCTCAAAACTATTTATGTGAACAGCCAAGTATCATTTTTTTTTAAAAATTAAATATATTTCTATTTCTATTTCAAATAAATGCTCCTCTTTTCTTCCTATTCATCAAAGAATTTTGAAAAATTAAGCAGCACAGCTGTTTTCGTCATTGATAATAATGATGTGACACTAAATACTGCAGTAATGATGCTGAAAATTCAGCTTTACATCTCAGGAATAAACTACATTTTAAAATATATTCAAATACAAAAAAAGTTCATTGACATGATGTTTGTCAACCACCCATAAACAGAAGGATCAGAGCATTTCAGAGCTTAAATAGCTTGTCAAAAATGTTTCTCCCAGTGGATATTGGTATGTGTTCCAGAATATAGAGAGATTGAGCATGCAAGTATAATGTAGATCCTGAGTGTTCCTCTGGTCTGATGAAGGACAAACTGTGGAGGGGCTGATTAGCATTCAGCAGGTTTCTCCTGCAACGTTCACCGTTCTCGCTCCTGTTCTCGTGTCGATGCTGCAGCAAGCGCAGTCTGCCTGCACACACAGTATTGCAGTGTGGCATTGCCATGGCAACAGCCAAGGTTTCTGACACCCATAAACCAGCGCTGTCACTGCTGATCCCCAAGACAAAAATACAGGGAAAGGCTTTGGACAGGCGCTGTAACGATGGCTACCTAGAAATACACACACATGACATGTAAAGTATGTAGAATGTTGTATGTATGAATATATTTAGTGTATCTTGAACAAACTAAATGCTTCTATTCTCGTAATCTCAAACATAAAATACTTGAGGGCGAAAACACACAAAACAGTTGACGCTTTTGCATGCAATATTCCAGCACAAAAAACAAACTTCTTATTCAATTATAACCCATAATACTGTTAAACCCATGCTGAAATATTGCTGCACTGTGAATATTTAAATTAAGTCATTGTCATTTTTTTTTAGCACAAACATACCTGCTTTCTATGTAAATTAGGCTCATTATAGCATCTTACTCGCAAAAGTCAGCTCTGTTTACCTGCCGTAATTAATGGTGAGCCATTCCTGCCTGTAGAAAGCAGATGGTAAACTGAATACTATTTAAAAGAGATGTTTGTGTACATTTTCAATTAATCATGGCAACAGTAATCCATCAAAATATGATGATGGATGAAATGATGAAAATTTCTTCACAGAAGAACACAGGAAACCATAGAAACACATTTATATAAATCATTTATATAAAATAAGGCACTCTCTCTTGTATTACTGCTCACTTGCTACTTAGTCTTTGAGTGAAAGTGAGCCGTCTGGTCTGTCAAATTGTCTGAAGTGTTCAAATCCCAGTTTTCTCACTCTCTGTGTCAGACTGAGGACAGGCAGACAGCCATGAGTCACCAGGTCTTTTCATGTGCAAATGCTTATTTTAAAAAGGAACCTTTAATACAGGAAATAATTGGTCTAAACATGTGCGCGTCTATTATGGAGTGACTTAGACACAGGTCTGGAGTGTGCTGGGGTCTGCTCTGACTGTACAGCTGGAAAGATCCACTCTGTTGGCAGGGGATCCAATGAATAAACACACATATTCTAGCATTTTGTGGGAAATTTGATCAATTTCTGTTCATTTTATGCTTCGATAATTACCTTCCATCCACTAAATCAGTTAGTCTCAGTGGTTGGTTTTACTTTTTTGAACTGCATTTTACATGAGGCATCAAGTGCCCCAAATACCAAAAATGTATAACATTCTTAATAAGACATTTAAAGGGATAGTTCACCCCAAAATGAAAATTCTGTAATTATTTACTCACCCTCATATTTCAAACACTTAAAGGCAAAATATGTAAGATTTTTTTTAATTAAGATATTAGGACTTAATCGCGATTAATCACATACAAAATAAAGTTTGAGTTTGCCTAATATATCCGTTTGTTCTGTGTGTAATAGTGGTGAGCGATATGCTTAATTTTCATATCGCCCTATCGTCAGCCTGTAAGATCGCAGATACACGATATTATCGTGCTAATTTATTTAATTATTTACTTACTTAATTTCATTGCCGGCAAATGAACCAACACCAGCATAACCCTGATGAAAAAAAACAGCATATGCTAGTAGGACCAGCTTAAACCAGCATCAAAACATACCTACCAGCATATGCTGTTTTTTTGCACCAGGGAAGGCTAAAAGCAGCCTAATGTTTTCAGTATGACTTAATTTGTGTTTAACATGATAACAACTTAATAGAAACACTGTAAGTTACTAATGCATACATTTCCTTATAGTTATTCTAAAAGCAGCTACAGAAAAAGAGCAAAGAACATTTCGCCTGCGTTATCAAAGAACATCATCACTGACTAGCCTAGCCTAGCGCGAGTTTATGCACTTTAAAAAACACTCCCGGTACCATGAGTGAATACAATAGTTATACCACTGTATGATAAATACCCCTTATTTACACTGCACACGTCTGCGGCGCGAAGGGGGGCCGTTCCCCCCAAAACGAGTTACTGTGCCCCCCTTTTCCATCTCTGAACCGGATCGATTTCAAAAGTGAAAGTAAAACCGGAAAAAAACAGTGTGCATAACAAAGCGAGCGTCAGCAATTGCACGCAATTACGGATTGCATGCTTCCCACCTGAAACAACCCCTCCCGCTCAACGTGATTTGTGCCTTTGTGTTTATACCACCCACCTCGCGGCAAGTTTCTAAAGCACCCCAGAAGCGTCTCTCTGCACTGCATTGCTAAAGTTAGGCGCCTAGTCTGTTTTTGACGGATAATAATAATAATCGTCTTGCTATCGTCAAAGGCATCAGCAACAGGCGATATCTCTGACTATCGTCGATACACGATACTATCATCTATCGGCACAACCCTAGTGTGTAATTATTATGTATATATAAATACACACAAATTAATGTATATATTTAAGAGAAATATGTTATGTACAAAATATTTTTATTTATATATAATATAAATTATATAAAAATTATAACAAATACATATACTTGTAAATATTTTTTAAATATATAAATGAATGTGTTTGTATTTATATATACATAATAATTACACACAGAACACAAACTCAAACTTTTATTTTGTAAAATACGACTGTGATTAATCGCAATTAATCGTTTGACAGCCTTAATATCCAAAAACCAGTAGAACAGTGTTCTATACTTTGCTGACTTGTGTACTGACATTGTCCCAAATGTTTCGAAAAATGTTTAAATCAAGAAAAATAAGCTATTTTAACTAGTGTAATGGACCGTGTCATTGTGTTGCCTGCCAGTGACGTCAAACACCCGTGATTTTTCCGGTTTTATTTTGTAGAAAACATGGAAACCCTAAAGACGTTTTAATATGTTATGCATTTTATTAGACAGGTGACGAACACACAGAGTAGCATTATAACAACACTTTAACACACTCAAATCTATCTAGTATGATAAAACAGAGTTGCTTTTTCCTACATACGCATGACCGGAAGAAGTGGAAGCGGTCGACTGTGGCATAATAAAAGCTCCGCTGCTTTGTGAGCCGTGCTTGTTTCTCATTAGCAACTGCTCCAGCGTCCACGTTTCTACGACTTTCAGCCCCACCCTGCGTCATACTACGGTGACCTTAATAGATATTTAATAATTAAAAGACATAAATTTTGTTTTCTTTGCGCACAAAAAGTATTCTTGTAGCTTTATAAAATTATGGTCGAACCACTGATGTCTCATGGACTGTTTTAACGATATCCTTACTACCTTTCTGGGCCTTGAACATGTCAGTTGCGTTGCTGTCTACGCAGGTCAGAAAGCTCTCAGATTTCATCATAAATATCTTTATTTGTGTCCGAAGATGAACAAAGGTCTTACGGGTTTTGAACGACATGAGGGTGAGTAATCAATGACAGAATTTTTCATTTTTGGCCAAAGTATACTTTTAAGAATATTTAATAGGCAGGTGCTGTTGGCTGGTCCCCAAAAAATACTTGTGATTTGAGATTTCACTGCCCATTTGGGAACACTTGGTCCACACAATGCAGGCAAAACCTGACCCACACACACACTTTTTTTTTTTTTTTATGTTTTCTCTGCTTTTTCGTAATGGGTTAGCACATACATTATGTATCTGTGAAGTTAACAGCAGTGTGGGTGAGCCACTATATGTTTTATGTACCCTTCCTTTGTACAATATCCTTTTATTCACTTTAAGAATGTCTCTGTAGAGCTCATAATGCAGGGATGAAAAGCCATCTGTCCATTTGTGTCCTCCTCAGCCCGTTTTGTGTATGATGTGTTTGGACGTTTGCAGAAGTGTGTGTGTTCAATAATCTGAAAGGCCTTGTAGGACTCTTTATGTTAAACGGCTGTGGTTTGTGCAGGAATCAATGGCTCAACAAAACAAACTGGGTCATTTAAGGCTGAAAAGCCACCCACCTCACTCCTCCATTGATCATGTGTGAGGAGCAGCAGGGAAAACCTCGCTTTCAGGAGCAACGGGATCATGTGGACATGGTTATTGTCTGCCATACCCATCAGTCATTTCAGCAGGAGCTGGTTGAGGCTCTGCTTATGGTGCCAGAGATGTACACAGTAGTTGTAGCTGTACGGGAGATGATTGATGGCAGTTTATTGAGTGTATATGTAACATAATCCTGAATGTGTCTTTGTTGAATGTTTAATGCGACAGGTCCTATTGAATGCATGTGTTTTGGACCTTACCGCTAAGCTTTATGAAATCCAGTTTGCTCCTCGTGATCCAAGAAACTGTCTTTCTCGCTCCATCTCCCTTAAATCATCCTTTCTTCCCATTGTCTCCTGCATTCATGTGGTCTGGATAAGTAGACACTCTCAGCTCACTGTTGCTATGCGACTGCTGATTGAGCATGAGGGGGATGCAATTTACCAATTAGAGGCCTTCTAAATTAAAGACGGTGTCAAGGGTTCCTGTACTTAGAAAGGAGCGCTGTCCATCAGAGCCATCTGATGTACAGATTGTTAAGGGCCTGAGACCCCTGCCATTGAATATCACATTGTTTATGCAGCTACTTCAAGAGATTTGAAGCTCTCTGAAGCCCATTTATCACACACTGACATGCCAACGGGGTGAATTCAGGTCAGTTTGACCACTCTTGATGTCTCAGTGGCAAGTTTTTCTCAGTTCACCTTAGAAGTTTTGGTATAAGTTAATGGATAACTGCATACTTTATTATGTTCACAAAGGCTGCATTTAATTGATCAAAAATGGAGTAAAACAGTAATATTTTCAAGTAATATTACAATTTAAAATAACTACTTTCTATTTAAGTATGTATTTTAAATTTTAATTTATTCCTGTTATGCAAAAGCTGAATATTCAGCAACCAGTGTCACATGATCCTTCAAAAATCATTGCGGTACTCAAGAAACATTTTTTCAAAATTTATATATTTGAGTATATATTTGTTTTCTTACCCCAATGGCAATATCTTGTTTATGCTCAAGACAAGAAACACAAGAATTTCTGTGAATATCTAAAGTAATTTCGCTTCTTGTTTTCTTATTTTATGAATGTAGAAAGTAATATGATCATTCTGACTGAGAAAGTGTTTTTTTGAAAATCACGATACAGACATCTAAAGTACTCAGACAGGTACTCATCACTCCCTATCATTTCCTGTCTTATTGCTACCATACTAAAAATGTAAAAAAAAAAAATAAATTATAATAATAAATTAAAAAATCAGCACTCTTGAAGAATATGGTGAACTCCTTACTCTGTCTGTTCTGTCTCTCCTTCTCTCGCTCTCTTCTGGTCCTGAACAGACACTCTCAATCACAGCCCCAGACAGATCCATTACACTCAGCTCTACAGCTCCTCACAAAGAAGAAAATCCATTAGTGTGTGTGTGTGTGTGTGTGTGTGTGTGTGTGTGTGTTTGAGAGTGAGAGAGCAAACATGAGGGCATGTAATAGAAAGAAAGATGGAGAGAGAAACGCACAGCTGCAATATCTCTGTATCCTCCATGTGCCTCCACTACAGCTGTTTTTAAGCATTGTCATCATGTTTCTGTGTGTGTGTGTGTGTGTGTGTGTGGGCATGCACACTGTTTAGCAGTTCTCAGCTGTATTTATCATAGTCCTAGTATAGTGTCCATAGTTTCACACTGGTAGTTGAAGTAAATCCATAGTATCCACAGATCAATCACAAAAAGTAAATTTCTTCATTTCCTTAGTAGTTTAATATAGTTTCTGGGGAGCCCAAACTATCCCAATCCCCCTACTAATTACTATTCACAAAAATAAAATTTTAGTAACAAGTTAAAACATTAAAGAATTAAGTTATACATTTTTTTTATTATTATTTTGGAAAAACAATGTTTACAATTTAGTAATTATAATGGTTTTAAATACTTATTTTCACACCATGTTTCCCAGACCTTAAATGAAGAAAAACGCTTCATTTCAAGTCAGACATGGCTAAAAGACTTGCGGTTCAGTAAGTGAGTCAGATGGTAATTCAGTAACTTTTTATGATGGATTCAGTCAGTTGATTCAGTGAAGGATTTGTTAGACTTATTCAAACCAATAACTTGAGATGCTTTGTTTTTTCTGTTGTTATTCAGTAACTATTCTGATGGATTCAGTTAGTTCATTTGGTAAATGGTTCATCAGACTGATTAAAACCTATGACTTTGTGAGTTTGTGAGTCTTTTCTGTCGTTATTCAGTAACTATTCTGATGGATTCAGTCAGTTGATTCAGTGAAGGGTTCGTTAGACTGATTCAAACCAATAACTTATGAGATGCTTTGTCTTTTCTATGGTTGTTCAGTAACCCTTTTGATAGATTCAGTCAGTTCATTCAGTAAAGGGGACATTAGACTAATTCAAACCAATGACTTTGTGAGTCTGTGAGTCTTTTTCCAGTATTATTCAGTAACTATTCTGATGGTTTCAGTTAGTTCATTCAGTAAAGGGTTCATCAGACTGATTCAAACCAATGAGTTTGTGAGTCTTTTCTATTGTAATTTGGCAATTATTCTGATGGATTTAGTCAGTTAATTCAGTAAAGGGTTTATCAGACTGATTCAAACCAATGACTTTGTGAGTCTTTTTCTATTGTTATTCAGTAACTATTCTGAGGGATTCAGTTAGTTCATTTAGTAAAGGGTTCATCAGACTGATTCAAACCTATGAGTTTGTGAGTTTGTCAGTCTTTTCTATTGTTATTCAGTAACTACTCTGATAGATTCAATTAGTTCATTCAGTAAAGGGTTCATCAGACTGATTCAAACCAATGAATTGTGAATTCGTGAGTCTTTTCTATTGTTATTCAGTAACTATTCTGATGGATTCAGTTAGTTCATTCAGTAAAGGGTTCATCAGACCGATTCAAACATATGACTCAAGTAATTTATTAGAGGAACTGACTCATCTATTCATGAAAAATGTTTCACTGCATGTTTTTTTGTGCAGTCAGCACATTACAAAAATATGTCTTTACATTATATCATCACATTCAGACTACAATCTCACAACTTTGGGACAATACAGTTTATTTTTCTGTAGTGCAGAATGATGTGAAGTTATGAAACTTTGCCTAGGGGCCTGTTAAATATACAAATGTTTGTCACAGGTGGGGCTTTCGGCACTACTGTTAAGGAGGTATTAAGTAAATGTTTGTTTATAATTTAAAAAAAAAGTAAAAATGACAGAATGGAGTGTAGATAACATGCATGTGGGACGGATGGGCCGGCAGCTGCTGTTCATTAGCGTGTGGCAAAGCAAGGGCAGCAGTGTGAGCTGCATTCTGCTCCCTTGTGTGCACGTCTTTCTTGCTGCATCAGCAGTGTGGTGGCAGAGTGCATACAGATGCCGAGTATACAGCAGCGTTGACTCTTCGAGTCCTTGAGGAGATGCTTTTCTCTCCTTGTCCCGGAGGGAAAAGGCGACGCTTGAGGCAGATCTCATCCGTTAACTCACCTGCTACGGATATGCACTCTATTGAGCAAGATGGAATGGAGCGACAGTGTCATGGCTGGTCAACGTCACGCTGTTGCGTGTGACACAGATCACCCTCCCCTGTCCCCTGAGGCATCCGGGACTCCGCAGCCTTGAGACTCAGCTAATTAAACCCTCGGCGGTGGCAGGGGAGATGGCTGGGTGCCAACCCACCTGGGCATAATGACGCACACAGCTGGTGACACGAACCAGAGAGCAGTGCTCATACGATATGCCCTCTCTGAGTCACAGCAGCTCTTATAAAGAAGTGTTTGTTCACGGTCGCCTTAGTCGCAAGCGGCCACCATCCCTTGAGGCCAATGCTGCAACGAGACACTTATGTATTCATCCATACATCATATGACTGTAAATAACAGTGGTAGTGTTGAAGTGTGGGTGTTGGTTTATTTGGCTACTATCAGGGTGATGAATGGGATGTCAAGTTGATTTGTGATCCTGTCTGCAGCATCGTCTGATTATATTTGCTTTGGATTTGGAAACAGTCCTCACTTCTTTGGAAATGGCAGTCTGGGTAAGAGGTTTTGTACAGCGGTTGGATGCAGACCATGGGATTTTATAGCTCTGATTTGTGGCTGTAATCTGAGCTTCATAATTGGTAGCCTTGAAATGACGTGATATTCCTTGAAATGCCATTATTGGTGGTGCTTGCTAAGGCACACTATACTCTAACCCTAAGTATTAAACTTTGACTCATAACGTATCCCGTCTCACGTTTGTGCAACGGACATAAATGATACCTTGAATTATGTGGTTTGTTGTGCCATTAATTTTCAAAGTGTTTGACCATATGATTTTCACCTAACAGATCATAAAACAGGCTGGACAGTGGCCTTCTAGGACTGAAATTGAAGAGTCTTGTTATAAAGACTTTGGGGTACTTGGAACTGCATAGCAACACCCTAGCAACCATCTGGAACACCCTAGTAACAACTTAGTTACCAACCAGAACACCCTTATCAAGCATCATCCTACCAACATCCAGAACGTTATAGAAACCAGCAATGTAACTCCAAAAAATTGCTCAACCAACCTTTAGCAAAACTTCACAAACCATTCTGAGTACCCTAACAGTTCCATAGAAACACCCTAACAACCATCTAGAACACCCTAGCATCCACCTTAAAATATGACTCCGTAACAGTGCCTGAGCAACCATTTAGCAACACCCTTTAAACCATCTAGAGCACCCTAGCAAGTGATTAGCAGCACCATAGCAACTATCCAGAACATCCTAGGAACCACCTAGCAATGTTTTAAAAACCATCTACAACACCCTACTCTAGCAACATCCAGAATATTATAGAAAACTTATAGAACACTATAGAACATCCTATCATCCACCTAGCAATGTAACTCCAAAACATTGCCCTAGAACCTATTTAGCAACGCCCCAGAAACCATTCAGAGTAAGCTAACAGCTGCATTTCAACATCCTAGCAACCATCCAGAACACCAATGCAACCATTCTGCACAATCTTGCAACTGAATAGCAACCATCCAGCGCACCTTTGCCTCCATTTGGAACACCCTAGCAATGCTCTAGCAACCATATATATAGAACACAATAGCAACTATTCCAAACACCATGGTTACTGTATAGCAACACCCTAGCAACCATCTATAACATCCTAGCAACACTCCAGAAACCATTCTGTGTACCTTAGCAACTGCATAGCAACACCCTACCAACACCCAGGACGTTATAGAAACCAAATGTAAGAATGTATAGAAACAAAATGTAACTCCATAACATTGCTCTAGTAACCCTTAGCAACACTCCAGAAACCATTCTGAGTACTCTAGCAACTGCATAGCAACACCCTAGCAACCATCTGAAACACCCTAGCAACACCTTACTTACCATCTAGAACACCCTATCAACATTGCATCACCTTACCAACATCCAGAACTTATAGAAACCATCTAGCAATGTAACTCCATAACATTGCTCTAACAACCTTTAGCAACATCCCAGAAACCATTCTGAGTACCCTAGCAACTGCATAGCAACACCCTAGCAACTATCTAGAACATCCCAACATCCACCTTGCAATGTAACCCCATAACAGTACCAGAGCATCCATTTAGCAACACCCTTGAAACCATCTGGAGCACCCTAGCAAGTGCATAGCAAGACCATAACAACTATCCAGAACACCCTTGCAGCCACCTAGCAATGCTCTAGAAACCATCTGGAACACCCCACTCTAGGAACATCCAGAATATTAGCAATGCACCGGAAACCATTCTGTGTGCCCTAGTAACTTCATAGCAACACCCTAGCAGCACCTTAGTAACCATCTAGAACACCCTATCAACATTGCATCACCTTACCAACATCCAAAACATTATAGAATTCACCTAGCAATGTAACTCCATAACATTGCTCTTGCAACCTTTAGCAACATCCCAGCAACCATTCTGAGTACCCTAGCAACTATCTAGAACATCCTAACTACCCAGAACACCCTGACAACCACCTAGCAATGCTCTAGAAACCTTCTAGAACACCCCACTCTAGCAACATCCAGAATATTATAGAAACCATAAAAAAACACTATAGAACATTCCAACAACCTCCATAACCTCCATGTAACTCCATAACATTGCCCTAGCAACCTTTTAGCAATGCCCCAGAAACCAGAGTAATCTAGCAATCTAAGTAATCAGAGTAATCTAATCTACTGCATATAAACACCCTAGCAACTATCCAGAACACCATTGCAACCATTCAGAGCAACCTTGCACCTGCATAACAACTATCCAGTGCACCCTAGCATCCATTTGGAACAACTTAGCAATGCCCTAGCAACCACACAGAACACCATGTTAATTATTCCAAACACCCTAGCAACCATCTAGAACATCCTCACATCCAACTCCATAAAAGTGTCAAAGCAAACATTTGGCAACACCCTCTAGAGACCCCTTAGCAACACCCTAGCAACCACGGTGGCTTGGCAACTGCATTGTAAAACCCTAGCAACTATCCATGATGCCCTAGCAACTATTCAGAACATCCTAGCATCATGGTGGTGGGTTTTGCACATTTTTTACAGAAAATACTAAAATGTAGTTTAATTATACAATGCACAGTCCAAGAAACAGAAAATGTAAATTTGCTGCTCAGACACACTCATAATCTGTCGGCAGCTGTGAGGGGAACGTGTGTTTCTTTGTGCCCCACAGTTCATTACATTTAAGAGGCCTTAAGACTCAGATGTGTGCAGTGGCGGCTGGTGCTTATCCAGAGTGGAGAAGCACAGATGTCGCTTATCAGTTGAATTTAGTTGCTCCCAAAAGCTGCTTCGCAAACTGCTACTAAACAGTTCTTATTGAAAATTATTGACCAGACTCTGAACGGCAGCGTTCACAAATGCTGGCAGGCAAGAGACAAGATTACAAACGGCAGGCTAAATGTTGTGTTGCTAAAGGTGCTGTATGTAATTTTTTTTGACTGCACTGAAGCATAAAAATACCATAATATGTTTGTAGATATTTAGGAAACATGCTAAGTTCACATACTTGTTTCTCCAAAAAGCAACGCTACAGCCAGTTATTCTGCTTTGAAACGTGTTCCATGTCGGAATGTCAGTTTTTGTTTTGGTCAGCGTGATTCCGCCCACTTCCAGTTTATCCAATGGTATTTTGACACCCCGGGTTGCCAGTTCCTGGAAACACAGCGTATTGCATCCATGACAACGGCGCTCATTCCTGTTGTGTGTCCTTAATCTGGCAACCTGAATGAGCATCAAGTCTGAGAAGGAGGTTTAATTTCCATCATTTATTGTACTAAAGCATAAAAATACCATAATATGTTTGTAAATATTTAGGAAACATGCTAAGTTCATATTCTTGATTTAGTTTTTTTTGTTTGTTTTTTGTTTTTTTTTTTCGAAAAACAATGCAAAATCTAGTTTGTCTACTTTGATTTCAGTGTGATTCTACCTACTACCAATTCATCAAATAGAATTTTGACACCCCGGGTTGCCAGTTCCCAGAAGACAGAGCGTATTATAGCCATGACAACTGTGCTCAATCTGGCAACCTGAATGTGCATCGAGTCATGAAGGAGGGTGTCATTTCTGTCATTTATTATACTAAACCATAAAAATAACATTACGTTTGCAATATGTAAAAATATGTTTGCAGATAGGTAGGAAACATGCTAAGTTCACATACTCAAAAACAATGCTACAGCCAGTTACTCTACTTTGAAATGTGTGTTTCAGGTCGGAACGTCAGTTTTTGTTTTGGTCAGCATGATTCCAGTCACTGCCAATTTATCAAACAGTATTTCAACACCCTGGGTTGCCAGTTCCCAGAAAACACAGCGCATTGCAGCCATGACAGCTGTGCTAGTTCCTGTTGTGTGTTCTCAATCTGGCAACCTGAATGAGCATTGAGTCTGAGGAAGAGAGTTTCATTTCTGTGATTTATTGTACTAAAACATAAAAATACCATAATATGTTTGCAGATATTTAGGAAACAAGCTAAGTTCGCATACTTGTTTTTTCCAAAAAACTATGCTGCAGCCAGTTATTCTGCTTTGAAATGTGTGTTCCGTATCAGAATGTCAGGTTTGTTGTGTCAATGTGATTCCGGGTCGGAACGTCAGTTTTTGTTTTGGTCAGTGTGATTCCGGTCACTGCCAATTTATCCAATAGTATTTCGACACTCTGGGTTGCCAGTTCCCGGAAAACACAGCATATTGCACCCATGACAAATGCGCTCGTTCCTGTTGCGTGTCCTCAATCTGGCAACCTGAATGAGTGTCAAGCCTGAAGAGGAGGTGTCATTTCTGCTTTTTTTATACTGAAGCATAAAAAAATACAGTTCTACCCACTGCCAATTTATCCAGTAGTATTTCAGAACACCCCCCGGGTTGCCAGTTCTCAGAAAACACAGCGTATGACAACTGCACTTGTTCCTGTTGTGTCCTCAATCGGGCAACCTGAATGAGCATTGAGTCTGAGGAGGAGAGTGCAATAGAAACAACACTCTCCAGTATTTTGAATTTGGACTGCAGTACCTTTTCAATCACTGTCTATAACATGTACTGCCCCTTTAAATATTTGAACAGGCTCATTTTTGAATGAACCTGTCTAATCTTAAAGCAATCAAGGCATGCCATCAGCCTGGTTATTCCCTAAAAACAATCGAGTGAACTCAATGCACATCACAGATGGATATCTCAGTGCGGTGGGAACGTGGTCTACTGTCTCTGCCCAGAGCGCTTCTGCATCCTGCTCTTATCGGCATCAGTCTGCCGCGGAGGCCTCCATCCTCTCTGCGGTCCGGAAACCGAGAGATTTGAGAGCAAGAGCGAAGAGGAGGGGAAGCAAAGAGCCCTCAGGATCAATACGCACACGAGCACTGGAGGAAAGACATGGTGTGAGCGGAGATGTAAACCATATGGCACTATTAAACCCTACACCAGTCACTTAGTGCAGCGGGCCATGGGAGTCCGTACACGAGTCTGCTTTCTCCCCCGCGTCTTCCTCGACACACTCATGCACGGCTGCCTTCCTAATCACCGCTCCTCGCCCCGCCCTCCTGCCCTGTCCCGCACAGAGCCTCCGTCCTTCAGGACATGTTTAGCCTGAGATTTCATGCTTCCGCGATCCACACCGCAGGTGCCCGCCGAACATATTTAACCCCGCCTTTGTCCCCAGTTACGGCTCTCCTCTGCGTGAGGAGGCAGTAATAACGCTATTGTGATTGCCCTGCCGAATCCCTTGTTAGGAAAGCTGTGAAATCAAACATGCTTTTTGCTCACAGGATGCTCACAGACTCACATGTGAAACGGCGGTACGCAGCAGGTGATCGCAGAGTGAGCTGCGAAGCTGCACGGGGTGGGAATAAAGTAGATAAATGAGATGTTAAAGAAGGGAGAGACGTGAAGAATGAGAAAAGAGGGGAGATGAAGTGGAGGGAGGCACAGCCCCCCTCCTGACCGCCATCTGCACATTCATTAACCTGCATGCCACAACACACTGCTGCGATGGGACGGGCCAATCAGGAGCCTGTGTGTGTGTGTGTGTGTGTGTGTGAGAGAGAGAGAAAGTGTCTCTGCTCATCTTCCAAATCTGTAATTAAGATTGTATCTCTGTAAATATTTCAGAACAACAAAGAAACACTGTGTTTTTAAGATTTTGCATGATGTAAGAGGTGTTTGAAACTATTGTTATGCTTTGTTAAAGTACTAAATTATCTTTTCTTTCATAATTCTTTTTGTGTTGGTGGAGATGTTGGTGTTAAGCAAGTAGGCAGGGCAAAGAGAGACATCAGAGAGGTCTGTGGCCCCTGATGCCCTTCACATGCACAGCTCCACGGGGCCAGAACAAGGCCACTTCAAAGGGCTTCAAAGGGCCTCTGAAGCAAACACCTATTAATAACATATTGTAACCCAGGCAACAGGTTTTTTATGAGATAGCCGCTTACTTTTTATATGTATCATGTATGTGATTTTGCATTTATGAAATATATTTGTCTTGTCAGTTAGATTCGCAGTCTTTCTAAAGAAATTTTAATGTGAAAATAAGCTGTTTCTAAATAAATACGAGACAAAAAGGTGGATTGATTAGTAAAACAATTCGCACCTCACCAGTGTGTTTAAGATTATAATAATACATGAAAATATGATAGCAAATGCCAGTTTGCAACCTCAAGAAATGTAACAGACAGAAAGATGGTAAGGACATTGTTAAAATAGTCCATATGACATCAGTGGTTCAACCGTGGTGTTATGAAGCTACTTTTTGTCTGCAAAGAAAACAAAAATAATGACTTTATTCAATAATTTCTTCTCTTCTGTGTCAGTCTATCTGTCTTTACTCTCTACTTCACCATGTTTTTGAATAAGCATCCATAAATCAACTTTTTTTTGTTGCCTTGCCTTGGACTTTTATGCCACTTCCTGTCTCCTATGGTGTTTGTAGTCAGTTTGTAGTCCATTTGTTCATTGGTTCCCCTTGATTAGTCTCCCCAGGTGTGTCTTGTTATCTTGTTAAGCTTGTTAGCACCCTATGTAGTCCTAGTGTTTCTTTAGTTCCTTGTGAATTGTTGAATATAATGAATGTAATGATGTCTGTTTGCCCGTCATTCTGTTTTTTGTTTCATGTAGTTTTTGGTTTATTGTGTGTTCTAGTTTTTCCATTTAATACCTGCACATAGATCCTTGCCTCTGCCTGTTTCCTCAACTTCTCCACATTCCACGTTTTTCCACTGGCATGTCTCCTTGACTAGTGAATGGGTCATTCCACAAAATCGGTGCCTTTTCCACTTGAAAAAATTTAAAAATAAAATAAGTTTAATCAATATTTTTTAAATATCCATGAAATGAAGACACCTTAAAATGACAAGAAATTGTAATGTGCCATTGCAGGCTATGTAATTTATAATTTTCCGGTTATTTTTCTACCTCATTTTCTGGTATTTTTGTCAACTCTGTTACCAACACAAGCATTACTAGATACTGTAGTCTAATAACAACTCATATGCCACTGAATGATATAGGTGTTAGCTCAATAATATACCGAGGGCAACCTTTAAAATGTTTGAATTTTACAAAGACAATCTTCAAAAACAGGCTCAACTCAATGTCATCCCTGTTACCCACATGTCAAAAACTGTTACTCTAAAAAGTAAGAGCTTTGATGATTTCAAACAAATTAAAATGCTAGCTAACAGTCAAGTTCACAAAAGCACATACTGTACACTTTAAAAGGATTTTACTTGTAGGTAAGAAATAATTGTTTAAATGTACCTTTTAAAATGGTAACAGGATTGACACTGCATGATGGCCCCCCCTCAGTCAAGCCTCATAAATAATCAAAAATAGAATATTATAGAGGAGTGAGAGAAACATGCTTATGTTTTAAGTGTTGGAAACCTGGGTGAAAGATGATGTAGATGTGACGTCACCTCCTAGAAGTGATGTCACTTGAATGTACCATTATTTTACAAGGGTAACAGGGATGGCATGAAATCAGAGGACACCAATAAAATTATTATTATTTTATTTTTATTATTTTTTTTTTTTTTTTGAAAAAATGCATGCTTATGCCAAAAACATTTCTTAACAATGAGACTATATTGAGAACAATACGCAAATGTGTGTATAATTTTATGTATAATTTTCCCATCATTTTGCTAATTAAAAGTCCCGCTGAAAAAGAAATATCATAGTGAGGGACAGGTCAAAAACCTTACCCTTACCAGCATAAATGCTATTTAAATATTTTTGATGTAATATTGATGAAAGCATACATAGTATTGCTATGTTTTTAAATTGCACATTTATTTGTTGTAATATTAAATCTATGTTTGATTATTTCTTAGGGACGCAAAAGGAACCGATTTCTTGGAATGACCTCTATATTTAGTATAAGTAAAATACTTAAAGGGATCATCGGATGCACTTTTCAGAGCAAGCCTTTTTTTTTTTTGCATTTGCCTTTAAATGCTAATGAGCTCTACTCACCCCGCCCTTCTCTTCTTTGGGGTGATGAGCAGTACTGTTTACTTTAGCCGCGTTTAGCCGCAAAACTTGCTAACTAGCACATTATTGGAAATGGTGATTTGCAAAGGTGCATAAAAAACCCTTACACTCACTTCTGCTGTAGGCAAAGCTGGATCACGAGCAATTCGCGTGAACATACACGCATTTATGTAGATCACCAGGCACATTTCCTTCAAAAATGAAAGTAATGTTAATCCTCTGCGTCTTCAGCAGCTCAGATGTCAGGAGTAAATGACAACTGCTATGGTCATTATTACATCCAACAACAGAATCATCTTGTCTTCCCCTGCGCCGACATCGAAACAATGGCGATCGGACTGTTTACAGTTCACTCGGGGCGGGTCTGAGGTAAGACGGCCTTGGTCGGTGTGACGTTACACAGACAAGATGCTGAGGATGGCTTGATTTGAAGGGGATATTACTTATAAAGATTAAAAAAATACCACTGGGTGGATTTTTATCATTATAGGGTGGTTGTGTACACACATTTATGTTCAAACAATATGTAAAAGTGATTTTTGCATCCGATGACCCTTTTCTAAGTTGTTTTGGAATTGGTTACTTGTAACTTGTAATAAAATAATTTTCACTGTAAGGTATCTGTACTTTTACTCAAGTATGGTTTTCAGGTACTCTTTACATCTCTGGTCATTTGGGACAAAACTCAGTTCTTTAGTTCACCCAAAAAAATAAAATTACCCCATGATTTACTCATTCTAGATGTATATGACTTTCTTCTTTCAGACGAAGACAATAAAAGTTATATTGAAAACATCCTGGATTTTCCAAGCTTTATAATGGCAGTGGATGGTTATTGCGATTTTGAAGTCCAATAAACACCGGTCGTAAATTAGAAGTATAAAACAAGGATTTATAAAGAAAAATTTCTGTGGATTTTGATATAAGCCAAGAGGAGACTGGTTTTCTTTTGCTGTAAACAAAACTCACCGCAGCTTTCGCTATACCTACGTCCTCTCGTGAACACATGTACATTGGTTTTACCATGGGATAATTTTCATTTTTAGGTGAACTATCTTTTTAACTTTGCTACTTTCAGGGGAAACACAGTTGGGCAATAAATGACTCATGGAAGGACAGATGTGTTAGGGAGAACCACACATTAGAGCAGGGAAAGACTAAATTGTATTCTGATATATAGTCAGTTTTGGTAATCATGGACATGATCAGGAGCTGGATGGAGAGAATGGTCCCCTAGCACCCACACACACGCTGTAACGATCACATCAGAGCTTGACAAGTATTGATTCTGACTGTAATTTGTTCCGCACTGCCATCTCGATATGGCCCATCCTTATCTAGAGAGTGGCTGAATGGGCGATTTGAATTTGGTTGCTTTTGCGAAGATGATTGAAATCATATAATACATAGCCTAGAACGCTAGAGGTTCAGCGTTAAAGAGTGTCTTTTCTCTTTATCAGTCTGCTCTCTTATGCAATCACACAGACTGTCTGCCCGTTCCTCCTCCCGCTCTCATCAGCTCTGAGATCTCGACAGACTTGGCCTGCAATCAGACCAGCTGTAATGAATTTATACTCCGCAATGGATTTCGTTCCTTTTGGGATCCAGATCTGATAGTGCTGCTCGGCGCACACGGCACAGGTTTTCCGGTCCTTTGCGATTGTTGCTTGTCAGATTGTATGACCCCAGTGTGATCTTGAGTAAAAGCCCTGGCAAACTGTGCAACATCAGCGACATTTATATCAGACTGTACCTTATGAGATGAAAAGTTTGTCTTCATTTGACTTTGAGTTGTTTTGGACCATACTGGGCAAAAAAATGTCTTCCTTTGTGTTCTGCAGAAGAAAGAAAGTCATACAGGTTTAGAACAGATGAAAAACTCTGTGCTACAATAAAAGAAATCTATTTAAAAATCCATTTTTGGTGACAGCAAGCATTATGGATGAGCTTCAGAGCTTTTCCTCTATTTGCCGATGCTACTTTGTGTGCGATGTCTGCTCTCGTTAAGATTTCATGATGAATTAGCTTGGAGAACGCATGTATTTTTAATCATCCTGACTGGCGCCAAGATCAGTGCACCATTCAGATCCACTTTTGCAGGAACAACTTTTTTGATTAACCTATTTGGGCTTGTTTTCTGACGTCGCCTTTTCGCTGGATGTGAGCGCAAGCTATATTTGTGTTTTATTGGCCCTAAAAATGATTATACAGAACAAAGTTCTTACACAACACGCTCACACTGAGTATTACACCCTGTAGCACAGTCTCTCTCTTTCTCTCCAGCCCTAATATGAAGCTGTGTGTTGAAGCTCACACCCCCAAAATGGTTCTGTGTGTGAAAGAGAGGCTGATTTGAAGCGTGGGTCGATAGCGCTGGCACCGCACAGACCTACCGAGCCAGATAACTCAGCCACAAACAGCTCTTCATTACTCTCATAAGACTTGAGTCTCCGTGAGAATGAAATGTGTCATTTGGCCGATATGAGAGGCAGGTGCTGCAGCCCGATCTGAGGAATTGGATCGATGTGACGGGCTGCAGGTGGTCCGTCATTACCGCACGACTCCAAATGAGCTGATTTTTTTTTAGATTCGTCTTTCAGAGAAATTGTTAGATAATTTATGCAATGCCGTAGGAGTGAAATACAGTGGCGTCTGAAAGTCTGAGACTATGAAATCTGAGGTTTTTTAGCATTATAAATCCTATGTTTGGAAGGAAAAAAGGAAAAATATTAAAGAAAACAAAAAAATATGGTATAAGAACATTTAGCTCAAATTTCTGTTTTTATGTAGTACTGGAAATATTTTGTAGTGTATTTGAAAAATTAAAGAATGCATAAAAGAAAATATATGGAGAAAAATTGATTAATAGTGCAGGCTTTTATTTAAATCTGAAAATAGCAAAGTCTATTTAGAGAAATAAAGAAAGACAAAAAGGCGATAAACTAAAATTTTCACATAAAATTAGCATGCAGAGAAAATATTTCTTAAATAAAAAATAGAAGCCATTGAAGTATTTTACAATTTGATTTGAAAGGAATAAAAATTATGAAAGAATAAAGGCAAAAAAAAAAAAAAAAAGTAAAATAAATTAATAGTCCATGCAAAAGTTTTTGATTTTCTTTTGTTTAAACATGAAAATAAATGATAAATAAAAGAAAAATGTCTTGGTAAAAAATACAACTTTTCAACAAAATTAGAATAAATATATATATATATATATGAAGCAAAAGAAAAAAAAATAGGTTTTCTTTTGTTTAAACCTGAAAATAATGGTTTACTTAAATAAATAAATAAAATAAAATAAGAATGTAAAATAAAATATAAAATAAGATCAAATAGAATAAAAATGTTTTGGTAAATACAAATTTTCAACTAAATAAGTGTGCAGATAATATATTTTGTAATGAAAAATGTTTATTAAATAAAAAAAAAGAAGCCTTTGAAGTATTTTACAATTTTATTTGGAAGGAATTTGACAAATTAAAAAATATAGGCAGAAAAAAATTTAATAGTTCATGCAAAAATGTCACATTTTCTTTTGTTTTAAGCCTGGAAATAATGGTTTATTTTAAAATAAAATATATTAAAATAAAATAGAATAAATAAAAAGCAAAAATGGAATGCACCAGTTTATTAGGACATTTTGAATGTCTTGGTTAATACAATTTTCAACTAAATTAGTATGCAGATAATATATTTTGTAATGAAAAAAATGTTTATTAAAGAACAAATAAAAGTCACTTAAGTATTTTACAGTTTTCTTTGGAAGGAATTTGTAAAATGAAAGAATAAAAAATGTTTATGCAGAAAAAAAAATAGGTTTTCTGTTGTTTAAAACTTAAAATAATGGTTTATTTTAAAAAAATAATAAAATAAAATAAAATCTGAAATAAAACAAATATCTTGGTAAATACAACTTTTCAACTAACAATTGGTTTGCAGATAACATATCATATAATGAAAAATGTTTATTAAATAAAAAAGAGAAGTCACTGAAGTATTTTACAATTTTATTTGGAAGGAATTTGGACATTTAAAGAAAAAAATATATATGAATTAAAAAATCATAGGATTTCTTTTGGTTGAACCTGAAAATAACAGTTTATTTAAAACAAAATAATAAAATTAAATATAAAATAAAATGTAAAATTAAATCAAATAAAAATGTCTTTGTAAATACAACTTTTCAACTAAATTAGTATCCAGATAACATACTTTGTAATGAAAAATGTTTTAAGTCACTGAAGTGTTTCACAATTTTATTTGGAAGGAATTTGAAAAATGAAAGAATAAAAAAAGGTTTTCTTTTGATTAAACTTGAAAATTATGGTTTATTTAAAAATATATGTAAAATAAAAATGTCTTGGTAAATTTTTGGTAAATAACCTATTTTGTAATAAAAATTGTTTATTAAATTAGAGAACAGAAGCAATAGAGTAATAGTGGTCTCAGACAGTACAGCCATGTGGCTTCATTACTAGAGACAGAACATTTTCTGTGTATGTGAATGCTTCCAAACTGAACCTCTCTAGCGCCCCTGATGGCTGACGACCGCCTGCGGCGCGGGCCTGTGGCACCGGCCTGCCGACTGACACTGTTTCCAGTCTGAGCAGCTGAGACCCGATAACAAACCAGCTCTGACCATCTGACAGTAAGACAGCCTGCCTGGCAGCCGGATGGAGCCGAGCCCCTCTCTTTCGATTTCAACTGCACCCTCTGACACCCTGCCAGCCCACAGCCTGGAGAGCGTCCAGCAGAGAGTCAGACAGGCATCAGTACCCCCTGCACACACACACACACAAACACGAATGCACACTCTTTCACACCTGCAAAAACCTGAGAGGTACATGCGCGCATACACATTTAGTACATACGCCACAGATATGTAGTCACATGGTACGGGCGGCAGCGTGACTAACGTGAATGCAAATGAAGTGTGAGTGAAAGGAAAGAGTGTAAAACGAGAAGACATCTCGTCATATGCATAATTGCATGTGCGGAGCGTGACTGCGGGATTATTTCATTGGCTGGCTGTGCGGTTTGATGTATCATAAGAAGTGAGGCTAGGAGAGACCCGTTATCGCCGTCGAGCAGAATATTCCAACAGGCTCGGAACTGAGCTGCTCGTTTGTATCCATGGAAACAAATTAATAGAGTTCCATACTATTAATCATTAAGTCATTTGTCAGGCTAAGATCTCTCTTTGTCTGTATTTTTCTCTCATTCTCTTTCTTGTGCACACACGCTGAGTAGATGAATTTAAAACTCAAGCGTCAAAATGTCCTGAAAAACTTGTTCTTTTTTTGATAGGTTGAGATGTTCACAGTGTTCACGATCTGTCTAACTGCAAAAACGCAGTCTGTTCTTCTTCATGATGTTCCACGACATCACATTTCTGTCTTCTTACTCTTAGATTTTCTCGATTCATCATAATGCAAAGGAATCGGTCCTTCCAAAAGCATTTCCCTTTGCCTGTTCCTCTTAGTTAAAGAGACAGATTGCTGGCCTCTCGACTCGTCTAAAGTGGGCCGATGGGAGGGAGCGTGGCTGACGCTCAGAGAAATGCGAATGGGCTGCTCCTATTTGAACATGCTTCCAAATGCAACAGAGCAGAAGCCAAGCGTGTATCCTCTTTTATTTTTTATCTTCCAGTCTCTCTGAACTCAGTGCAAAGTATTTGGCTCAAACGGCCACCTACAATCACGGTAATCCAATTTGGCAGTGAGATGAGCTAGGGAACAAAAACCAAGAGTCGTCCACATCCTGACAATGTGCAGTAGGCAGAAAAGAGCAGTTTGGTGTGGCAGTGCATCAATAGTCCTGAATCCAGTGAATTTCACTGGCACATAATCCAGCCTACTGGGCTACAGGAGAAAATCAGAAGTACGTGCCATCCCCTGATGTCCAGAAACTGCTGTCGTTTGACTGCATTAACGAGTGTTGATAGCTTGTGTAATTTATAGTAAACAGTGATGGATTGTTCTATCATGTGTCGTTTTATTCAAACTTTGGTAATTCTTAATCTGTTATACTCAGATCAGTCATGTTCCTTCCATCTACCAGCTGTCTGTCTATCTGTCCGTCCATTCGTTTGTCATCTGTCTGTCCATCCATCCGTCCGTCCGTCTTTCTGTCTGTCTGTCTGTCTATCTATCTATCTATCAGACAGACGGATAAACGGACAGATACAGATAAATCTGTCTGTCTGTCCGTCCATCTGTCTATCATCTGTTTGTCTGTCTGTCTGTCCGTCCATCTGTCTGTCTATCTATCTATCTATTTATCTATCTATCTATCTATCTATCAGATGGATGGACAGACAGATAGATCCATCTGTCTGTTGGTCTGTCTATCTTCTGTCTATCTGCCTGTCTGTCTGTCTGTCTGTCTATCTATCTGTCTGTCTGTCTGTCTGTCTATCGGACAGACGGACAGAGACAGATCTATCTGTCTATCCGTCTGTCATCTGTCCATCTGTCTGTCTATCTATCTATCTATCTATCTATCTATCTGTCTGCCTATGTATTTATTGGACAGATGCACGGATGGACAGCGACAGATCTATCTGTCTGTCCGTCTATCATTTGTCTGTCTGTCTATCTATCTATCTATCTATCTATCTATCTGTCTGTCTGTCTGTCTGTCTGTCTGTCTGTCGGACAGACGGACAGAGACAGATCTATCTGTCTATACGTCTATCATCTGTTCATCTGTCTATCTATCTATCTATCGATCTATCTATCTGTCTATCTGTCTGTCTATCTATCTATCTATCTATCTATCTATCTATCTATCTATCTATCTATCTGTCTGTCCGTCTGTCTATGTATTTATTGGACAGACACACGGATGGACAGCGACAGATCTATCTGTCTGTCCGTCTATCATTTGTCTGTCTGTCCATCTATATATCTATCATCTGTCTATCTGTCCGTCTGTCTGTCTGTCTGTCTGTCTATCTATCTATCTATCTATCTATCTGTCTGTCTGTCTATCTGTCCATCCATCTGTTCATCTATCATCTGTCTGTCTGTCCTCTGTCTGTCCATCCATCCCTCTGTCCGTCCGTCTATTTATATATCTATCTGTCTATCTATCTATCTATCTATCTATCTATCTATCTATCTATCTATCGGACAGACAGACAGACAGAGAGTTAGATCCATCTGTCCATCTATCTATCATCTGTCTCTCTGTGTCATCTATTTATCTATCTATCTACCTGTCTGTCATCTGTCTGCCTGTGTATCTCTCTGTCCGTCTGTCCATCCGTCTCTCGTTGTATCGTTCTATCATTCTATCTAATAGTTGTCAAAGTTTGTGCTTATTTACTGTGTTCTTGCTCTAGCAGCAAGTTGTTAAGGTCTAAATAACCCTACATATCTGTACAATAACACTCTTCACAGCTGTCATGCAGCTCAAGGGTTTAGAGTTGCCTAGGAGAGAGACAAATGAAAGAGAGAGAGTCACATGATCACGCTTAGCAGTGTTTACCAGCATGAGGGCCTGCATGTCAGGTGACCTGGCCCTGAAGACAACAGGAAAGCATCACGTTGTCTACCCATGTTATGACAGGTGTTAACATGGTAATTGTGAGGTGTGGATGAAGGGGGGAAAAACAGAGCAACAAGATATTTATAATATATATCCATTTTAGTTAGTTAGGATATTTATGTGGGCCTCTCTAACAATGATATTTAAATGTAGGCCTACACTTTGTACAGTGTTTGTCTCTTTCGAGTAGGATCAAAAGCACTTAAAATATTCATAAAGCACATCGTGACTTGATTAAGCTGGTTCCATTTGCCCTAAAACAGTATTTGAGAAATGTTATTTATTGACCAGTGACCTTATCAGTCTTACCCATGAATGCTGTAGAGCATAAGTCTCCTGCTATTAAGCAGCCCATCTGTACTTTCTGTAGTCTGCATAATACAGCCCAGTACACATCACAACACAGGCCTCTCATAGAAACCAAGCCTCCAAGGACTCAATTACTGCTCTCTCAGCTAGCAACGACAGAAATATGATGTGTGTGTGCATGTTTGAGTCTGCCAAAGACAGAAAAGGAGAAAAAAGCGAGAGTTTTGTCTCACTGCTGGAAGTAGAGCTTTTTTAAATCACAAGTTTCGGCTTAACTTTCATAAAACTAAATTTTGTATCAAATTCAACTCCAGCAGGACCAGCCTAACAGATCTTGACAGCAGCCTATGCACATAATAATTGACAAATTTGTTATTACAACCAGGAATATTCTGTATCTTGTACAAAATTAGCACCATCAAAAGATATCACGTTCACTCAGAGCTTTATAATCATGTTTAATTAATGTTAACACAGGGGGTAATTTCCTGGACAGGATGTGCACCTCAATGGAGTCAGTGGAGCCGAGGTAAACCGAGAACAAGAGAAAATGAGGTGCGAATGATCCCGCAAATGATAAAGTGAATGAGCCACAAGTGGGACTTTACCGTGAGGATTAGATCAGACAGTGTTTGAAGTGTGCTGGCAGTTTGTTTAATGTGAAGTGCACTGGGTCAGTTCAGACCTCAGATGCAGTGGATTACTGCCGCCCATTTTGAACTTACCATTTCACCGATAGGTTCAAAGAGCACTTCAATAAATTTCACTGGAAGGGTGGTCAGGATATTTTTCTTAGTTATATGGATGTTTCTGCAGCTACAGGCACTCTCATGTGCTAGGGTCTATATCACTTTTTTTCTTTTTGTTATATAATGGTTATGTCAAAATGTCTGATCATGACTTCATCTCTTTTCCCTTCTATTTTTCAATGCGTTTTATGTAGGAGTCATCTCAACTGGAAAAAGTGTCCCAGTTTCAACCTGGTCTCATGACGAAAACATAACTGTGGGAACTTTCTCACGAGACACGAAATGTGTACCAATAAGTACATATCCCTACAGTTTCCAACAGAAATGAACACTAGAGATGTAAAACAGCGAGCACTTGTAATCGTTTTCACACACAGCTATGATTACAGCTCCATATGTTTCTCTTTTGCTTTCCATAACAAGCTTGGTAGCTCAGCCGGCACAGAATTGGACTTAGGATGTGGAATCCTTGGGTACGAATTTTGTGAAAAACATGAGTCACAATGAAAGAGCTGAAAGATGAGCGATAGAAAAACAAGCTAAAATGGCATGCTTGCGATTGCGTTTTTACATCACATTCGCTTTTGTTCATACTATCAGTAGGTTTAGGTGTAGCACTAGCTGTTTCCATCATCCTGTTTTTATGCGCATTTTGAAGTATTGCATCAGAAACGAGTGATGGAAACAACAAAATTCAAAGAAAAAAAAATCCCTTAATTCGCTCTCTTTTTACGCTCTCTTGAGATGTGTGAATTGTGCGATAAAGGGTTAATGTGAATAATGGGAGATGGAAACACATTTTGCGAATTAATTCCTCCACACGCACCAAAAAAGTCATGTGACTGCGTTATGGGATGGGATAACTTGACTAACTAGCACACTGATCTCAATGCACAGCATTTGAAATGTTGTTATGGTCATTCTAAGATGCCTGAGCAAAGTCTGCCATCAAAGTATTTTTGTTTAATTGCCTCAAAGAACTGTAGATTGCGTTCCTAAACAGCAGACATCCGAAAGCAATGACGGCATTGTTTCGTCTGCTCTCTCTGAATCAAAAGTAATTTATTATATGTGAAAATTATTATATTCAGTGGTTTCTCCTACTTTTCTTAGTCATATTTAGTGCCAATTTATCAGGAAGTGACAATTTTGTTCTCTTTGGCTCATTGGATGAAAACGGTGCTTATTCGCAAATGTTTTAAGCGATATTCATCTTTGGATGGAAACCTGGCTAGTGAAGAGCTTGAGATGAAATATGGAATGTGATGTGGCATGAAAAAAACAGGAAAACCAGGGTGAATAAAATTATTATGTTTCATATTTTACATTATATGTCATCGCCCATCTATCTTGTGAAATTATGCGAAAAGATTGAAAATGCTATCTTCAGTGTGTATCTAGGGTGCATAAAATACTATGAAGCAAGTGTAGCTAGTGAAACCCATTCATGCTATGCTATTTGTAGGGCCCTATTAAATCTGTTTTATGTTTTCCCAATTTTTCAGTTTTTGTCTGCTTTAATTTCTCTGGATTCCATTTTTTCCATTTAAAATTTTCCAGACTCTGTTTTAATTTTTAAATGGAAAACTATTAATAAAAAAATAAATGGCTAATTTGTCGATTTTATAAAAATGTATTTATTATTATTGATTCCTGGAGTCTTAAACTTACGGTTATTATTATTATTCTTCTGAGACTAAAATTTCTGACTGCTACTCCTCCTAGAGCTATAGCTATATTGCTATATCTATATCTAGCTATATTGCTGTATCTTTTATAACACTATTCAAACTCCAACTGTCAAAACTCCCAGAATCCCTTGAGACTCAATCAAACTTCCCTTCTATGTACTATATTTCTAATCCATTGAGACTCATCCTATCTATCTATCTATCTATCTATCTATCTATCTATCTATCTATCTATCTGTCTGTCTATCTATCTATCTAACCCATGTTAGAATCATGCTAATAACATGCTAGTAACATGCTAATCATGTTAGAATCATGCTAGCAGCATGCTAGTAACTTGCTAGTCATGTTAGAATCATGCTAATCATGTTAGAATCATGTTAGCAACATGCTAGTGACTTGCTAATCATGCTAGAATCATGCTAACAACATGATAGTAACATGTTAATCATGTTATAATCATGCTAACATGCTAATCATGCTAGCAACATGGTAGTAGCTTGTTAATCATGCTAACAACATGCTAATCATGCTAAAATCATGCTAACAACATGCTAGTAACTTGTCAATCATGCTACAATCATGCCAGCAACATGCTAGTAACTTACTAATCATGTTATCAACATGGTAGTAACTTGCTAATCATGTTTGAATAATGTTAACAACATGCTAGTAACATGCTAATAATGCTAGAAACATGCTTATCATGGTAGAATCATGTTAGCAACATGTTAGTAACATGCTAATAAAATGCTAGTAACTTTCTGTCATCCTAGAAACATGCTAGCAACTTGCTAATCATTACAACAACATGCTAGTAACGTTAATCATGCTAGCAACATGCTTATATAATGCTAGTAGCTTGTCATCATCCTAAAAACATGTTATCAAATTGCTAGTCATTACAACAGCATGCTAATTACATGTTAATCATGTTAGTAATATGCTAACAACATGCTGTCTGTCTGTCTATCTATCTATCTATCTATCTTAGACTGTATTGACTTCAAAACATACGAACTTTAATTAGGTTTTATTTTAAATAGTTGTTTAAATAGTTAAAATAGTTATTATTTTTTTATTTGTTTTTAGACATGCTGTGTTGTGTATTTACATTTTTCTGGTAAATAATTTTTCTGGTAAATATTCCCTAAAAAAATAATATTTCAATACAAATTTTATTAGAAGTAGTAGTACCGTCATTACATTAAGTAACAAATTTCTGCCAGTTTCTTCATGTTAAACTGAACTTTTATTTTGATGGGTTGCCGTGAAGACCTTTAAGTTTCTGTTTGTATATGACATGATGATATTTGTTCTCACAAGAAATGATAAAGTGCTCACAAAGCGACTCTCAGAGCAGTTGTAGAGATTATGAAAACACAGCGAGTGTCACGCGCGCTTCAGTATGTGTGTAGTAAACGAAACTGCACGTCTGCACCATTCATTCACACAGAGACATGCAGAACATGCAGGATTCATATTTAAATAGTATTTTTGCATAGTTTTGATTAATTCATCCAAAATTTGCCAAATTCCGTAACATTCCGTGTTATACATTAAATTCCATTTTAATGAATGGATTCTGTGATTCTGTTCGTGTTTTCCGCATTGTGGGCTCTATATTTGAAATGCTGTGGAAGCAAGTCAGTCATTTTATTTCAAATATGATTTCCACTAGGAACAGAATAGGAACATGAGATGTGAGATGTGGTGGAAATATTCATGATTTCCATGACCTGCGGTGTATTTATAAGCTCGGTTGAACAGTTTATACAAGTAAGAGTGTAAAGGTGTGTTTCAAGATTATTTTTCATTTTCTAACCAGTCCACAGTGGCAAAAGTGCCCACAGTCGAACGAACACCCATCTACTCTTTTCCGTACCCTTCTGACCACAGCACAGAAAGGTGCGTGTGGCTTCAGTAATCATGAGGGCAGCAGAGTGCACCATGATGGAGAGCAGCCGTCCTCCATCACTCACAGTTTGCCATGCCTGCCCTCGTAGAGCAAAAAAACAGCGGTCCTAATGAGTTATCAGGACTGATGGCTTATCGCGTGCGGGACCTCTCTGTGTCCTTGACTCAACAAGGATGTATAGACGACCCGAGTCACAAATCTCGATTGTCCCTCAGAAAAGAAAACAAGCTGTAAGCATTATGGCAAATGTGTGCGAGGGCATGCGAGCGCTTGTGTGTCCGTGACTGCAATACTGAGAGCGCATCTGTGTGAATACCTCGGTATAATCCCAGTAGTCACCAGATTCAAATGTTTGCCCATGCGTGAGCTCTAATAACGTTTGACAGTGAGCACTCGAACCCCATTTATGAAGGTTGTTATACGCAAATTAGCTGCATGTTCATAAGTGAGTGTGTTTGTGTAGAGCGAAGGGTGCGCGGTACAGCAGTCACATGACGGCAACATAGCGAAAGTCATTTGCATCGGAGATTCGCGGAGAGCGAGCAGATGGGAGTTGTGATTAAAACCGAGATATTCCGGAGCATTAGATTAAAGAATGATGTCAATAAAAAGCATTTTAGGCTGCAATAACAAAGGCAATCTGAAACACGGCGCTGCACGCTCTCATTTGCATATTTAAATGCGTGCAATGTTTGGGGTTAGATTCCTGGTCTAATGATGCATTTAGCCTGTAATGAATCAGTGATGGCAGCTCCCAGGCTCAGCCGCAGGGACTGCAGCAGGGCCACTTTGAAGTCGCCGCATTTGAAGTAGAGTTTAGAGTGGTGGGCTCCAAAAATAAGCACACACCAGAGGGAGACAGATCTGCAGAGTCTCAGCGTGCAGCTGCAGGTTCATCTTCAAACTGGAGCAGGTAGATGTAACCCTTGAGGAGCCATACAGAGATGCTCTTGCTTTCACACAGTAAACAGGAAAGTGCTAAACATGGCCCAACATTTATTTTTGCCAGTCATGGAAGTGTATTTTACATCATTTTATATTATCAAAAAAACTGAAAAAAAAAAATATTTTTTTTAAATTTATTTGTTCTGCAATAATTAATTAATTTAATTGATCAGTAAATCCAAAAATTGTTAATTAAATGTATTCTAAACTAAATATATTTTCAGCATTTATAATAATAGAAAATATTTTTTTGTGCTGTAAATAATTTGTAAAAAAATATATGAAAAATATTAAATCATATTGATTGTAATTTGAATTTTGCACTTCATTCTTTCATTCTTTTTTTTAGGGCTAACTGAAATGTCAGTCAAATTAATAAATAATGTCCTAGCAGAAAATTACCAGTACATTTTTTTTTTCTTTCAGAATGATTCTAAAGGATTGTGTGTCAGAAATATTTTTATTATTATACTTATTATTATTAAAATAAAAAACATTTATTTAAAATCATAATAATACTTCACAATATTATTGTTTGTACTGATTAAATAAATGCAGATTTATTTAGATATTTATTTGGATACTAGAATGAGATACTAAGAAAAAATGAGAAGAAGATATACATAAGATGAAATAGTAAAGTAAAGACTTTTATAATGTTACAAAAGAATTAAATTCCAAATAAATGCTGTTCTTTGGAACATTGTATTCATCAAAAAAAAATAAATAAATAAATAATTAATAAAAGATAATCCACACTTCACTACGCAGTACAGTTATTTTCAACTAATAATTATAATTGGAAATGTTTATTGAGAACCAAATCATCATATTTGTTAAAAATTGTGTAAAACTGAAAACTGGAGTGAAAAAAAAAAATAAAAAAAAATATCCTACTGACTGGTAATGTGTATACTATGGAACCCCATTTCTGCCACTGAATAAAAAATAATAAAAGGTAATTTATGATTTTTTTCTCTCATAATTCTTTTTTTCTCGCAATTGCAAGTTTATATCTCACAATTCTGTTTTCTCAGAATTGCATGATACAAACTCGCAATTCTAATTTTTTTTTTAGAACTGTGAGATGTAAAATTGCAATTGTGAGTAATAAAGTCAAAACTGTGAAATATAAAAACCCCTTTCTGAGAATCCCCTTAGAATTGGACTTTATAACTCGCAATTGCGACTTTATATCTTACAATTCCGCAAAAAAAAGTCAGAATTGCGAGATACAAACTTGCGTTTGTAAGGAAAAAAAGTCACAAATTGTGAGTGTGTCTTGTAATTCTGACTTTATAACTTGCAATTCTGAGAAAAAAGACAGAATTGTGAGATAAAATATCGCAATACAGGACAATTTTTACAAGTTATTTACATTTTAAATATTATTCAAATAGAAAACAATTATTTAAAATTGTAATAATATTATAGATCAAGATTACTATATAGATTAAGAGAAAGATACTAAGAAAAATAGAAATAGAAAACATACTATGTCCATAATGTTACTTTTTTTGCAGTGAATATTCCACATTGAGCCACTTTAGACAGCCTAGATAAATTGTGTCTTGTTTTGAGCCTCTCATCAGCAGAGCCATCTTGTCATTTTTCATTCTGTTGAAGTAATGTATTATGTTGCGGTTTGGCCAACTGGCAAGTAACTCACCAATTTTTACTTGGCGAGTGTTGGTTTTGAACCATGGTGCTAAACCTTGTTCCTTGATGTGTGTTATGGCTTTGCTGTGGGATTAGGTCAATGAAATATCGCTCCAGTTGACCTTAAGATTAGATGGCTGAATAATTGACTTAACTTCTTGTTAAACAACTCTCGGCCCCACTGAACAATATCTGCCTCTCCATAGTACATTTAAGCAGTGGCACACAGCCGGCAAGAGATCACAGGACGTAATGTAAAAGGATTACTACAGATAAGAGATTGTGGTCACAAGAAGCCATGTCAGAGAGAAACACATGTACAGGAGGGTGACTGACCCATCCAAATGAGTATTATAACTATCATTTCCCTTAAACAAGAGCTTAGTTCAAAATCAAAGGTCTTTGAGGCTGGATAATAGAAATTTCATTCATGCTGAGACTAAACTCTCAATGGAATAAAATATATGCTCATAGAAGCAAACTACCCTGAGTCTCTGACTCTTTCTCTCTCTCTTCTTTCTGTCACTCTCCCTGTCATTTTAGGTTGATTCTGCTCTCTTGTTAGAAAATAACAAGCATGGCTTTAGCCCCAGACAACCATTGAATTGGAGTTTATCCTCCACTTTGACTGACAGACTGCATATTGGCTTTTTTCTTATTTTTTTCAAGCTCAGATCAAGATACATGAGACACTTCTGTTGCACTGTCAGAACTCAATCACACCATGTACTTAAACAAGCAAATAAGCAGTGCAAAATCTGATCTTATGACGAAAACGTACCTGTGGGTTTTTTTTTTACAAGACGCTAAATGCGTACTGCCATATATGTTTCGTACATATTCAATATGAAGTGTCCACTAACTGGCGCTAAAACAGTTTTTGGTATTTTTCCCCAGAACAGATGAACACACATATGGTATGTTTTATGGTACATTACATATGGTACGTTTTATGATTTCAAATGTGGTGCTGTAACTCTAACGCTTTGTGACGTTTTAAAATAACGTACCACCTGCACTATACCTAAACCTACCCGACAGTATGAACAAAAGTGAATGTGACGTAAAAACGTAATTGCAAGCATGTCGTTTTAGCTTGTTTTCCGATCTCTTATCTTTTAGCTCCTTCATCGCGAGTCATGTTTTTCACAGAATTCGTGCCCAAGAATTCCACATCCTAAGTCCAATTCCATGCTGACTGAGCTACCGAGCAAGCTTGTTATGGCCGGAAAGCGAATCAAATGGAGCTGTAATCATAACTATGTAGAAAAACAATTACAAGTGCTCGCTGTTTTACCACCTCTAGTGTTCATTTCTGGAAGCTGCAATGATATGTACTTATTGATACGTATTTTGTGTATTGCAAAAAAGTTCCCACAGGTACATTTTCGTCATGAGATCAGGTAGGTAATTTAGCGCTGACGTATTAAATTGATCAAAAATTACAGTAAAGACAGTTACAAAAGATTTCTGTTTCAAATAAATGTTCTTCTTTTGAACTTTCTATTCATAAAAAAATGTTTTTCTTTTTAAATGAGGCAAAGGAGCCAGTGCCTCAAAATATTGGGTGAGTACAAAAATAAAACAACGGCTGTATTACAAAATATAACATGAAAAGTGTATAAATAACTAATTTTTCTAATGAAACATTGTCCAGTGGCAACACCAGCAGGTAAAGTTACAACAAGAGTCCGCATCTCTCTCGCCTTCCTTTGAGCCCACTGAGTTTTAACAGACTGCCCAAAGCGTGCACTGGGTTTGGTGGGGGGCAATTGAAAATGAATGGAGGAGTGGAGCAGTGCCTCCATCGCGATATGATTGGATATGACTGGTTATGTTCAGCTGTAATTGGTTCATGCGATAAATCCCGCCTCTGGTGTTTATGCGCGTTCCGTGTGTTCGTGAATCAGCCTGAGTGAACAATATAATGATGATATTAGGAAGACTTATTAAAAAAAAGTAAGTAAACAACTCACACTTAGATATAACCACTTTGTTGGGTCAAAATCAGACTTAATTCAGCTTGGTGAAATTTAATCTCTGTGTCTGTGACCAATATTTACCGAGTTTTGATGACAAAAAAATAGTTAGAAGTAGTTAAAAACTGTCGGCGGCGACATATAGCGCAGTTTCACTGCGGGCACCCCGAGTTCAAATCCTGGCTCGTGGACCTTTCCCGATCCCAACCCCTTCTCTCTCTCTCTCACTCCATTTCCTGTTCAACTACACTGTCCTATATAAATAAAGGCAAAAAATAAATCTAAAAAAAAAATAGTTAAAAGCTATTAAAAAGAATACTTCTCACTGAAAATCTTACTGATTGGTAGTGTCTACACCCACGTATATCAACCAATCACCATTTAGGGTAATTTTTAAATTTTTTTATTTTTATTTATATGTCTATGTTTATTTATGGTTATCCATATGCTACCCCTCCTGTTCCCCCACCATGTGTGTAAACCTGCCGCTGTGTACTAATACACACCTAATGGCTGTCTGTTTCCAGTTCTCAGTGGCCATATGGTTCAATCCAGTCTATAAAGTGTGATATAATTCTCTCTTGTCAGCTAACTGTGTCCCTCTTGTCTCCATCTCTCCACAGACACTCTGTCAGTCACACATCCTTCCAGCTTCCACCGAACAATTACATTAGAGGCCTAATGCAGTGAGAAATAACAGAGCGCCCAGCACTCTCTTTAAGCCCAACTCACCGACTGTTGCCTGGCAACACCACACAGCTCGAACTAACTACAGCTCAAGCTATGATGAAAGCGGAGGTCTTGTTGTTGTGCAGTTAGAAATAAGCATTTCTTAAGCAAGTTTTAGCTTTTTAGTTGTGGGTTTCTGAGGCCACATGGAACACTTGAATGTTTAACAGCAGTAAAAGCAGTATTGTAGAAGCACCATTACATCAAATGTTTTCCATAAACATCTCTAGTAAACTGCTTCTGAGACTTCAAGAGGTCTATCATCAGCTTTTCCTCTTTGATCTGTTTGAGTTTAAAAATTGTCCGACAGCTCAACTTCTAGGATTCATCGCATCATGGAGTATATCGTTTATAAATAGAGCTTCTCGCATTGGCTGGCCCAGTTTACTCACACTGTCACTTTGTCAAGATGTCTTTTGCGCGGTGAACTCCTTAATGCCAAGCTCGAATCATGCAGATAGAGCCACACGAGAGGCGGATGAAAGCCACTGGTGTTACACACTGTGACTAAACTGGGAAGAATCAGCAAGACTTAGGGATGCATTTGGAGGTTGGATCCCTGTCTATCTTTGTGTCCGGGTTGTTGCATGGCAAGCTTAAGGTTTTCCAAAGTGGGGCAGCTAGAAAGTGGGTTAGAGCTTTGGCTACTTTTAGACCTGGCACTTTGAGGGGAACTCAGTCGAGGTCTTCTCTCGTTCACAGGCCTCCTTCAAGAGTCCAGTCCTGACCTGCTTTGCATATCAGGACTGTAAATATCTCAATCAATATTGAGCAATCAATGCTTGTCCCATAAAGAGTTATTGTTAATCGTTAACACTCAAGTGGCATTTTGTAGAGGTGACTATATTATTTTTACTATCTCTGTGAAAGTCTATTAAGGTCAGTCTCCGATGGGAGATCAAATGATCCAAGTTCCCATAACAGTATTGGTAGTGCAAATTTACTTTTAAATCTAAATGCAAATTTACTTAATAAATTCCTAAAGTCAACCTTTGTATTGAAGCATTTAAAGTCGAGGCAAATAAACCAGGGCTCAGTGTTATTGTTGTTAGTGACAAAGGTGTTTTTAAAGTCAAGATTATTTCCACTCATTGGTTTCCTCTCTGCGTCTCCACAGGCGGATCCTCAGGGACGAGACATCGCAATCCGGCCCTTCCTGGAGCACTGCGAGAACACGCACATGACCATTTGGCTGGGGATTGTCTATGCCTACAAAGGCCTCCTTATGGTGAGTGAGAACATTCTAGAGAGCGTAAACATGATCGCCATCTGCTCCCGCCGACAACGGCGGCTGAATATTCTGCCACTTCCTTCTACATTTGGTAAATTATAATATATAATATCTCACTGTTACTGTCATGAAAATGCATTCTTAATATTGGATTTTGAGTCTCTTGTGGTATATCAGAAAATACAAATTCCATATACAACAGGGACATACTGTATTACAGTGCTTGCACTGCAGCACTGTACTGATATTCCTCCTCCTTTTTTTTCCAGTTATCTTATGTTAATCACCTACAGGCGATATTATAACAGTTTTAATGGACACGCGTTAGAGTTCTTGGATATTCGTTAGGGAACAAAGATCTTAGATCTTGTTTTTAATATTGCAGTTGCCACCGTTGTATAAAAGCCGTCTGCATTGGTATGATTTTTAACATGGTTAAGGGGATTTTGGGCTTAAGAACACCCCTTACAGTGATGAAATCACTGTAACACACCTCCTTGAGCGGCTTTAATATGTGTCTTTATGTCTTTTATGTTTACACTGAACCAAAGTCTACAACCGAGGCTTTGATGATTCATTTATTTATTTATTATGTCTCATTTAATTAATTCTTTCAACAACTGTCATTTTTATTTTATACCACATTCTTTCCACAGAATTTTAAATGTGTGATTTCTAGACCTGGTAAATTTATTTTCCAAGCATTTTTTAAATTAATATTGTTTTGTCTAAAATATTGTTTGTCTAAAATATTGCATTGTGTAGAAATTGTTATTTGTGAGTAATAAATGTTTACAAATGACTACAAAATTCATGCAGCTGGACGTACACCTGTTTGTAAGACTAGGCTGGACATAAGTTGTGTGTAGAATTAATACTTGTTACACCATCTAGGCATAGTGTTACGTCTGAGACTAAATATTACGTCTAGTCAAAGGTAGATGTAAATTGAAAAGTTTTGTGCTGACATTATTTGTTTTTAGAATTCATGTGTGTGAATGAATTATTATCGCAGACATGAACTGTAATGTTTATGGTCTTTTCGGGCAGGATAAACGGTATCAGTCACAAAGCTCAATGTAGGTAGACTATATCACACTGCTGGCAGTAACTGACCCTTTGCAAAGACCTGCCCTCTTTAGCTACTGTTGCTATGTCTGACAAACAATGCCACTATCAAACTACACATCGTGTTCTCACGCAGTGAAAAATACATTGCGGAGCAAAGAGGAAACTGACAACACGCTGACAGACAAGACAGAGCAGGTTACTTCTGGTACAAAACAGTGTCTCAGATTTAAAATGTTGTCGTTATTTAAGAACCGTTTTGTGGCTGTTTAATGTGTCATGACAGATCACCATATTATTTTTGTTTGCACTGCAGCAGCACAAAAAACAGAGAAGTAAAGTCGAACTTGATAAAATTTTAAAACTCAAAAATTGACTGGACAGAATTATTGGCACCTTGTCAGAATTGTAAGAAATAATTGCTTTTCAAGCATGTGATGCTCCTGTAATTTGTATTTAGACACACCTGTGGCAAGTAACAGGTGTGGGCAATATAGTAATCATGCTTGCAGTCAGTTAAAATGGAGAAAAGTTGACTCAACCTTTGTGTTGTGTGTCACACTGAGCATAGAGAAAATAAAGAAGTGTAAAGAGTTGTCTGTGGATTTGAGAGAAAAAATGGTTGAAAACTCAAACTCAAGGCTACAAGTCCATCTCCAGAGATCTTAATGTTCTTGTGTCCACTGTGCGCAATATCATCAAGTGTTTTACTGCCCATGGCACTGTAGCTAACCTCCTTGGACATGGAGGAAGAGCAAAATTAATGAAAAACTACAACAAAGGAATGTTTGATTGGTGGATAAAGAACCCCGATTAACTTCCAAACAGATTCTGAATTCATGAAATCTGATGATTACCAAAGAATTTTGGGGCACAACGTAGTGGCCAGTGTCAGAAAGCTGCCTCTCCGCCAGAGGTCATGGGTCTTCCAGCAGGACAATGACCTGTAACACACTTCAAAAAGCACTCAGAAATGGTTACAAACAAAGCGCTGGAGAGTTCTGAAATGGCCAGCAATGAGTCCAGATCTGAATCCCATTGAACACCTGTGGAGAGATCTCAAAACAGCAGTTGGGAGAAGGCATCCTTTGAATCTGAATGACCTGGAGCAGTTTGTAAAAGAAGAGTGGTCCAAAATTCCAGTAGAGAGTTGTAAGAAACTCATTCATGGTTACAGGAAGCGACTGGTTTCAATTATTTTTTCCATAGGGGGGTGCTACCATATATTAAGTTAAGGGTGCCAATAATTTTGTCCAGTGCATTTTTTGGGTTCTGTGTGGAATTGTATCAGATTTGACTTTTCTTTGTTTTTTTGTGTTGTTCCAATGCAAACAAAAAAAAATAAACATGTAAGTACCAAAACATTTGCAACTGCAACAATTTTCTGAGAGAAGGGTTGCATTTTCTGACAGAATTGCAAGGGTGCCGATATTTTTGGCCATGACTGTAGGTAATCAGAAATGTGTACGAAAAAGATTACAAGTGCTTGCTGTTTTACCGCCTCTAGTGTTCGATTCTGTTGGAAACTGCAGTGATATGTACCTATCGGTATGTATTTCGCATCTCACAAAAAGTTCCCTCAGGTATGTTTTTGTCATGAGATCAGGTTGACTATAAATGTGGATCTAATGCTCTTTAAGAGGTTCAAGAGGCATTTGAACTAATCATCTGTTCCTCTTTGCTACTAGTTATAGCAAAAATAAACATGAATGAACATCAGAAAAGTGTTGAAAGAAACAGAACAACTTAGTAAAATGTATGATTTAATCACTCAATCTGTTTTTCAACCACAGAAAGATGTCAGTAAAACACGTGAACAATGTCACGTAAAGTCAAATTAACCTGTCGCCTTCATTTTTAATGTTAGGAAATGTTTACTCAATGAAATCATGGCACGGTGGCTTCATTTGTTATAACGTCTTGAGCAGTTCTGTTGTTTATTATTATTAGTTGTAACCATTGCACCATGAATGTCATCTCAGCTATTACTGCGGGAGAATGTGTTGAACATTTGAAACATTTGAAAAAGAGCAGATTTGTCATTATAGCAAGTACCAGAGGTGTATTGATGGGCCTTCAAATACTATGTTTGGGCCTTGGAGTCAGAAAAGGTTTAAAACCACTGTTGTAAACTTTAACATTGTTCTTTTGCTGCATTGCACACACTGGTATTTCCTACTGGAAATGCAAATCTAGCAAGCTCACTGACTGGATTTTGACACATTGTACCCATAGGAGGAGAGCGAGATTGCTCTTTCCAATTAACCTCACTTTAGATTGCTGGTAAGGTGCCCCAGGAACCAAAATGCCTCCAGTCAGTTAATTGCCCATAGCACTGACCATTATCTCAGAGTCAATGGTGGCAACATCCTCCAATAAAAAGCTGCCCTTCGACTCACTTTGTGCTCTGTAGAAATGATTTGTCCGTTTGTTCTTGCTGCTGTAATAGCGGCAGGTAGTTCGGTTGACTGGCAGGCCATTACCTCCGCTTTTCCCCTGCCCTACTGTAGACGATCCGTGTCAGAGTTCAGCCGTGGGCCACGGACTATCACTTCCTGTCTCTTTCCTTCCTCGTCTCTCTTCTCGTCTGTGATGGATTTGGTGGGAAAGAAGTGATCAGTGTTATATTAAAGCTTTAGTCAAATCATAACAGTGGACAAGTGAAAATGCCATCACACTCACATTCTCAGATATGTGACATTTCAAAACTTCCTCTACCCTCCTCTTGCCATGTTTGAAAACCTGCTGCTAAATCAGCATGGCTTCACTTACAGCCGACGTGTTCCAGGAGAACAAGAAAAGAAAGAGAGAATGAGAGGGTGAACGAGGAATAAGAGTGAGACGGGCTGTGATTGGATTAGGATTGAATAGATTCGAGGCGAGTGGGTGCAGAATCAAATCTCAGAGTGTGCGTCATTGAGTTAGCTGAGTCATATTTCTCAGAGTTCACTCAAGTCTCACACAAAGGTGCTTTGATTGCTGCTCTGACTTCCTGAGAAAGTTGGACAGGTGTTGTTAGCTGCCGTTAGAGGCATTAGGGTGCTAAATAAGTCAGCCACAGTTCATTCTCACTGACTTTATGATTCTTCACTGTAAACTGAGGGCTGCACCCGGTGATGAAGGTGAACGTGGTTGTCTGTGTAAAATGTCATATGACCAGTAATCTTATTCTTTTTTAGATCTTGTATAAAGACTGCTCTTATGCCTGTAACGATAAGTAATTCTTTGCATTTTTCTTTGCACTCTGTCTAGCTGTTTGGATGTTTCTTGGCCTGGGAGACTAGAAACGTGAGCATTCCAGCGCTGAACGACAGCAAGTACATCGGCATGAGTGTGTACAATGTGGGAATAATGTGTATCATTGGGGCAGCGGTGTCCTTCCTGACCCGGGATCAGCCTAATGTGCAGTTCTGCATCGTGGCACTGGTCATCATCTTCTGCAGCACCATCACGCTGTGTCTGGTTTTCGTGCCAAAAGTAAGTACTGCACCACACGGCCTGCTTCAGCCCTATGGGGAACGAATTGTAGAGGTCAGCGAAAGGCACATTCTGGCATTTGATTTGTGCAAATCCCTAGCAAGTTCACCTGAATATAATTGAGAACAGTGCTTACTTTGCATCCCCAGGAGCTCTCTGGAAATAAACACACTGAAATTTGAAAGACTGCAAAGATTCGACTCTCTCTCTAAACAAATACATCCTACACAGAATCAATGCTAGGATCTCAACAGCACGTCTTTGTCCTCTCTCTTTCGTTAGTTTATCACAATGCGAACAAACCCGGATGCTGCCACACAGAACCGGAGGTTAAAGTTCACCCAGAACCAGAAGAAGGAAGATTCCAAGACGTCCACCTCAGTAACCAGTGTTAACCAGGCCAACACTTCCCGTCTGGATGGCTTACAGTCAGACAACCACCGCCTCCGAATGAGAATTACAGAGGTGAAGTCAATAATAAATGACAAAATTATTAAATTCTTAGAATGACAACAGTAATTAAAATGCCGGTGATGCAGTTGAGGTCAAAAGTTTGCATCCCCCTTTCAAAATCAGTAAAAATGTTAATTGTTTTACCAAAATAATAGGGATCATACAAAATGCATGTTATTGTTTATTTAGAGAAAATAATAGTTGAATTTATAAAAATGCCTGTTTCAAAAGTTTACATCCCCTTGATTCTTAATACTGTGTTGTTACCTGAATGGTCCAGAGCTGTGTTTTTTTGTTTAGTAATAGTTGTTCATCTTTTCATCTTGAACAGTTAATCTGCCTGCTGTGCTTCAGAAAAAAATCCCTGAGGTCTCAGAAATTCTTTGGTTTTCCAGCATTTTTGTGTATTTGAACCCTTTCCAACAATGACTGTATAATTTTGAGATCCATCTTTTCACACTGAGGACAACTGAGGGACTAGGAAAGGAAACACGATGCATTAAGAGCTGGGGGTGAAAACTTTTTAAATTTGAAGGGTAAATTTAACTTGTTTTCTGGGAAACATGTAACTTCTGTAGCTTCTGAAGGGCAGTACTAAATAAAAAAAAGTGATATTTAGGCAAAATAAGAAAAATGTGCACATCTTCATCCTGTTCAGATGTTTTCAGGAATTAAATTAGTATTAAATTAAACTATTAAATTATTATGGACTTTGTGTTACAGCTGGATAAGGAACTGGAAGAGGTTACCATGCAACTCCAGGACACTCCAGAAAAGACTCCATACATTAAACAAAACCACTACCAGGATGTCAACAATATCCTAAGCATACGCAACTTCACTGACGGCAAAGGTAAGAGAAGTGGATATCAAACCTCGTGTTTCTCACCTGTCGATCACACACAGCTGTCAGTCGGTGACTCATTGTGACACTCTTTTCCTCCGTTGCTGTCACCCAGAGAAAAAGAACAATTTATTGGAGTGTTATACATTATTCACCCCAAAACATGTCAAGCTGAAGTGTCATATAAGGTGCAAGTTCTGACTCAGTTTTCAGCTGAATCCACCACTGACATCTTGATGGAAAGGAAGCATTCTGAACACAGTGTCTTTGTTTTCAGATGGAGAGAAATCTCTGAAGAACCACTTAGAGCAGAAACCCCAGGCTCAGTGGGGATCCATGGATCCTTCTAGGATAAGCAGAGGTCCACTAGAAGATATCAACTCACCAGAACAGTAAGTCCACACGCTGGTATACACAGTGTGCCGAAAATGTGTTTGGACACCTAAAAAAATCTATGAATGACCATTTGTTAAAAAAAACACCAATTAATTACTCACCCTCATGTCGTTCCAAACTTGTAAGACCTTTGTTCATCTTTGGAACACAAAGTAAGATATCTTGATGAAATCCATGAGCTTTCTGTCCCTGCATAGACAGCAATGCAACTGACATGCTCAAGACCCTAAAAGGCAGTAAGGAAGGATATCATTAAAATAGTCCATCTGACACCAGTGGTTTAACCGTAATATTATGAAGCCTTTTTGTGGGCAAGAATACTTTTTGTGCACAAAGAAAATAAAAATAACGACTTTATTCAACAATTTCTGATGTGTCATGGCACTTTCATGAACACGTGGCAGAGACTGACACGAAAGAGAAGAAGTCGTTGAATAAAATTGCTATTTTTGTTTTCTTTGCGCACAAAACGGCTTCATAACATTACGGTTGAACCTCTGATGTCACATGGACTATTGTAATGATGTACTTACTACCTTTCTGGGTCTTGAGTGTGGTAGTTGTGTTGCTGTCTATGCAGGGACAGAAAGCTCTTGGATTTCTTCAAAATATCTTTATTTGTGTTGTGAAGATGAACGAAGGTCTTACAGGTTTGGAACAACATGAGGGTGAGTAATTAATGACAGAAAATGACAAAAAAAAAGCAAAAAAGACTTGCGAGCTTTTGCATTATAAAACATTGGACATAATGTTCAAAATTAAAATGAAAGTATGAGTCTAAGAAAAGCCTTGTTTATACATGGTACTATAACAAAATTCATTTATTCACCAAATGAAATCAAAATTACATTTTAGTGTCTCTGTGTTTGTTTAAAGGTCCTCTACAAACAGATACATATGCATTTAAAATATGCAGTCTTTCTTATCTTCTTGGGAAAAACAGACTAAAAAATATTGTTGACTACTTTTGCGTACCACATATTTTTATCCAGTCAATCTCTTTGCAGAACCATCTGCAATAATAAGTTGCGAATCATGATCATGGCTATGATGTAACTAAGGTCCATGAGCTATTTAAAAACAGGGGAAATGTATTAACACAGGACTCATTGTAAATGTGAACTCATTAACAGGGCAGTGCAAAATAAAGATCAGGAAGAAAAAGTAAATGAAAGCAAGTAGGAGAGATTCAGGGACAGAGGAAAAAAAGAGAGGGAAAGGGATGTGGGGGGGCGACGCGATGTGGTTACATAACTTGTGATTTCTACTGAGAGCAGAAGGCAGTGGACCCTGAAAATAGACAGGAGAGTAGAATTAGAGGACTACAGGCTGTCCCAGCACATGAATGTTTGATTGTACAGAGGAGCGATTCTGCAGTGTGTCACTGTTCATCTCACACACACACACACACACACACTTAGCCCAGCAGCTGATAGTCCCTTGACCCTGCTAAATAACACCATCTCTACCATGGGAATATGCAATAAGTAATTTATTGAGCTCGTTCTCCATGTCTGCGGTAGAGGATAAACAAATGCCTTTTTAGTTTAATGACATTCACATTTTCATTTTTTGTTTTTGCAAGTGAACCTGCAACATTTGACTAATCGATGATAATTACTTCTAAACACAGAAGACATTTTCCTTAATTGATGTATGAAATTAATATTTAATTGAAAGTAATAACTCAAAGAGACTCCAATCGTAAAACCAATCGTGAGAGGTGTGGTGTGTGCACTTTATATAACTGCCATTTGGCTTGTGTAATTGATTTTTAAAGGGCTTCGGCCTCTTGGGGTGCAGTGTGAATCTGACACAAGACAGGAATGAAATGGACTTTACTTCAGGTGATCCACACAGTCAGGTACATACTGAACTGATGGCACCACAAGAACAAAGACAGTCCCAAACCCTTCACTGTTCAGCACTGCTAATAATCATTTTCTTCGAGCACTAAATCTGCATACTGAAAATATTTCTAAAGAATTACGTGACACTTAAAAAAAGTAATGATACTGAAAAAATATTTTTCAACCCCAAACTTTTGAGCGGTAGTGTAGGTCCAGGTGGTGTAGTTATGGCATCTGCCAGCAGGGACTAAAGAGGTCATGCTAACCAGCTAGACCTTGAACTCTTAATTGAGAAGGGAACACATTGTATGTGGCAAAGTCACTGCTGGTTTAAATGTACCCTTTGACTGTGTGATACAATTATAGACAAATTTCTGTTAAAGGGGACATCAGATGCAAAATTCACTTTTACATGGTGTTTGCATATAAATTTGTCTTAGCAGTATGTGGACCCTACAATGATAAAAATCCATTCACTCCTTTTTTTAATCCTCAAAAAATCCAAACAGTCTCAATTAATAAGTGCTCGGACAGCTGTAGCAACAACTAGGCCTACTATGGCCAAAAAATTATCACAATCATTTTTTTCATTTCAGTCAATATCAGTAATTATCATGATAAATGTCGAATTTGTATTTTTTCAAGTTTTGAAGGCAGATTTTTGCTACAGTGTGAAAACTGTAAAAACCAGACGGTTAAATGTGGCTTTAAAATATTCTTTGTGGTCAGAACATGACAAACACTTCATGTTTTTTGAATTCTTTACACTTTTTCCAGTAATTTTTCCTTAACAAAATAAATATTTTAATAGAAAAAAATAATTTCTTAGTTCTACAGGTTTAATGAGTAATATAGTTTCAAATCAAGAAACAGTGCTGCCTGATAATATTAATAATAATATAAAAAAAAAAAATGTCTCTTAGAAATACACATTTGATAGTAGCTTGAGTTAGGATGCAGATGTAGATTTATGTTCATTATCAAAATCAGTAATATCTGTAAAAATTGTAGAAACCTAATTTTTATATGGTGAAATTTGAGTTTTCTCTTTTTTTTATTAATTAACTATTGCTCTTCTATAGTATCATCCATAGATCATTACAGTTAAAACAACAAATATAGCACCTCAGTAACATGGTAAAAATATAATATGGTTCCTAGGTATTTGTATGTAAAACAGTAGTCTAAATACTTTTAGTATAAATGCATAAACACTGTAGCTTAATCAAAAAAACTGTAATTATATTCCATTACTCCTCCTTCAAAACATTTAATACACGTCTACATTAATAATATAATAAAATTTGACACAAATATACACATATTTCTGACACAATACCACTGTGCAGTTAGTGCTACTATAGTAAATCTATGGTAAATGATGGCGATTCGTAGACTAAAAAGCCTTCTGACTATATCGTTGCGCACAATGTTTCTCCTGTTTGTCAGCGCTGTTTCATCTGGCTTTAAACCGAGTCATTTGTGTTCTTCACTGAATTCAAGCACTTCACATTGGATCTTAAAGCACTGTTTAGTGACCGAAACTCATCAGCGAAAAACTGTAACATAAACCATCCGAGTGGTGTGCTTCAAATGACTAGCGCGCGTTTGTTCCGCCTTTGGCACATAGACATTATATCGAACATTTATCGAACTCTTGTTATCGTTTATTGAGGCAATATATATCGTGCAATAATTATCGTTATCGATTTATCGCCCAGCCCTAGTGACAACGTCATAGTTGGATGTAAAAGTGAACAAAAGAGTCGTCATTTTCTCCTGACATCAGAGCCACTGAGGACACAGTGGATTAGTTTTGTTTTTGATTGTAACGCCACCGAATACACAAAAAAATGGAACAGAGGGGCGGGGTGAGTAGTAGCTCATTATCATTTAAAGAGCCATGCACCGAAACAGGTTGCTGTAAACGGAGCTGTTTTTGAGTGTTGCAGACATTTCATGAAGACCTTAAACAATCATACCAACTTGTGGAAAATGGGCATCTGATGTCCCCTAAAGAGCATTACAGAAAATTAGGAATTTAGTTTGGTCTGGGAATTTTGTATGTATAACAACCTTCTGTGTTTTGTGTTCACAGCATACAGCGCAGGCTGTCCTTGCAGCTGCCGATCCTGCATCACGCCTACCTGCCCTCCATAGGAGGGGTGGACGCGAGCTGCAGCAGTCCCACGAGCAGCCCGGCCTCCAGCCCGCGCCACAGACACATGCCCCCCTCCTACAGGGTCATGGTGTCCGGCCTGTGAGGCCCACCGCCTGCCCTGCACTCCGAGGAAGCGATCAGCTTTTTTATTTTAAGACAGACTGAGCAATATCAGCGGTTAACAGAAGCGTGTGAGCAACCCAGGGGGGTCCAACTCTTCATGCATTCGTGACTCCCCTCCCACCATCCATGGCCACATCAGAGCAGAACTGATCTTTCAGGCTAGGAGGGAGGTGACAGGAGGTCCTCACATGGCAACCCAACCCAGACTCCCATCCTCTCGGTCCCGTCACCTCCCGTTCCTAACTCGATGGACTCAACGCCCCACCCCCCCCCCAAAAAAAACACAAGTGCGGAGGACAGGAGCTGTAGCCTTAGCTGGAAAAAAAAAAAGAGACGCTTCCTCCGGCAACCTTTCCACGATATCCGTGCGCATCGGTTCTGCTGGAACTTGCGGGAAATGGGCAGCGTATGTGACCGAGGACTCCACCTCTTTATTCACCACGTCAACAGCCATGTAAATACCATATTCGAACATCAAAGTGAGCTTTGAATATGCTGTGAAATGAATTATTCCAATGAGGCCTGGTGCTCGGAGAACTTTACAAACAGCCGACGAACCAGGAAGAGACACACGTACGCCGTCGCAACCGGTATGAATTTGTTGTATTGCTTCAGTGTCCCAATGGTGTGAAAAAGTGGTAAATAAGACTATTAGCGTCTTAATTTTTTGCTAAAGACAACAAGGGAGTGTTTCAGGGTAACGCGGGCCAACTGTTCTCATCTGGATAGATGTGAACCGCACATTGTTTTTCTTCAAAAACAGCTAGCATCATGTAGGCCTACCCTGGTATCAGAGTATCTAAAGTACTACTTTGATTTATCGCAAGTAACGTCACGTTAGAGGTCGCGTGAGTGCGACCTCCAAGAGCCACAGGTCCAGGGACTTTAGAGGGTCAGTCTTCCATTACAGCCGAGCGAGTTGATCCTGCATATCGGGACTGAAACACACAGATGCAGCCCTATGCTTCGGATGTACGATAGCCGCCACGTGACCGGCTGTTACAGAACAAGAAGACTCACAAATTGCGATAATAACAGGGAAGTGGTACGCCATGCAGAGCAAAACCAAAATATCCTCACAGAAAGCTGCGAGGTTACACAAAAGAAGCGGTCCACACAGCAAGACAGAAGAACGATATTGTATTAAACAGCGGGACTGAAAAATTAGCACAAGTGTAATTAAGTTAATAAGAGCAAGTCATGTATGAACAAAGCCTCGTTTTGACTTTCCGGTCTCTCAGTTTACCCGCCCTCTGTTTATTTCTTGTTTTTTTCTGTTTTCTTTCGGTTGATTAAAACCCCAACGTGTGAATCCTCTACGGTTGTAGCTTGGGCTAAAAGGGCTCGGGTGGAGGGAGCGCGTTTGCCAGTTCCAGCGGAGAAATGGCAGAAAGGTCCGCCCCGCTATCAGAGTGACATTGTGAAAATACATCACCTAGCTCTTAGCAACAGTGAAATTACCTCATAGTTGCTATAGAAATGTAACTGTGTGAAGTGAATTTTGCACAACGTCTTGCAGAGATAGGGAGCATCAGCTAGAGCTGGTGTCGTGCTACTTTTGTAAATCTGGAAATGTACTCAAAATTATCGGAAATAAGCTACGTCTCATTCATATCAAAGGCAAGAGTTTGTTTCAGCTGATATCTCACCGTCGGTGTCTTGGTTTTAGTTTCTGTCAGATTTGTTACTGTGACGTGTGTCTTACTGGAGCCTGATGGACCGTATTGTGTGTGACAAAACCAGTGACAGCACATATGATCCATATGAAGCCAATGCATTGAGAATTTCTTTAACTTGTGACTTCCTTCTGTATGGCTGTTATCTAGAGATAACGCGACATTCGTGGGTATCGTCTCAGCTTTTTGGGAAAGCAGGAGGAGATTGAAACACAACAGAGGTGCGTTTGCTAACAGCAGTTGTCATAGTACCTCACGCTCACTAATGAGTCACGATGACAAAGACCTTTAAATACAACAACACAAACAGATACGCAAAAATCCCACAACGCCACGGGAGCTTGTCTTAGTATGACGGCCACGACCTAGACTGACGTTTCTAATGCACGATGAGTTTTTTAGTACCCGGAGGCGATTGTCTACATTTTGACTTGACTTTTGCAGCTTATGACTATGACTGAGTTTTCATTCTGACTACAATCAGCTCTTATTTCCAAGTTCATTTCAACATTGTTTATTCTTCAATGTTGTGTCTTTAATGATGTTGTTTGGCACGTTCAGCAGTCAGTATCCCACAATATGAAACGTCTTTGGCACATGTGAACAACGCATATAATGTTCAATATTAGAGAAAAAACTTAAACATCAACACTGCAGAAAATTGTGTACATTTGACATTATAAATTGAGATTAGCATACTGGCTTTATTTGTTCATTGTTTCTCATTGCCCGTTAACCTCCTGTAAAAATGTGTTGTGGTAACACTCTACAAAAATGTTCAATAACATGCCATTCTACAAAATCGGTGCAAATTGCTGTCCCAGAACAAAAAACATCTAAAATGCATTTAAGTCAAATCTTAGATGTTTACTAAGATCTTTGTATTATATATTGAAACCCACAATAATATTTAAAATATCAGTAAGCTTAGCTTTGGTACTTTCAACTGCACTGTAAAAAACAAAAAACACAAATGAGTTTAGTTAACTTGAAATGTTAAGTTGTACTAAGTAAAAACTTAGATATTTGTGTTTGTTAAACTTAACAGATGGGTAAGTAACCCAACTGCCTTAAAATTTTAAGTTGAATCAACTCAAATATCTAAGTTGTCACTTAGTATGATTTAGCATTTCAAGTTGAATAAACTTTGAGTTGACTGAACCTAAAATTTTAAGGCAGCCAAGTAACAAATTATTCTAAGTTGACTCAACAAATTGTTTTTTACAATGTGGGAGGTGGTTGTCCCTAACCCTAACTGCTAAATTTAAACTTGAATGAAAATGATATTGAGTAATTTTAGCATTTTATTTCATTGCTGTTTTTAAAAATATCTTTTTGTAAAAAAGTGAAGTTCAAAAAAATATTTTTATTTTATATTTTCTTTGTAAATTAGAAAACTTTATGTATAAAGAAAAAAGTTTCCTGCATTTTTATGTCACTACCAAAACAGGGTGTGTTTTAGTCCATTGTCTGAGACTGGTTTTAACTACACCCCTACATTTATATGATCAGGAAATATTTATGTGTCACTCTCTCGTAACTACATGGTGATAAGATGAGGTAAATGTTTCAAAAGTCTGAAAATGTGTGTGTAACTTTAAGGCGGTCATTACCAAATACTTTTTTATGCAGTTAAGCACACTTTTTTGAGTAGTCATATCATTTAGTTTTTATATCTGTACAACTGTTGAGAACTGTGCTAGCTAACCATTTGTTGATTAGCATCTTTGAGCTGGGCCCAAAACTATCTAAAACTGTCACTACCGTAAATCGCAACCAAAACGTGTCATCATTGTTTTGTTAGTGACAGAAGAGAACACATAATCCTTTATTTGGGGGGAATAAACAACATTTTAGTACAGTTATGCAAATTTTTAGTATTTTACTATGTTTTAGTGGTGTTTTAGCATGCGAGTTAAAATCATTATCGAAACAGTCACAACCGAAACATGGGATGTTTTGTCAAAAATAAAGTATACTGAATTATCAGCTAAGATGTTATGGTAGTTTTTGGTTCAGTGTATATTCAAACCAATGAATCCTTAACTTTGAAATCAGTATGATCAGCTTTTTGCATTTTACAAAGAAAATTCGGATTCAAAAATTACTAGAAATGTGTACCTTGGATATTATACAATTTGCATACATGTGGAAAAATTTGCTTTTTTTTTTTTTTCAACTTGTTTCCAACTCTGACTTTGCACCAATTCTGTAGAATGGCCCATGTATGTACTGACATTAAGTGATGATCTGTTAAATCTTATATAGTGTTCTGAAAAGATTGTAATTTCTATTTTAAAATTCATATTTTACAGGGAGATAAAGGGGGTAATAAGCAACAATGAAAATGAAGTGTTAACAATTCAGCTCAGAGAATCAGTAGAAGTAAAAAGGGCTAGCTCACATTTACATATTGTATTTTATTTAAAAACCTTACATACAGTATATGGCATATCTGACATGTATAGTTACAGAATACTGTCATTAAATGAAAGCATAATTTCATACAACTTAATGTCATAAAATAGGCAGATATTGAAATCCACCGGTCCTGTTTGATCTTCAAGCTGCTGGTTACTGAGGTTTTAAACTTATAAACAGATAAGAACTTTAGTATTCAAATGAAAAAAATAAAAAATAATCATCCAAAGGAACAACTCAAATATCTATTTTAAATAAATGTCTTTTAGACTGAGTTTGAGTGAATGGGATGTTTACAAGTTATCTGCTCAAGGAGAGGGCACGATTCATTACTCTACTTTGAAATCATAATGATGACCATATTATTAATTAGTCCAGGCTACAGCAGCCTGCTGAAATGTAATTATTCACAAGAGATTATTGAGAGATTATAAAAAATCTTATTCAGATTAATCATACGATAAAGTATGTATACTTAAAGAATGTATGAGATTTATTAAAAAATAATTTATTTTTTAATCTTTCATGCATGGTATCCTATGCATACATTATAGATTTAATTTTGCAAATACTTTTACTCAATCATTTCTGACAAATGCACAATATAATAATTATGAAAGTGGCAATAATAAGCTCATTCTAACTGTATAGATAAGTATATTTACAGTATGTTCTTGATGGTGCATTAAGCTGGAAGGCAGAATCATATCTTAAATATGTTTTACACTACCTGTACTTTTGGTGTATATTTATGACACTAATGTTGACATTGCACAGGAATTCATCAGTCATGGGGATCGTGCTTGTCGGTGCAATCCTAACTGCTGTCGTACACTTTGAAGTGTACCAAAAGCAAACATGAAGACATTCAGAGTGTGCCATGCACCACAAACTGTTCTTTTGAAACTGGAAAGGCAAACACTGGTCCGTCTGTGTATTCATGTCATTACCGTTATGGGAAAAGTGAATTTGTGATTTGTGTAGTCTCATTTTAAGGAAATCACTAGAAAAACACAAAAAACTGAATAAAGACCAAGGTAGTGCTTTATATATGATTTCTATTCGGACATGTTCTGTACTGTGGATTCAGATCACTGTGTGTGTGCATGTGTTTGTGAATCAAGCGAAACACAAGGTTAACCCGCTAACACGTTGCTTTCGAAAATGTATCATGGTCTGTGGAATGCACATCTGGTTGTTTAGGACCGTCTTGGCAATAACCTTGGAAATGAAGTCAAGAGCTGATTTGTTGGACACTTAAATCTGTGATGTTAACTATAAAACTTCTTCTAACGCAAGGAAACACTCATTTGTGCAAAGAGATTCATGAATTCAGTCTGCAAGTTTCGAGAAAATTGTTGGGCTGGACTCCATGCGTATTCTGGTGTGAACTGGTCTACCTTTGCATTATGTAACGAACGACAGCAAGGCCTTGTCATCACCTCAGAAGAATGAACAACCACTTCTAATGTATATAATGTAAACAACTTATTTTTTCTGTAGAGGTATAATACAATGATAGTGGGGGATGTTACAAATGACGTTAAAAAGACAGAATGTTAGCAGTGAGCGTGTATGTCTGTTTGCCACTGTGTGAAAACGTGCTGTCTACAAGTTTACACATCGCTATACAAACTATTTATTCTGTGCTGGAAGACTTACCGCTCTTTTGTTTTGGTCTTTTTGCTTTATTTTATTTTGTTTCTGTTTTTTTTATTAATTTGCCATCTCTTTTGAGTTCACAAAACTCATCACTGCCCATCAAAAACAAAAAAGAGGAACTCCACAACTATGTTGTTTTGTTTTTCTATACAGTGCTTTTTGGAAGTGTACACTTGTGTGCTCCACTGCTGTACCGTCCCGTGTGTTTGCACTGGCACACACACAGACACACAGGAGCTCCTGAACAAATCAAAGTGGATGTGTTCATTTCATATTTCTTGTACCCTTAAACTGCATGGAAATCATAACATTTTTAATAAATTATTGCAAAAAATGTTTTATTAATAAAATAATTCAAAAATTATTCTGCGTTCATTATTTATCAAGCACCTCATTTTGGAAATTTACTGACATCTATTTAAAGTTACACACAAAATTATATTATTTACTCACCTTCATGTTAATCCAAACCTGTATGATGTTCTTTCTTCAGTTCACCTTATGAACCATGGAAAAAGAGAAGCATTTAGATTATTCTTTTTTTTTTTTTTTTTTTTTAATATTCTATTGAGTTTTGTTTTTGGAAATATGTTTGGCCAGCTAAACTTTTGGCAAAGAACAGAACAATTAATTTAACCCTATTCTATCTAGGTCTGTAGCGATTCCTACATTCACTTCGAACACTCGATTATAACAAAAATCCTCCAGTCATGTGGAGTGTCTGGCTAAACACCGGAAGTGGCGCATTTCCCGGAGGAGAGTCCATGAAATGCATTATTAGACCGTTTTCTAAAGGCTGCATGATATCTTATACCCGTTAAAAAAATAATACAAATAAAAATAATAATGATAATAATTCACAAACTGTGTCAAGAGCTGCTCCGTTCACAGTAACGGTAATTGCTGCTGCACATGAACTGTTTACAGTTTACATATTTACATGTGTGGAGCGTCTCAAACTTCATCTCTGCATATGTGTTAGTTTGGATTTACGTTCATCTGGGAAGCAACATGCGTCATTTCATCAGATTTATAAGGTAAATCATTAATAAACCTACACAAACACAGGAGAATAGTTCACTATCTTTCTATGCTAACTGTTCATTGCGATTTTAAAATAAAAGCTCAAATCCTCACTCTGAGTTTACACGTTTTGATGTCCACATATTCAAGAAATTACAACAGCTGAAGCATTTCTGTCATAAAGAGATGGCCAAATATTAAAGATTAAGTGGTCATTTGAATTACATTTTTTGAGTCAATGTTAAACAACTTAGATCACGCAGTAAAGTGTAAAAACAATCGTCAGGCTGTTGGCGCCCTCTGCAGGCATTTGTTATAATGCGTAATGCATATTAGCTCTATAAAATACATTATGTATTTTAAAGGGGTCATCGGATGCCCATTTTCCACAAGTTGATATGATTCTTTAGGGTCTTCATGAAAAGTCTCTAATATACTTTGATTAAAAATTCTCAGTGGTTTTGTAAAACAACACCCCTTTTACCTTGCCAAAATCAGCTCTGCAAAAATCATCTCATTCTAAGGGGTTGTTCCTTTAAATGCAAATGAGCTCTGCTCACCAGACAGGCATCTGAGAACGGCTCGATTTGAAAAAGGGGATATTATTTTTACAGATGAATTAAAAACCACTGCATGGATTTTTATCATTATAGGGTAGATTTGTACATACACTGCCAACACACATTAATGTTCAAACAACATGAAAAAGTGAACTTAGCAACCGATGATCCCTTTAACAGTTTTGTTCAATAAAATATGATTACTTGCTTTTCATACTCTATTTGAACCAATTATTATTAATAATTAATTAAATAATTAATATTATTAATAATTGGTCCATGTATTTTAAGTAATTTTAAAGGCTATTGTTTGCTTAGGTCTAATTTTTTTTTACCTCAAACAAATTTGTTATAATTATCTAAGTTACGCGACTTAAGTTTTTAGAATAATCGACCGACGACTACAAAATAAATGTTAGTGACTGCCCTACTCCCATCTCTCATAGCCTCATTTGCAATCCTGTAAAAATAAATAAATAAATAAATAAGGCGCTATCGAGAATGTATTTTGTAATCTTATCTGTAATTATCTTAAAGCTTCCGCTAAGCAAAAACGGTTCATTATAATATTCAAATAGATATTCTTAAGTCATTTTCAGACAATCAACAAAGACCTTGCCATTGAATAAAACGTTACGACTGCCAGTCCGCTGTGCGGTGTGATACGAGATATGAAAGTAGCGCCGGTTATATTTACCCGAATGCGCGGATTTATATAAAACCGCGATAGAATAATCGAAATCAAGTAATCAAGAGAGCGATCCAGAACGACATGAGAGTTGAGTAAATGATGCCCAAATTTTCATTTTTGAGTGAACTCTCTTTAATTGTGACCTTGGCTCTGTGAAAAACTTTACACTGCAATGTTATGATCTCTCTCACAAACTTTTACACAGTCATAAAAACGCAACAGAAAGGCAAGGCGGATGAATCTGTAACGAGAGCTTCTGTACATTGAGTAGAATGAATTATTAAGCGTGCAGGGACTTGATGCCAAACTGGATGCTAGAGGATGAAGCCTTCATGTCACAGTCAGCTTTCCCATTCCATCAAATGCTCAAATATTTAACATGTCAGTACTAGACAGGACACAGAAGACCTTTTCACATTTCACAACAGCACAACACAGATGGGTCAGAACTGGTGTTCTCAAATAGCGCACAACGACCTAGATTATCAGATTAAGTTTAAAAATGTTAAACTTTACCACACCATAATTTTGACTAGATGTTAGACATGGCTTGGTGTTGGGAAGTCTGGCCTGGCTTGCAGTCTATGTTCCAAGGTGTTCATGTCTGTTAGTATGTGTAACAAAATCTGTTCAATTAGAAATACTTACATGGGTGTCTCTTTCTGGAATTCTTACACATACAATATTTTACAGGGTTTACTGTTATGACAGGTTGACAAATTCCATATAACCCTGCAAAAACCAAGTTAGAATATGATTGTATTACAGCATGTTAACATAATGTCTTGCAGCAATACTTCCAAAACATTGAGTATTTGTATCATTTTATCAGAGCCGTGGTGTCTTGCCAAGTCTAAATTGTTTTCTGTGGTAATCGAAAGCATGTCACAGATGCTGTCGATACAACTTAAGTCGACTTGAACCCAGAAAACATTCCTTTAATGTCTCCCAAGGATGAATGTCATTGGTTTCAATAAAGGAAGCGCTCAATAAAAAGGAGCACTTTTCCTAAACGAAACACACTATTTCTCCTGTGAATGATTCACGCCTGGTGAGTCTATGGCCCTCACGGCTCATTGTACATCTTATCCGAATGCTCATCTGTCCTTCAGGCACTGGAAACGAAAAGATGTGAGCCGGATTTTCTATTCTCTTACTGTCACTTGCAGCTCTAGGTTATTACAAAAGGATTTGGCATTCATGGGATGTGGGGGTGCTTTAAAACAGCCAATAAAAAGAATTATAGTTAGCTTGAGATAAATCACTCCAGTGACATTCCATTACTAGAAAACAGCCATTTATTACAATGTTTTTTTATACATCATAAATAGTGCATTAGTTTGTGTTTACAGGTCATAAGTAATAGTGCTGAAATTCGAAGAAGAGAAGATGATTTAAGGGAATGAGAAAACTGCTCCCAGAATCCCCCATGAAAAACGGTGAACATTTTGCCGCACTCGCCAGCTGAAGACTGCACAGCAGTTCAGGCGACTGTAGTATTGAATATCAGCTGGACACACTGCAGATTATTATCAGAGGCGGCATGAAGTCACAAGGCTGATATTTTGATGTTGAAGATTTTGACGACATGGTCGGCACCAGCGCTGGCTAGCTGAACCCAAGCTCGCTCTTCGTTTCCGCCATGGCCTGCGCAGCCCGGCCTCGGCCTCCAGCGCAGCCTCTTAACCGTCAGCGTGTGACTCTGACTGTGATGGGTGGTCAAGGAAAGCCACAAGCACGACGTTGATTCAAGGCAACACAAATCTCCCCTCGCACACTGTCTGGATGTCTCTGCTGCGCCGTTTCACTTCAGCCCTGCCTGTCCAAACATTTCCAGGGGTGAATATACACTTGCCAATTTTAAAAAATAATACAGGCAGACGAATAAACACAAATCAATCTTGCTTTTCAGAACTTGCTGCGGTACACGGGGAATTTTCACTTCTTGTGCTTCTAAGGTGAGTGACTTCTGTGTAAGTGCCTACACAGACGGTTTATCAATTACACCTACAGAAGGAGAGAGTTTAGCCAGTCGGGACTCAATCCACTGTGGGGGAGAGAGAGATAGCTAGAGAGAGAGAGCTCGGTGCAAACAGAATGCACAACATGGCCTGGCCTCTCTCTGACACCTCATTCTCTCTCTTCACGGATCAATGCGAAACCTGCCCACGGGAGCCCCCGTATCAACCTGAAGCTTCTCCTGAGCAGCGTGGGCCAGCTCAGATGCATGCGGCCCTTTTGTTGTCAATTACACCACCAGCACTGGTCTCTGGGTGGAGGTATGACTGTCGTGTTTAACTTCAGATCATGTCACTTTTCTGAGATGCTAAGAGGAAGACTGTGAAACTGTGAGATTATTTGTAGAGGCTTTTAAACAGTTCTTAATTACTTTTGACTAAAGCGCTTTAAAGAACCTGCTTGCTTCTGTCAAATTTTCTGTGCTGACTGTTAAAAAAAAAAAGGTATGAAAACACTGATGTCACAAGGGCTATTTTAAAGAAGTTCACTTTCAGAACAAAGATTTACGGATAATGTACTCACCCCCTTGTCATCCAAAATGTTCATGTCTGTCTTTCTGCAGTCGATAATTAATTATGTTTCTTGAACAAAACATTTCAGGAATGTTCTCCATATAGTGGACTTCAATGGTGCCCCCAAGATTGAACTTCCAAAATGCAGTTTAAATGCAGCTTCAAATGGCTCTAAATGATCCCAGCCAAGGAAGAAGGGTCTTATTTAACAAAATGTCATTTTTGAAACAAACTGACAATTTATATACTTTTTAACCTCAAATGCTCGTCTTGTCTCGTCTATGTGATGCGCATGCGTAGTTTGTGTAATCCGGGTCAATACAGTTAGGGTATGTTGAAAAACTCCCGTCTTTATTTTTATCTTCAAAATCGTCCTACATCGCTGTTTTACTTTTTTTTGTAAAGGGGGTTTGATCTTATTTGGATGTTAACTTTGTAAACACTGGTCGGTACTTCTGCAGGAATGTAGGATGATTTTGAAGTTGGGGAAGAAAACGAGATGGGAGTTTTTCGACATACCCTTACTGTATTGACCGTATTAAACCGGGAAAAAATTTTTCACACAGACTTAGGCGAGTGTTTAAGGTTAAAAAGTAAATAACTGTCAATTTGTTTCGAAAATGACCGATCGGTTTGCAAGATAAGAAGGAAGAAAGAAGGAAGCAAGGAAGAAGGGCTTCCTCGGCTGGGATCGTTTAGAGCCATTTAAACTGCATTTTGGAAGTTCAAACTTGGGGGCACCATTGACGTCCATGATATGGAGATCATTCCTGATTTTTTTTTTTCCTCAAGAAACAATTTCTTATGGACTGAAGACAGAAAGACACAAACTTTTGGATGACAAGGGGGTGAGCAAATTATCTGTCAATTTTTTGCTCTGGGAGTGAACCTCTTTAACAGTGTCCTTACTACCTTTCTGGGTCTTGAACGTGTCAGTTGCATTGCTGTCTGTGCAGGGTCAGAAAGCTCTCGGATTTCATCAAAAATATCTTAATTTGTGTTCTGATGATGAATTACAGGATTGAAATTAAATGAGGATGAGCAATTAATGACAACATTTTCATTTTTCGGTGAACTATCCCTTTAAACAGATATGCACAGGCTGAAAAACTTTCTTTAAAGTAAAAAAGTTCATTTTGATTTCACAAGTTCTTAGGTTTAGTTATGTGGGTGTAGAGTCTGTGCAAGCCTATCAATCTCACCTCTGAATTAGATTATAATGATGTTTTCAAGCTCACCATTTGAAGACTATAAAAGAGTGGAGAGAAGAATACAAGCAGGAAAAAGGATACCAAGCATCAGTTTCTCCACATCTGCTCCAGTCTGATCCAGAAGACAAATCCTCTGCTGGCCTCCATTTATACAGCACAATCTTCCCACTCTCTAGACCTACAGCCAGTAAATAACTACACAAATACAAGTATAAATCAATATTTGTTGCAGATACATCACACTAATTTTAGTGATGGTGTCACATAAAGATCACAGGTAACAGGATATCATTACCTCTGGTCTGAACAGAGATGTGGGCAGATAGACACGGCAGTAGCTGAATCTCCAACATCCAGAACAGAGGAGCAGGGGGTCACGCTTTCACCCTCACATTCACCGAAACTGACTCCAGAGTCACGATGACCCCAGATAATTACCTACAAAAACACAACAAGGTAAATGTCAAAGCTCAGACCACAGGAAAGAGTTGCACTTAAAAATGCTGTGTGCAGACCTTTTCCCCTGTTTTACAAATAAAGAATTATCAGTAACAGTAGCTTAATAGCAGCAGTTTTATTTTGCATGAAGTGGGTCGCATCATAGAGATAGTCACGTCCCATGAACAGCTAAATACTACGTCCTTTATTTTTGTGTTGCCCCAGTTATTGGAAATTTTAGAGTTCTACAGTGGTACAGATAACTGAAAACATTTACGTGTTGCTGCGTTCACACCATTATGTGGACGTGTAAGTAAAAACGACTGTCATGCCAACCAGTCCAACAACATTTGCTAAATGTACATTAAACTGGACCTACCTTCTTGTCACGACTTGATGTCGCAAAGTACTTGCTGTCAGAGCTCCAGTCACATGACCAAATAATGCGTGCGTGAACCGCTGTGTCCTTACTAGTGTTTGCGTAGAGAGAAAAGCTTGGCTCTGAAAAATGAAACAAACAAAAATACAAGACAACATATTCACAACTTTATTTAGCTTAATTTATTAGTAAATTAAATTACTAAAAAAAGTGTAATACAAGCCAGTCTGTTTTCTATGGAAGCCCATTTCCACCAATGAATAAAAAATGTTTTAAAAAGGTATTGCGACTGTTTATCTCCCAATTCTGACTTTTTTTTTCTCTCACAAATGTATAATATATTCTGTAATAAACAATCACAAACTTATGTAATTGTGATTCTGACTTTTTTCTCTGAAATGCAGTTGCGAAGTTATAAATGCAGTTATAAAGTCAGAACTGTGAGATATTAAGAAGGAATTGTGGCATATAAACTCGTAATTCTCAGAACTGCAATTGCGAGTTATAAAGTCAGAATTGCAAAATATAAGTCAAAATTGTGGCCGAACTCCGACTTTTTTTTTCTTGCAATTGCGAGTTTCGCAATTCTGACTTTTTCCCCACCAAACAAGACAAACTCGTAATTCTGATGTTTTTCTCAGAATTGCAATTGTGAGTTAAAAAGTCAGAATTGCGAGATACTACTTGCAATTGTGAGTTATAAAGTCCAATTCCGAGGGGAAAAAAAAAAAGATGTTTTCTCAGAATTTAGATATAAAGTCAGAATTGTGAGATATAAACTCAATTTTTTCTTTTTCTCTTACAATTGGGAGTTTCAATTCTGATATAATTTATATCATCTTATATTCTCACATAAACGTGCAATTGCGCGTTATAAAGTCCAATTCCCAAGGGGAAAAAAGACTGATATTTTTTCAGAATTGTGAGTTTATATCTCAAAATTCTTACTTATTAACTTTGTGTTATAATTTTTGCAATTGTGTTAATTTTGCGTTATAAAGTCAGAATTTTTAAATCACAATTCTAAGGGAAAAAAGTAAGAATTATGAGATAAAAAGGCAATTACTTTTATTCAGAAATGGGCTTCCATAGTTTTCTTTCATGTAGTCGTTTGTGCTGCTAAATCTAAATGTGAGCAAACAAAGCAAGTTTAAGTTCTCTTAATTTATGCTTATGCGGAAGTGCAATATTTCTGATGAAATGTGCAAAAAATTACAATTGCAAAATAAACGCTTATTATTTGTTGTTTTATTTTTTAGCAAAATATTTGCAATTAACCGTTTAACCATTATCGTGCAGCCCTACCTCAATGTTTGTTGTAATTGTTCTAGACCGAGTTTATGGTCACCCACAGTCCAGCTATCGAGGTCAACACACCCAGGTGACACCACCTTGGCCAGTAACCCCCTCCACAAACGTGCCTCTGCTAATTAAAACTCAAGCAACCACGGCTGGCCAGCCACAGACTGGAGAGTCTTAACTCATTAGCCAGAAACACAAAAGAGAAAGAGTCCGACAAATGGAGAGAGGGCGGCAGAGAAGGCAACATGTCTTTGTGATAGAGATTTCTCCACGCATGACACCGTTCGACCGCCATACTGGGCTGTTCTCTGATCAGCTGTGACACTGACTAACCTCTCCATGTCTGCAGCACACGGGCTGTGAGTAATACCAGCCTCAACGAGAATGGACTGCGGCATGCCTCGGCCCTTAGCGGCCGGCGATGCCTCGGACACGTCAGAAAATGGAGAAAGAAAAACAGACGCTCCTGTGGTTACCTTGTGTCAACAGTGATTTAGCTGTGTATGCTCAGAATACACATGAATACTGCAACGCGGTCACTGGGAGGCGCTAGCTGACTCTTTGTAAATGCCAAAAGAATCTTACAGTGGGCGAACATCAACAGTCCACAAACTTATATTGTTGACAAAGAAAAATGGAGGAAGGTAAAAGCTGTCTTGGAGTAAAGAGATCTATAAACCCTGGAGGAAGCTGTTAGCTTTCCCATTCATCTTATAGGACGGTACTTCTACGGGGGTTTTATGTAGGGCTGAACGATTAATCAAAATAAAAACAAAACTGCAATATGATTCACAGTTGGTCTTAGCCGGTCCAACCAACCAAGTTTAAACCAGATATTTTCAGCTTAAACCAGCAAAGACAAGACAATAAGCCTAGGCTGGTTTTAAGCTTTTTTTTTTTTTTTTTTTTAACTGAATCAACTGGTTTTAGTTTTAGCTGGCTGTTAAGTGTTTTTTGTTTTGCTAAATCAACTGGTTTTATTTGGTTTTTAGTTTGTTTTTTTTTTATTATTATTTTATGTTTTTTTTTTTTGCTTAATGAGCTGGTTTTAACTGTGTTCTAGCTGTTTTTTTTTTAATAAATCAGCTGGTTTTAGCAGTTTTTTGCTAAATCATTAATTTTAGCTGGTTTTGAGCTGTTGTGTTTTTTCATTCATGTTAGCAAATCCCACTAAAAACTTGCTAACAACATGATAATCATGCTAAAAACATGGTAGCAACATGATAATCATGCTTAGAACACGTTAAAAATATGCTAGCAACATATTAATAACGTTAATCATGCTAGAAATATGCTTGCAATGTGTTAACAACATGCTAATCGTGTTAAAACATGCTAATCATGCTAGAACATGCTAAAAACATGCTAATCATGTTAGAAACGTGTTAAAACATGGTAACAACTTGTTTGTGCAAAATCATCTGATTTTAGCTGGTTTTAACTGATTTTTATGGTGTTTTTTTTACTGAATCAGCTGCTTTTAGCTGGGTTTAAGCTGTTTTTTACAAAATCAACTGGTTTTACCTGTTTTTTTCATTCATGTTAGCAATGTTAAATCACATTAAAAATGTTAACATGCTAATCATGCTAGAAACATGCTAGCAACATGGTATTCATGCTTAGAACGTTAACAATATGTTAGCAATATGTAAATCATCCTAGAAATATGTTAACAACATGGTAATCATGCTAGAAACATGCTTGCAATATGTTAACAACATGCTAATCATGCTAAAAACATGTTAGCAAAATGTTAATCATGCTAGAAACACACTAACAACATGCAAATCATGTTAAAACCTGTTAACAACATGCTAATCATGCTTAAAACATGCTAACAACATGGTAATCATGCCAAAACATGCTAGCAACATGGTAATCATGCTCAGAATATGTTAACAATATGCTAGCAATATGCTTATCATCCTAGAAATATGTTAGCAACACGGTAATCATGATAGAAACATGCCTGCAATGTTACCAACATGATAATCATGCTAAAAAAAACGTCACCAAAATGTTAATCATGCTAGAAACATGCTAACCACACTAAAAACATGTTAACAACATGCTAATCATGCTAGAAATATGCTAACAACATGCGAGTACATGCTTGCAACATGTTAACAACATGCTAATTATGCTAAAACGTTAACAAAATGTTAATCATGCTAGAAACATGCTAAAAACATGCTAATTATGCTAAAACATGTTAGCAAAATGTTAATCATGCTAGAAACATGCTAACAACATGCTAATCATGTTAAAACATGCTAGCAACATGCTAACAACATGATAATCATGTTAACATGTTAACAACATGTTAATCATGCCTAAACATTCTGTTAATAATGCTAGAAACATGATAGCAGCATGCTAACAACATCTATCTAAACTTTCAAACTTAAAGCTTTTACAACTGCTTCAGAATTATTATTATTATGTTAGTCATATTGACAGAAATTTGTGCCAAATTGTGTGGTTTTTCAAACAAGCACAGCAAACATGAAGCTTTTTAAAACCTCATTATTATTTCTTTCTTAAATATTTGTTTTTTTATTTTACAGTAATATACTCAAATCATAATATTTCTTATTTTGTTTTAAATATATATATATATTAATATATATATTGATATTTATTTTTTTTTTTTTTTGCTTTATTTTTTTGGTCAAAATACACTTGTCAACTTGACTGCTTGTCTATTGAATAAGGGATGAGGGCAGGTGCTCACCTGTATCCGAGTCACCGTTTCCTCGTCTCCATAAGGACCAGGTGCGATCTCTAGAAACAGCGAGCAGGAGTCGTCCATTCGGGGAGAATGCCATCTGAGTAACGGTCAGGCTGTGGCAGGGCAGCGACTGAAGCTGTTTCCAGGATGTTGCGCTCCACAGAAGAATGGCAGCATGTTCTGGTTTAGAGGCCTGTGACACAAGACAGGTGTAAATCATGCAGATCTTTCACTCCAGCATCCAAAAGCTAGAAGTTTGTGCTCTTTCTCTGAACCTCAACCATAGAGCCCCTTCTCCTACATACAGCAACTGCAGCTCAGCCAGCAGTGTTAGAGGATAAACCTCACGTCCTCAGCAAAGTCATGTGAGCCTGCAGGACCCCAGCAGCAGCCCGCCATCAGCCCTACTGAATAAACCTCACAATCTCTGCTCGAGCGTGAACAATGGCAGGTGACACGCAGAATGTGCTTCCATTCGGAAGGGCTTTGTGCGTGATCAGCGTGGATTTGGCAGAACCACGGGGGCCAGACCGGGACACAAACCAATGATCTCCCTTCAACTGTCTCAGAATGTGTGTCATAGCGGCCGGAGGGCATGTAAGGCTGGTTACCAACTCCGGTCATGTAAGTTCAATGTGTTTTTAATATGACAGGCAGCGTATTAACATCCAAGAGAATCAAAATTAACTTGCACATGGATTTCAGAGTCTAAATTGACATGAGCTTGTTAAAATGGCAAATGGCTAAATATTTAAAACTACTTAAGGATTGGTGCAGCTTCATGATACATGCTTTTCCGTGTTCTGTTATTACAGTCCACGGCTACGTTTGTGTGACACTAATGACCATCTGGTCACCCATGTGGTTGTACCTTACACGCCGAGGCCACCACCGTCCTCGCAGAATCCGACGCCAGACAAAACATCTCAAAGCCGTGCCCGTACCTGCGGAGAGAGCGACACGGAAAGAGGGTATGTTAATGAGGGCTCTGTCAGTACCTGCTCACAAATAAAGCCTGAGCACCGTGACAGGTTCAGAGAGAATGTCGGGGCGGTGATTCAAACACGACGGATGCTTTGTGTGTCAGGGCTGCCGTGCGTGCTCTCCTGTGCTTATGGGAGTGGAAGAAAGCCGTGCGCTCTGGCAGCCATTAGCAGATCTGCTTAGTAATTTCAAGCACTGGATGAATAGCTCGGCAAGCCGGGCTGTCAAAGCCTTCAGCTGCTTACAGCTGTGTATGTAAATTATTATAGTTTATCCAGTGTCGCCTGTGCATCAAAGAACCTGACTTTGAATTCTTATGAGCAGGTTTTAAAAAATGCAAATCTGTACATCTGATTGTAAATGCCTGGGGGGACATATTTAATATTTAATTGTGAAAAATACTGTTAATGTGTAATAATTTAGCAAAACTTCTTGTGAATAATACGCCCATTTTTCCCCACCTACCAGTGCACAATGCCACTAAGCATCCAATTCTGTAATATATTGCCTACAGTTTCAGCAAATGTCAGAGTCGTATGTCATTTTAGTGCAACACAGGCATTATTCTGTGCTAACAAAAGCTCAGGAAACTTAGGCCAGAAAATACTTTATGTAAGTAAGCAAACACAGGCACAAATGCTTGGCTAATGCAAACACCCCATTGCACTGCTGTGGCAGTAACAATCCTCAGTACGCAAGGGATCGATTGAGACTTCAAATATCTAAGCCATTAATCCGTATGCTATTCAGCTATAAACGTTTAAATAGTTTAAGCAAATCTGCTGCAAACTGTGTTGTTTGCAGTGTTGTTTTTGTTAACTAAATATATTATATTATACTATATATATATATATTCTTTTTTTTATTGAAATAATGCTGAAATAACACAAAATAAAAACATTACATGAAAAACTTAACACTTTGAAATCTTGCCTTCTACAATTATTAAATGGAACAGCTAATCAAGGTTTTCAGGGCTTATTATTATCAGCCAATTTAAAGTTTATTCTAATACCCACTATTACGCTCTTTGCAGCAGTGTTGAGAACGCTGGTCTGACATATTTCAGAGTGCAATGACACAACATCGAACTCGCATAACCAGAAGCATTAGCATTCACATACTTGCATAGAGTACTTCTGTGTCTTAGTTTAAATGCAGAAAGCTAAGGAGGAAAATAAAAAAAGATGTTTAATGAACAATATTAGTCTTTTCTTGTTTAGCGTCAAAGCATGCAGGATGAATGGTTCCTGTCATGAGCTCTAAATACCTATTACGTTGCATTATTTATGCCACAGAACCTGGTTAAGCAATAATGCGGAGCAGCATTAGTGCCTGCTGCACAACAGCCAGTGAGGGCAGACGAACACAAATGAGAATTGATGGGAAACTCACAGCTTCTGTACCTCTGGCCACAGTGTGTTCTGCAAGAGGTCGTCCTCTGTCGGAGGCTCTGACAATACAGAGAGTCACAAAACATAAACATAGTTATTATGAGAAACGAGCAGACGCCTATAGACTGTATTTTTCAATAGGCTCATCTTTTAATTTAGCAACAGATACACAGCCGAGCAATTTACTCAAAGCTGTTTGGAACAACGGCAGCTTTATCTACAATTTTCAATGGCCGTTAGCTTTACGACATGCTGTAAATCAAATTGAGCTCTCTTTGTGCAAGCCTGAAATAATATTGTCTCATTTAGATACACAGACACTTATCCAACACATGCCCCAATTGAAATGGAATGGAGACCAGACATTTTTTTTTAAATTCATCCCTGGTTTGCAGTTTTATTTTAATTATTTCCCTCTTTGCCCCTCCAGAAGAAGCGAGATGGAGGGAGTGGTATTATTCCATTAACAACTCTGTGTCCGCCTCATTGCGCTCCCCATCGCCCAGAGTCATCAATATTTTAACTTTGCAATTATATAAGCCTTCTTTCTAATTATGATTCCAGATTAAGGAGCTTTTTCAATCACATTGACAACGTTTGCCACTGTTCGCCTGGAGCAAGAGAGGCATAAACCCCCCTGCTTCAACACTCACCCTCCACCCATCCCCCCTTATGCTGTAATAACATTTGTCTCCAGTATCTCTGATTCATGCCCCAGATACATTAATAAACCAGAGAAAACAGTCTTTAATAACTGCTTGTCACAAATGTAGAATACGTTGTGTTTTCGAGGAATAACTGAGGAACTGTCAACTCACAGTGTCTACCTGGTAATGGTGAAGTTTTTGACTATTGCCATAAAGTCTGGTGCATAAGAGTCAAGTTTTTGAAACTGAGATTTTTACATCATCTGAAAGCTGAATAAATATCCAAGGTTTAGGATAGGACAATATTTGGCCAAGATACAAATATTTGAAAATCTGGAATCTTGAGAATATTGAGAAAATCGGCTTTAAGGTTGTAAGTTCTTAGCAATACATATAACTAATCAAAAATTAAGTTTTGATATATTTGCGGTAGGAAATTTACAAAATATCTTCATGGAACATGATCTTTACTTAATATCCTAATGATTTTTGGCAGAAAAGAAAAATCTATCACTTTGACCCATGCAATGTATTGTTACAAATATACCTGTGATACTTAAGACTGTTTTTTTTTGGTCCAGGGTCACATATTATATTTCGTTTCAGTAAAGAACTGTCTTTGACTGAAATTTGACCAACAACAGTTCATTTTAAATGCAATAGTTGAGGAAAGAAATGCATACATAAATACCTGTGAGTTTGAGAGACTGAAAGTAGGACTCTTTATACTGGTCGGACAGGCTATTGAAATCTTCACTGTCCTGTTGAGGGCTCTGAGATGCAAGGTCACCTGTAAACACATCAGACGTCACAGTAAAGGTTAGCAACTGTCTCACTGCTCTCAGGATCAGCACAATGCAAATTCTCCTGTGGCCAACGAATTCAAAGGGTTCATACCTTGAAACACGGCCTTGTTGGACAGGCCAAGGGCAGGAGTGCTGGCTCCCTCTGGGAGATCTGCTATATCCTGAACACCCAGGAAACAGAGACACACTGTAAACCTTCTCTATATTACCCTTTCTACCCTTCTATCATATTATTAACTTGTCAAATTTTGTCTGAAATGCAATTTACTCTATAACAAGTTTTCATTGAACTGTTATATAAAAGCGAAAATGCTGGTCTAAATATGAGCACGGCTGTGTTTGGCTCCACAAGCGTTCGAGTGATATTCGCTTAATTACGCAAGATCAACCTGAATTGAGAATGCCATTTATGTCGTCTCATTTACCATGACCTAAAGTTACAGAAAATGAAACTCATTTAGCTATATATCTGAGAGCGTGTGCATAAACATTAGGATTAAGATAATGGAAAAAGTGAGACTCATCTTAAAATCTCCCACTGATCCAAGACAGCGCAAAGAGTAATTAAAACCCAGGTTTTATTTGATGTAACTAATTAAAGTTTAAAGATGAGATGATTCTAAGTACTTACATTACAGCCCAGCAATTTCTCCAGAGAGGTGCATGATATGTTAGCAAAGTTCTCCACAAAATTCCTTGGAGCCTTGAACACCCGCAGGACCTTCTCGTCAGCGCCGGACACGAACTGAAAACGCCCAACCATGGTCAGACACTGCATGTCATAGCCGTGAATCTGCGGCCTTGAGATCTCGTGCCAAGTAATCTGCAAACACAAAAAGGATTGATCAACCATAAAAGCCTTCAATGTATGATAATTCAAAAATCAAACAGTTGAAATTTGTTTAAACCTCTGAGCATCCTTTTCTGGTCCAGGGTGTAAAGAGTCTGGTGGTTTGGTCTGATCCGACAGTGATGATAAACTCTCCCTCGGGGTCCCAGCTCAAGTCCTGCACTGCGTTAAAGTGACCCGAAATGACTACGCTAGGCCTCCATTCTCCCTGTGCAAAACAGAAATCTCCATATTCATTTACTCCATTTAGTGTAAATCATAACATACTTGAATTAAACAGTTTTGTGTTACTGACGGATGTTGTCAGTTACGTCTGACCTGGTTGCTGTCGCAGTGCCAGAGGTGCAGTGCTCCATGAAAGGCATGAGCCAGAATCATACAGCCGTCTGGACTCATCTGGCATCCGTAGAATCCCAGGGTGTTTCCTCCAACTTCCCCAACACGAACCTTAATGAATAGTCGACAAGAAATAATGAGAAACAAGAAACATTCAACTGTACAACACCACACTTTAAGCCTGAAACATTCTTGTAGGACTACCTAGAAGGACACTATGGTGGATTAGTAACCCATTGAGAGACTCAAACCTCCAATATTTTGGTTACCGACTCTGGGGGTGCGTTGCCATTACATTGCTTTTTTTATGCGCATTTTTAAAGTACTGCATCAAAAATGAGTGATGGATACACCAAATAAAAAAAAACTTTAATCTTGTTGCACAGCATCTGAAATGTTGTTATGGTCATTCTTAATTGTCTGAGCCTGTGGTCAAAGTATTTCTGTATAATTTCCTCCCAGAACTCTTACATGACTGCATTCCCAAACAGCAGGCATCCACCTCCGAAAGCAATGACTGCATTTATTGTTTCACCCGCTGACTCTGAGGCGCAAGTAATTTACTTTATATAAAAATTATTGGATTTAGTGGCTTCTTCTACTTTTCTTAGTGATATTTAGTGCCACTTTATCAGAAAGTGACCATTTTGTTCTCTTTGGCTTATTGGATGGAAACTGTTCTTATTCGCAAATGTTTTATGCAATATTCCAATTTTGTGGATTGACACCCAGCTTTATACACCAATGTAATTTGCTGCTTAACTACCACACTATGATGCATTGTTGGAGAAATTAACTAGCCAGTTATGACTATACAGTGGGGAACCATCAGGGCCCTCTAGGCCCTATTGCAGAAACAATATTTAGAATTTTTTAATAAAAGTTTTAAAATATAATTAAAAAAAATTATATATATAACTGATTTTATTTAAGCAATTCATAATTTGAAAAACATCATCTAAATAAAATAAATACAATTAAAGAATAAAAATAAAAAATTCTCTCCAAATCTGCGTGATTAATCTAAATGTTTCCGCTTAATGTGTGCGGCTGGTCCACCTATGAAATTACAGAGGGCCAAGTAATAGTAAATCAATGGGAGAGTAATTTCGAATGACAGAAAAATTGACCAATCATATCTTTCCTCTAAATGGACACGCGTTGTTATCATTAACTTTATGACAAGTTCCGCCTGCTATGGGAATCTCTCCGAAAAAAATAAAATAAAATAATAATAATAATAATAATAATATATAATATATATAATATTATATATATATATATATATATATATATATATATATATATATATATAGATAGATAGATAGATAGATAGATATAGATATATATATATGCTGATAAACTAACTAGTTATTATTCACGTCATGATGGAAGCCTCAAAAAACGTAAGTGAGGATATTTACTAGGCTGCTGTGCCAATAATAATATTTATTATAAACACTACTTGTTTGTCATGAAGTGTCTGTCGCTAATTTGTTTTGGTCTGAGCGCTGTCATGATGTGTTATCTTAAACAATTTACATTTGTTGGTTTTATGAGATGGGAGAGAGTGTACGTTTTGCACACTGAAATGCAGCTATTGTGTGATGAAGCATTTGTAATGAGGATTTGTATTTGACTTGAATTTAACTGTTTTATCTTGGTAATATCAGTCATTCTCGCTGTGCACAGTGTCGTTTCGCACCTTATCGCACACCGGATGCACCGGTACACTCACTGTCCACTTTATTACGTACACATTTTCAAATGCTCATTAATGCAAGTATCTAATCAGCCAATCACATGGTTCTCAGTGCAACTCAGTGTGTGTAGGCATGTAGACATGGTCAAGACGATCTGCTAAAGTTCAAACTGAGCATCAGAATGGGAAAGAAATTATTTAAGCGAGTTTAAAAATGGCATGATTGTTGATGCCACACAGGCTAGTCTGAGTATTTCAGAAACTGCTGATCTACTGAGATTTTTACGTACAACCACCTCTAGTGTTTACAGAGAATGGTCAGAAAAAGAGCAGCAGCTCGGTGGGCGAAAATGCCTTGTTGATGTCAGAGGTCAGAGGAGAATGGCAAGACTGTTTCGAGCTGATAGAAAGTAACTCAACAGTAACTCAATCATTCATTACAGCTGAGATGGGGTGGGCGATATACCAATAGACGTGATTAACTGTTAGAAATTTGTCCACCGGTAGTGATTTCGGATTATTGCCTCTATCGCGGTTACATGCTCATGTGACATTGCTGTGCTAACTAGTAGAGTTATTTTTGCTGTTTTATAGGCCTTGAACATCAAATACTCACACTTGTATGTGTCAAAATGCCCATCTTTGCAAGTATCCTCATAGACACAGTAATGTAGGTCTTAAAGAAGTAGCTCATTTCCAAAACAAAAATTTACAGATAATGCATTCACCCCCTTGTCATTCAAGATGTTCATGTCTTTCTTTCTTCAGTCGTAAAGAAATTATGTTTTTTGTGGAAAGCATTTTTAGGCTCTAAACAATCCCAACTGAGGAAGAAGGGTCTTATCTAGCAAAACGATCAGATATTTTCTTTTTAACTTACTTTTTAAACTCAAACGCTCGTCTTGTCTAGGTCTGCATGAACTCTGTTTTTTCCGGTTCAATACAGTTAGGGTATGTCGAAAAACTCTTATCTTATTTTCTCCCCCAACTTCAAAATCATTCTACATCACTGTTTTACCTTTTTTTTATTTTTGTAAAGGGCCATTGATCTTCTTTGCATGTTCACTTTGTAAACACTAGGTTGGTACTTATGTAGTAATGTAGGACGATTTTGAAGTTGAAGGAGAAAATGAGATGGGAGTTTTTCAACCTACCCTAACTGTCTAAAACCGAAAAAAATTGTTCACACAGACCTAAACAAGACGAGTGTTTGAGGTTAAAATGTATATAAATTGTAACATTTTTTTTCGCTATATAAGATACTTCTTCCTTGGCTGCGGTCATTTAGAGCCCTTTGAAGCCGCATTTAAACTGCATTTTGGAAGTTCAACTGCAGGGGCACCATAGCAGTCCATTATATGGAGAGCAATCCTGAAATATTCTCCTCAGAAACATAATTTCGTTACGACTGAAGAAATAAAGACATTAACATCTTGGATGACAAGGGGGTGAGTACATTATCTGTAAACTTTCGTTCTGGAATTGAACTACTCCTTTAAGTAAAAGCAAACAGCTGAGAAATAAAACAAATGTTTAACAGTATATAGGATCCAGGCAGCTCTTAAAGTAACAGCAGTCTAATATTACTGCTGTCTGTCATTCATGTTAATCATACAACAAAAGAGAAATCTCTCACTGCTCTTTTGGCACTTTAATAATAAGAAATATATATTTAATTTACACAGTGAAGAATATGCAGTGTTTTTATGTATTTGATTACTTTATACAATGTATGTAGCATTTTGTATTTGTTGTACTGTAGGGTTTTTTGTCCCATTGTTTGTAATTAGTTTATGCTTTTTTTAAATTGTTGACTGTTCACTTGTCTTCAGTGAGTTTAAGTTTATGTTTTGTTTGTTTTTTAAATTTAGGCTAGTATTAGTTTTTTGTGATACTGACACTTATATTGCTAAAGAGCTTGATCTATTTAGGCCCACAAGTCATAAGAAACTACATTTCTAACCACAGAGTAAGAGCTGCAGTTCCAACCTCACAACTTCACAAAGCTGTTCACAAATGCTCATTGGGAAACACTGAATTGTTAAAGTATGTTGGTGACGATAAAACTTTCTTTGTAGCTAACAATACTTTTGGGAAACACACCTCAGATCTTTAACAACAGGCCACTACACTTTAGTATGGAGATATTGTAGACTGTCATCCATTCTGAAATCCTGTCTGAAGTGGTTATGAACTCTTTTAGGGTTATTTGTTCATTTGATTATGTAGAGAGAACGACATTATGTTGTGGCTGTTGTGAGTTAATTGCCTGGGGTGGTTAAAACCCGATCCCAAAGAGGACATCTATATGAAAACAAAAACCTGGGAACTACACTCTGCGCTCTCCATCATTTTCTTGATGGTAAGTGTTTGATAAGAGAGGCCTTCGCTGGTGTCACTGCCCCTGATAAACCGCCTGGTCAAGCAGGCCGCTAATTAGCAGTCATGAATCCTGAGCAATCTGAGTTGAGAGTCTACAGCTGCGCTCCATCTCTGTTAAGTAACAGTCTGAGGACACCAATTAATCAGGCCGACAAGCGAAAGGCGCGACGTATGCAAAGAGGAGACTATTAAATGAGAAATAAATCGTGTTTGCTTCCTTTGAATGCATTAATGTGATGTTGAACGTAATCATGCACACATTAAATCAAATATGAGCCTCGGAAAGCTGGGAGACAAAATGGTCACATGAAGAATGAATCAGTGTAAACTCCCCTGACTGGGCTGGGCTATGAATACCAAAGCAATGTAATTGTTTTTCAGCAAACTGTAGTGCGGCTTGCCCTCCGTCTGGCCCGTGTCTAACATGCTTAATGCTGCTCGAGTGTCTCACGGTAATGGGGGAAGTGAGTCGTGCTGGGGACCAAGCGGTAACGTTGTATAAAACAAGATAATTAGTCATGATTATGCCATCAGCGATAACCTGCCTCCACTTTTATTTATGGTTGTGTGCAAGCAAGGACTGATGCTTCAGCCTTAACTAAGAAATATTTTTGTAATTTAATCAAATCACACTTTCAGCTGCGAAAAAGGAGGTATGAATATTTCACTTGACAGCCATCGCAGTGGTGTTTCCCGCTGACCTTGAGCAGGACAAGACATTTCCAGCAGCCATGTTAAAAGCAGCAGTGATTCCTCACGTTCAGGGGTGTCACCGCTCAATGATTCACAGTCTCTTCCCAACAGAGCATGTCTCAAAGATATTGCCAGATCAGGTGGCCATCTTAAGCTCTTCATCAAAACGACAACTCTAGACGGACAAATCAGCCAACAAGACATGCAGGACAGTTCGGACAGAGTCACGTTGTCTGGAAAACACGGATTCAAAGCTAAATCCACAAACCATCAAACAGCAAGGGCTATCGACATTTTCACGCTCCTGTGTACGCCAATAGAGAGACATTTGAGATGCCCTTCACAGGCGTATCCTACGGAATGAATATGGCGGAACTAATGACTGCGATAAAGAGAGCCCTTCACTTTGAATGGCACGGATCTCTGCGAGCCATTCTGGAAAGAGTGATGCAACATTAACCAGATTGATTTTGAATTCCGTCCACATGGCTACTCATATATCATGGCCAAATCTCATGGGTGAAATGTGCAATCACTCTTGTTTAGGAAAGGAACACCAATATGGATCTGTGGGACAATGTGTTGTAACACAAACCACAGTGTTTTGGATGGGACTGGTACGAAAGCAAACAATGAAGGGGAGCGACGAAACTCTTGAAGTTGGGATCCTAGATGTGGTCTAGAAGTTACAGATCCAGGCCAGTAGCCAAAAGACTGTAGGGACCCCACACTTACGAAATGTAGGTTTGAAGCCCAGTAGAAGCAATCCATGAACTATCAGCCTTATGCCCTTGAAAGGTACATAGCGTCAGTTGTTATAGAGTGATTTAATAAGTATACTGCAAGTCACTGTGGATAAAAGCGTTTGCTAAATGACTACTTGGATTATCTTGCACTTTATCTTCCAAGATAAAGGTAATCGCTACCGGACAAACTAATGCTTTACTCATGGTTTCATTCCTGTGGAGATGAGATTCATGAGGCTGAAAGTGAGCAATCCAAGAATGATGATGAAAACTGCGAGTAGCTCAATAGTACGCCAATACTAGGTGATGTGGGTGTGGGTCATGAGGTCTGGAGGTTAAAGATTTTTCATGGTAGTTCATCCGTTCTCTCTTCTGGTCTATCAGGGAGAATAAACCATTAGCACAACACTAATGGCTCACAGAGTCTCAAAATGGTCCCTGCAGTCCCCCCACACTGCTCATTGGCAACATGACTTATTAGGAGGGTGTACTTTACTCAGCGGTTTGCCTGGCCACTCTACTGCAAACCAGCTCTCCACTAAATCTAACCAATTAGGCTAATCATTATGGAGGAGACTCTTCTTTGTGGATGTGTTAATTAGCTAAAGTGATGCTGGTCATTTTCTGCTTAGTAGGGCACTTGCAGTCAGTTCATAACTGGGCCATGAAGACTAGTTTTAGATAACAAACTGCCATATTTATGAAAAAGTAATTATTGCTGGTTCAACGGTTAAGGCCTTCTCACACCAAACACAAGATAAAAATGAAAACAGATTAACAGAGATTAAACAGTATTCTTTTATGTATTATTTAGTTATTGGACAATTGCACAAACATTTATGCTTATATTTCCTTGTGCATTTTAATTTGAGAAATACAGAGTAAAGTGCATTGTTGTAGAAATCTATCTTTGCACTGTTGCAGAAATCTACCCACTATTGACATAATATATATAAAGTGATCAAAAAAAGATCACAGTGATCAAAATTAGAGAACAGTAACCACTGTAGCATGAAAGATGATGATAACTAAACTCTTGAAGGGTTACAGCTGTCAGAAATTAGTAGGAAGTGTTGAGGTCCTTGCTTTGAATGACTTCAGCACATCTGCGGCTGCAGGACATCACTAGTTTTTCCACACTACACTGGTGTGATCTTGGTCCACTCTTCTTTCACTCTCTTCCGTAGTTTGGTAACTGTAGTGAGTTTCTTAGCCATAAGTTTGTCGCCAATTTGTCAGATTTTCTAGAGATTTTCAATCGGTTTAGATCAGGACTCCTGCCCAGCCGTTTTATTATTCCAATGTTCTTAGCTTCTGTTCTTAGCTTCTTAGGAACTGCTTTACCTGTTTTGCAGTGTAACGGGGGCATTGTCTTACATTAAAATTGCAGGCTGATTGGGAGATGCTTGCAGGGAAGGAGCTGAATGTTGTTGAAGGAGGTTCTGATAAATATTTGCATTCACCCTGCCATGTAGCTGTAAGAGGCGCAACTCCTTCTTTTTGCATTTGGCCTTCAGCCTTTCCACAGTTTGATGCCGAACAAAATGACTCCCATCAGACCCAAATAAATTAAACTTCCTCTCATCATTAAAGTGAATTTCGTACCAGTTCTCCTCTCTCCACACAACATGCTTGTCAGCATAGATGAGCTTAGACTTTTGATTCTTTCTGCTGATCAGAGGTTTAGTCATTAAAGAGTGCACTTCCAGTCCGACTTCTCTTAAACATGCCAAGACAGATCCTTACCCATTTCAGTATTGAACTGGCAAGCAATTCCAGCTGCAGTGATGAACCGATTTCCTATTGAAAGTCTATGCATTATCCAGTCTTCCCATGCATTTATCTTACATGGACAACCAGCCTTTTGGGATTAATTAATTAGTGTCATTGTAAACCTGCAATATTTGAAAAATCACAGATTTGGAATGATCAGCTTCTCGTCCAATGGCTGAAAGGGTCATCCTTTGGCCTTCATCTGGACAACGTCCTATCACACGGTTTTTAGTCACCTTAGAGTGGCCCGCCATCTTGCAATCTCAGAGGAATGCTAAAAAGGGTTTGTCACATAATTAAGGAAAATTGCACCAGGTGCCAGATTAACACCAATAACTTGGAGGTATCTGTAGGTGTTCTCTAATTTTGATCACAGCTCTTTTTTACACATCTCATTTAAGTTTTTTTAATATTGTGCTTCAGAATACAATGAATTAATGAAACATGCTTTAAAAGACTGCTCCTGTTAGGATCACTGCAAATCGTACTTGTCAGCAGCCAAATGTTTACTCCTGGTCTGAAATGCGGCACAGGAATCATTGTGTCTGTTTAAAATCTAGTTTATGACAAATATTTATGTTTAATGTGAGAGGGCCTGTATGCTTCAACCTTTTCAGTATTTTTTTTCTACACAGTGCAGTGCACAGTTTAAAATAATAGCCATTCTTGCGTACATATTATATCTGTTACTTATCTCTTAACCTGAGCTAAAGCTATAGTGAAAGTAGGGGATCAGAAGATGAAAATCAGAAAGGATGTATGATAAGCTATATTTATTTCCTTTGCATCCATGAATCTGTCAGTTCAAAGGCACTCAACCACACCTGATAACATAGCTCACACCTACCTCATATCGTATGCCCTTCACGACTCCATACAGAAGACACATGCGGTGCTGAAAATAACGGATGCAGAACAACCCCACTGCAACCAGGTACAACACAAGACCTGAAATCAACCTCTTTTTTCCTACAACTACAACTCACTGTCTTTCATTTTTAATTGGACAAGCCAAAGCACGTGCGTCATCGTACTACAACACGCCAAGTGTCAGAATTAGGAGCCATTGATCTCAGCCCAGAGACTTATGTCTGTATGCCAAGATCAAAGTGAGTACCTCTTATTAATCAACCACGAAGTCAAGCCTGCTATCTGCTGCCGCAATGCCAATCAAAGCGTCCTATTATGTCTAAAGTGAAAAAACATCGTTTTAAGGTTATCTGAGGTATCGCCATCCTATTTCTGAGAGGAACTCACCAATCATTCACAGTCCTTCACACAGATGGAAGAGAACAAGCTTATCTGTGCAATTCTCAGCGTGTGGGTTAAATTTGACGCAGTTAGCAGAGAATGGGCAGATGTTCCCTGCATGACCCAGAGAGCGGAACATAGCAGAGGAGCTTGCGCAGCACTTCCTGCCCCTGCTGTGGATTCTAGAAGTCCATGACTGGCAACCAGAGAATTTATGAAAGACAGGAAGGAAATGACCTCAGGATGGGGTTATTTCTTTCCAGGAGATTGATCTGTACACTCAGGTTTAAAAAACAGAGTAGAGTGAAGCCACTGACGTAGAGTCTGCAGTGGGAGACATCTTGTGTCTAGTACTAGATCTTGTGCCTATTTTAATGTCTTCATGCTAGTTTTCATACTGATTTAAAAAAATCTTGTGTTAGTTTATAAGGCAGTACATGGTCTTGCACCAGAGTACCTTTTAAAGGGTTGGTTAACCCAAAAATAAAAATTCTGCCATTACTTCCTCACCTTGATGTTGTTCGAAACCCTTAAGTTCAAAACCCTTTGTTCATCTTCAGAACACAAATTAAGATATTTGTGACCCTGAACCACAAAACCAGTCACAAGTAGCACGGGTATATTTGTAGCAATAGCCAAAAATACATTGTATGGATCAAAACAATCAATTTTTCTTTTATGCTAAAAAATTAGGATATTAAGTAATGATCTGTTCCATGAAGATATGTTGTAAATTTCCTACCGTTAATATATCAAAATTTAATTTCTGATTTGCAATATGCATTGCTAAGAACTTCATTTGGACAACTTTAAAAGCAATTTTCTCAATATTTAGTTTTTTTTTGCACCCTCAGATTCCAGATTGTCAAATAGCTGCATCTCAGCCAAATACTGTCATATCCTAACAAACCATACATCAGTGGAAAGCTTATTTATTTCTGATGTATAAATCTCAACTTCAAATATGGTTTTGTGGTCCAGGGTCACATTTTTGATGAAATCTAAGAGCTTTCTGACCCTGCATAGACAGCAACGCAACTGACACATTCAAAGCCCAGAAAGGTAGTAAGGAAACTGACATTAGGAAGATTTCATCAAAAATATCTTACTTTGTGTTTCAAGATGAACAAAGGTCTTATGGGTTAGGAACGATATGAGGGTGAGTAATTAATGACAAAATTTTCTTTTTTGGGTGATCTATCCCTTTAAAAATGCTTTCAGTTCATAAACCTGCATTCTTATTTTATTATTTATCCTTAAACTTTATTAATATCATTATAATTTATGTTCTATTTTTTAATGATTTTTTTATTTTATTGTATTCTATTATTCACTCTTTTTTATGTGTCAGTTACTTGTGGACGCTTGTAAAGCACTTTGAATTGCATTGGACTGGATTTGAAAGGTGCTTTCTGAATAAAAGTTTGATTGATTGTTTTTTGTTTTGTCACAAAAAAAAAATGAATCCAAGTCATGGCACAGTGGTAGCACAATGTGTATGACACATCATCAGAGTTCAGAGTTCAATGTCCAAATCTCATTTCTTCTTTCTCTATCCCATTATTTCCCGCCCCTTTCTTTATTGTACTCAGAGAAACTCTGAAGGGCTGAAACTGAAGTTAGATTCCTCAAGTCTCAAATGCATTCTACTGCATTGCAATCCACCTTCTAAACTTTTCCAATATCATTATTTAAGTAGTAAACAAGGTAACTTACCAGCTCCACCCACATCCCTGAATCCTCCTCTGGCCCCCATAAGATCATGGTCTTGTCCATTGAGGCAGAGAGCAGCTTCAGGGGCTGTTCCACTGAGTCACCTGCAGGGGGAGACATCAAGTAACAAAACAGAGGCAGAGACTGGATAAATAAAAATAAAATAATACAAACAATATAAATGTTATTTTAACATGTAAATAATTTCACAGCACATTACAGTGATATGAAGAAACAAAAGAAAACAAAATCAGCTCATGCTTACTGATCACAAAATGACAGCATTTAGGAATACCTTTGACACATGGAGGTTGCCAATGAATTCCATAAACCCAGTTTTCATGGCCAGCCAATACTGTTTCAAGAGTCACAGCAAACTCTAAGAAAATAAGTAATGAGTAACATAATATTATCCTCGCACATTTTTCATAACTTGAACTCTACTAGACAAACTCAATTTTTTCTGATTATAAAACATTCTATAGGTCATTCTTGATTTTGTGTTTCTATAGGCCAAGACATGGTTTCAGAACAAATAATCAAGCAGCTAATCAACTCAACAATAACTAATTTATTTATAAGTCATTACACAACTAAATTACAATCACGCAAAACCTCTAGCCTCACCATCTCCAGAGACTTGAAAAACATTCTCCTTCATTTTGATAACAGCGTCAGTCTGCTGGTCTGGTTCAGTAGCAGTCTTGGCAAACAATCTCCACACTCTTATCAGACAGTCCTGTGAACAGCTGGCTAGCCAGAGCTCTCCATCTACACAAAAAAGTAGAATGTGAGGCTTTCCTGCTTGTATATTTCAGTGCCTTTAGTTGGCAGCAAGTGCCTGTTTCATGCATTATAAAAATGCGAGAGTGAAAACAACTATACTGGCTTCTTAGGGTGGTGCATTTTATATCCTTGGACTACTTCACTGACAGTACTGTATCATATGTACAAAATGGGCTTGTGACTAAAACTCTTATGCTAAAATTCACAAAAACATATTGACATCAAATTACACGTCACAGTTGTTTTAAATTTTTTACATGAGTTAGTTTGCAATCCTCATTATTTGTAAGACAGTGTTTATTGCTGTAAGGCAGTAATAAGAATTGTCCCGTCAGATCAAATTAAAATCAGCTTAAAATGTGCATAAACACAAATGTTTTAGTTTATTGCATCACTGTAATGAGAAGTGCTAGACCGTTATTTTTCTATGTAGCTTTATAAGTAATAAGTAATATTGCGAAATTACTACAATTTATTTATTCCTACAAAGCACCTTTTTGAGTCATTTATTATTATGAGTCATTGTTATTTATTTGTTTGTTTATGTTTATTTTTTCCCCACAGAAGGCTGAACATTTTTAATGTTTATCTGCTAATTTAAAATGTCTATTACATGTATCAAGGGTGCATTTATTTGAATAAAAATACAGTAAAAACAGTAATATTGCAAATTATTAGTTTATTTATTCTTTTTTGAGTCATTTATTCATTCATTTATATTTATTTTTTTCCTACAGAAGGCTGTAAAATTGTAAAAGTTTTTGCCAATTTATTAAAAAGTCTTTTACCTGTACAAAGGCTGCATCTGTTTAAATAAAAAAACATTTAAAACAATAATACTGCAAATTATTACGATTTATTTATTCCTACAAAGCACTTTTTTGAGTCATTTATTTATTTATTTAAATTTTTTCCCCAAAGAAGTCTGTAAAATTTGTAATGTTTGTCTGCTAATTTATTAAAAAAAAAAAAAAAAAAGTCTATTAGGTGTACCAAGGCTGCATTTATTTAAATAAAATACAGTTAAAACAGTAATATTGTGAATTATTACAATTTATTTATTCCTATTTATTTATTTAAAAGGCTGTAAAAATTAAATATGTTTATCTGCTAATTTAATAAAAAAAAAGTCTGTGTGTACCAAGTTTGCATTTATTTGAATAAAAATACAGTAAAAACAGTAATATTAAATTATTACAATTTATTTATTCTTAAAAAAAAAAAAACTTTTTTAGGCATTTATTTATTTATTTTTTACTTCTCCCTACAGAAGGCTGTAAAATTGTAAATGTTTATCTGCTAATTTATTTTAAAATGTCTATAACATGTACCAAAGCTGCAGTTGTTTGAATAAAATACAGTAAAAACATTAATATTGTGAATTACAATTTATTAATTCCTAAAAAGCACTTTATTTATGTATTTATTTATTTATTTTTATTTATCCCTAGAGAAGGCTGTAAAATTGTAAATATGTTTATCTGCTAATGCATTAAAAAGCCTATTAAATGTACAAAAATACAGTAAAACAGTATTTCAAATTATTACAATTTATTTATTCCTGTGGTAACAAAGCTGAATTCTCAAACCAGTAATTCTGTGCTGCTTAATATATATATATACACAGATTCTTGAATTAATAGAACGTTCAAAGTAACAGCATTTATTTAAAATTTAAATTTAGGTAACATTATAAATTTTGTTACAGACAAAACTTTTTTTCACATTTACTTTTTCATGGGTTTTATGGTCCTAAAACATGCTTAATTCTAAATATAATATTTCCTAAGCTTATTTATTCTGTGCAGGTCCTACCTTTAGTGGCCCACTCCACACATCGGATCCAATCCTCATGTCCTGTCAGAGTCAGAAGCCTCTGAAACTAAACACACCCCCAGTTAACATCCACACGCCCACATAACACACAAAATACAAACATTAATATAAAGCAAAGACACCTGACAGTCTTACCTGTCCATTGAGCTGCACATACAGGTGAACTCTGCTGTCATCTCCCCCACAGGCCAGTACTGGAACTGCAAAAGATGTGATTATCCTCCTCATTCACACGAGCACACAAGGCAGACAAGTTACTAAGTCTATTCACGAGCAAAATACAGCTACAGTTCAGACGTGAATAATGTAGGAGGCAGACCAACGTCGCCCCCCGGACATATTTAAAGCACAGAATGAGATTTTAACATGATAGGGCTGGACAATACAGCAAATCAACATGGAGCAGCAGACGCAGCTTACCTCTGCTGCCTGGCAACAGCGCCAAGGAGACATCCATCATGAACCCGCTCCCAAAAGATACAGTCTGGAGGCATTCAGCTAATGAAGAGAACAGAAACACCTCACATGAAAATGAACCTGTCCAACTCATGATGAATTCTTATTAAAAAAAAAAAAAAACTTATTTTAAATTAGGCTATTATTAATCCAAAAAATATATTGATATTAGACCAATTACCCGGAAAACCAGAAATCATCTCCTGTGCTAATTTAAAAAATAACGCACTCAAAAGAAGCTGGTTTCTCCATGTTGGCAGACAGCTCATTAGATTACTGTCATTTGAATGTTAGCGGAATGATGCAACTCATCATCATCATCATCATCATCGTGTGACTCAGGCTGCGTCCGAAATCCTAGTCAGCTGACTTGCTGCCTCACTGTCTTATTAGGCAGTGACTTCGAAGGCTGTGAAGGCAACTCTAGAAACAGTTTCGGACAGACTTCAGGGGCAGCAGAACGTGACGCCGTTGCTAGGTTACCTAACGGTTAAGTTGTAGATTTTGTAGAAAAACGATCTTATACAGTTATACATAAAAAGGCTTTAATAATACATAAAGACCTCAATGTCATTACCCACCGAAGGTCTGTGCGTCAGAGAAGACGACTGAGAATGGCAGCTACTTTTTGCTTAAAAAAAATAAAAGCGCTGATGCAAGTAATATTGCAGAACAGGTCACTGTTATTAGTGGCTGTTTCGTTATTACTGGTAGTATATTGTAAATATTATTCTTATTCACTACTCATTCGAACCCTTTTAACATTTTATTAAATACTATTATTATAAACAATATTATTTATTATGCATTTTACACTATTACGATTCATAAAGTATATCATGGTCAAGATTTCATCTATTATATAAAGTAACAAGCCTAATTTTACCAGAATATCTTTATTTTTATAGCCTATATGACCCACGCGCACAGGATTGTGGGAAATTGAAGGCAGCGAAGGATACATCTATGCTGCCTTCAAAATTACATCAGAAGAAGGTACCTCCGGAGACAGGAAATGAAGCAGAATTAGAATTTGGACATGCCTTGATGCCTTCCTGCCTTGGATTTTAGAGCTTTTGGACGCTGCCTCAGTTTGTCAAAACAATACAGAAATGCATTTACCCTACTGTATATTGCCTAGGGTTGTGCCGATTAAATGGACATCAGAAAGAAAGCAGCAGGTATGATCAAATAATGCCTGTGCTTTGACTTTGAGTTTAAGTTTCTAATTGGTCTTTAGGGAGATACATGGAATTAGAATTAGAGTTAAGACATATTTTAAACATGATGAACCTATTCTTTTTAACAAGTGAAGGTGACTTGTATAAAAAAAAATAGTCAAAAAACACAAAGCATGTATACAGTATTTTAGATCTAGGGATCAAAAGCGAAAAGGGGTTTTCAAGCATCAAAACAATACGGCTTTAAATGCTGTCCTGTTTAATTTGAGGTTCAGAGGTTCTATTTAAGGTTCAGTGCAGCTCCCAAACCTAACGAATTGTAATTTCACATCTTCGTCAGCAAGATGTTTTTAATCATTTAAACTATAATAAAATTCAGTACAATGACCTATTCTCTTATACATTTTATTAAGTACAGGTCAGAATAAGTATGTTTTTCATTTTTGACTATATCTGCTACACTGAATGACGATGGATTATTTCACCAAAATTTTGACATCCTATGTATACAAAAGTTATGTGAATTAGGACACCAAATTGAACATCTTGTCTTTGACCCATAGTCATACAGTCCATTGCAAAAGTATTCACACCCTTTCATGTCGCTGGCTTATGTTAAACTGCTTTAAATTACTTTCTTCCCCCACATCAATCTACACTCCATACATCATAATGGCAAAGCAAAAAACATTTTTGCTAATTTATTTAAAAAAAAAAAACTTAAATGATTCCATTGCATAAGTATTCATACCCTTAACTGTGACAGCTGAAATTAAGCTAACGAGAATTCATATTGCTTGTAGATGTTACTACACTTGTGGAGTGGAGTTAACCTGTGGCAAATTCAATTGAATGGGTATGATTTGGAAAATCTGGACACACATATCTTAATAAAAGGTCTAACAGCTAAAAATGCATATCAGAGCAAAAATGTAAAAACAAAAAATGCCTGTAGAGCTCAGAAACCAGATTGTGTCAAGCCACACATCTGAGGAAGAGTTCAGAAAAAATTCTGCTGCATTGAAGGTTCACAGAAGCATGTAGTCTCAGTTACCCTTCACTGAAGAAGTTTGAAACGACCAGGGGTGTGTTTCCCAAAAGCAACTGTGGTCGCAAGTCCTGTCATTACCAATAGAGTTCAAAGGAACTAACGACCATAGTTAGCTAACGATGCTTTTGGGAAACGCACCCCTGAATAATAAAAAAAAAAATCTTACTGACATACAAACCTTTGATACAGTGGTGCATATTAAATATACAGAAATATTTACAATATTTCTATTTGTTGTACTATTTACGTTCTGTTGTTCTTGGTTACTGACATCTAAGGCAAATTCTACTGTGTCTCTGTGAAGACAAATAAACTGATTTTGAACCTTCTGTATATGCACTGAATTCAAATTTTATGCACTACTTTTCATTTACAAGAACCAACCAGCAGATGTCAGGCTTGGAGAATTTGAAAAGTCCCTTAAAAAAAAACAACAACATTGACTGTGTATTTTAAATGTAAATTTATATAATTTATATGAAAGCTTGCTTCCTATTTTACCTGTATCAGAGCTGCAAGTCCAGAGTTTAACAGTGGAATCAGAAGATGATGAGGCCACCAGTAATTGAGAAGAGGACAAAGATATGGCATCCACTGCACACACGGGCCCTGAGTGTCCCGAACACACTGCACATGCTGTGAACTGCAGCAGATGATAGACAACTCATTTTTTATTTTAATATTATAATTATTTAACTTTTGCAATTATCCATTTACAGAGAAATATAACAGGAGATCACAAATTTGAAGTTCGTAACTGAAAAAGCAGGGTCATTTCTGTTATTGCAGTTCCTATTGGGCTTTTATCGTGCTGATTTCTGTAATTTTATCAATCAGGATGGTTTAGAGTGTGACAAACAATCGGATACATTTTTTCATCTATTGCTAAAACTGCATGTGGTGTCGTTTTCCACTGGAAATAATGACATTTCCTGGAGGATTATACTACTGAGGATCTGAGCAAATTGCACCAAATCTATTAAGTTAGGAAAACAATTAGCTACAAATGGTTATAGTTTTAAGAGAGTTATCACCAAGGGGTTTCTTAACATTAGGGATTTGTCACAACTGACTGCTATTAAAAAGATATTCCAAAAGATGGAAAGAGATATTAAAACCCAGTTTAAAGTGATATTAAGACCTGTCCTTAAAAAAGGCAGCTTAAAATTCACCTTTATGGTTATTATAGAAACAAATGCATCTTTTTAAAAGCTGTTGATTTATTATTTAATATTTTATCCGATGGATTGCATAACCGAAAGGACCCAGTTATGTTGTCAGCATAAGTGTTCATATGTATTGTTTTTATTGTACACACATACCTTCCCATCCTGCTTTTCCCAGACAATAACATCATTATCTGAACCACCAGATACCAGCTGGGTTTCCGGACCTGCAGAAATAGAGAGCTTACATTTCTAGACGTTCCTTTGTTTTTATTGTCTCTGACAGAGACAGACAATCGAATGATGTTTATGCATAGACAAAATAAAGACTTCACACTTTTTCAAACCTGTGAATCTGACATATCTGTCAACATTCTACTTGACATCTATTATGATGGTTAAAGTAAAAGACTTACTGCAGTCTTGTTTATGTACCCACTGGACAGCATTCACCCTTCCAGTATGTTTATTCAGCACCTCGACAATCCTTATTTCCTGATAACAATTAATAAACTAGATAAGACAAACCTGTCACAATTTCAAGTCACCTGTCTGACATCTTATTTGACAGTTCATCAAACACTAAAGACATTTACAATGACACTACTTCATCAGAATGTACACTCTAAACATAGGTTTGAGTTTACAGTTTGCACATCACTGCATTAAAGAATCGGAAGATATGCAACTGTATAATGTAAGTGTAATAGTATGCTAAAAAGCATCAGCGTCATCTCAACTAAATCAAGAGAATAATCATAGTAAGTAACGTTACCTGTGGATTATAAAGGGCAACTGAATTACATGTCCCAAATGCGATGAGACCCCCTCTGCCCCATGACACAACATTAGGAGTGCGATTAGCACAACAAGAAACATGACATGTGTCCATTACAGGCGCTGCCATCTTCGACGCTGCTATGTGTTACACTTAAAAGAACCGAAAGAATATGCCAGCATAGTAGTTCCTGAAAGCGTTATTTAAAATACGTTTCTCTAAAAATATAGTCGAATTGGATGGAGTAACAACTGTTTTGTATTTATTATCAGATAAAGTAAATTATGCAAGAGGCATTTATTCAAAACACCTTCATATAACACAATTTAGCGTAACCGGATGTGTGTTCAGAGCGGATATTTTTGTGTAACTTGATTTGTCGTTCGGCTTCAAACATCACTGTTTAGAAGTAATCAGACTCTATCAGCCTCTCTGATTTGTATCTATTAGATTTAATTGCTGGTTTAAGTGATGGAGGCTGACATGGAAGACAGCGAAAAGAAAGCCCCATCAGTAATCGATCGCTATTTCACCCGCTGGTATAGAACTGGTAATATGTTCTGTTTTGCCTGCTCTTGTCGCTTGTTTTTACTGCAGCTAAATGCATGATTAAATTAGCTTTCATAAGCGTGTTTTTAATATATACATCTAAAAGATGTTGAGATTAATGGCTGTGTTGGTGTAAATGCTTAATGCAGATCTGAAAGGAAAAGCATGTGAGGATCACTGCATTCTACAGCACTCCAACAGGTAAATATATTATATTCTCTTTACTGTGCAATTTTCTGAGTGTTTTTCAACTACGTACACTTTTACAACGTTATTTTGTATTTAAACTAACGTTAGCAGATTGCAACGTTTTATTTTTTTCTTTTTGTTAAATCGCATTATATCTCACTTAGAAATGTAATATTTTTCTACACTTCAAATGCATTTTATGTATTTTAATCTGTACATAAATCCCAGATCCATACTTTAAATCTTAAAAACTGTGGATATATTATTATATATTTTAAACCACAATGATCTAACCAACTAACGTTATAAGGGTTCGCACTTATGTCACGATTTGGTCAGTTACCCGGTTGCCCGGTCATATTGGCGATACTCGGATGTAAACAACAGCATGGACTGCATGTTAATATACTACTGTATACATTGTACTGCTAATTTATGCTGTCTAAACCACGGAAAACCCGTGTGGAAGCTGCTAAATCATATAGAGAAGGACTTTGTAAGCAGGAAGGGGAGCAATGTTTTGACTAACTAAAGTTAATATGTGGTAAAGATACGTAGGTGCTAGGGGTGTGACGAGACACTTATCCCACGAGACGAGACGAGACTGGGTTCACGAGAACGAGACGAGACGAGATTTTCAAACTTTTCTTGAGAAATCCTCAATGATGAAATATATAGGGAAAATAGTCTTTTATTCAGCTGAAAGGTGTATTTTGAACTTTATGAAATTCATTTTAATGAATTATACGCAGTAATAAACGACATTTAAACAAGAGCTTCACAATTCTGGATAAATTGAGAATCCCAGTTGTTTTTAATAAATTGGAGACCATGATTCTCTCACGATTCTGGAGAAAAATGATTAGAAAACGAAACAAAATAACGTAATTTACTAGTGGTTCTGACAAAATGTTCATTGCTTAAGTCTTTTAAAAACATATATTCATTTAAACAAAAACAACAACAACAACAAAAAACATTAAATGAGGGAGGCAGTGTTTCACTTCATTAAAACTTGTTTGACTATTGAAATCATCTGAATGAATGATTCAATGACATACTTTTTTTAAACGGGCAGTTGTCGCCACCTCCTGGCGGAAGAGGATAAGTGTTACAATACATGCATAAGTGTTATACTTTAGTTTTGATCGCTGCTGTAGACAGTAAGTGTTTATACTAAACTATAAACTTTTATCCCAGTACTTCTATTATATAAATGATTCACGATGTGAAACAGTCCTAATAGACATACCTAAATCGTTGCCATTCAGGAGTAAGATTGCGTGAGTGTTTGAATCAAGAGCTCGACATTTTAAAGATTAATCGTGCAGCTCTAATGTAAACACTGCAAAATGTTTTGCAAGGATATCTCACCAGATCTCGCGAGATCTGATTGGTGCCACGCGATTTCGTCACATCCCTAGTACGTGCAGTAATATTTAAGATATTAGCCTAATATTTCACATACCTGACCGGAAATGATAACAAACACAAATGTTGTCAAGATTCTTGCCCTGGAAATCCCAAGTTTGGCCAACCACAAAGACATTTTGTTCATTTTTTTTTGCACTCTTCTCCTTGATTTGTTATAACTTTTGGCAGTCTATAGTACTCCAAATGTTTTTCCCGGTCCGACCGATTAGTACAGCCCAAAACAAGTCATTAATTGACCATTTTCAGCAGCAATAATCAGCAAAATATGCTAGTTTCATTTGGTTCAGTGCTGCCAATATGGCCAGTTGATGACGCGTTGTATAAAACACTCTATTTATATTTATTGTATGACATGGTTCATATACATTCTTCAGAAATTACAGCTACTACACAATCAACTCAATACATAATCTATAAATTTCTAATGATATAGAATGAAATGACACCGTGTTGGAAATGTTCATGATGCAATGAATGTCAATATGTCAACTTTTTTTTTGTTGATAGTTAGAGAAACACGTCTCTTTAAATGTACCTATGCTGTGAAAACGTAACTCTGTTTTCCTCTTATCAGGATATGCGTCATCACACTTGCAGAGTCTCATCCTATCCTTCAGAATGGGCGAAAAATCAAAAACATAAACTACCAGATCAGTGATGGATGCAGCCGTCTGAAGAACAAGGTGTCTGGAAAGTCAAAGCGAGTGAGTACCTTTGTCCTAATGATTATAACATTGTCAATGCACACAATCAATACACTAAAATTGTGATTAATTTCTTGTATATCTTAATTTACACCTTCCCTGAACGTCATCACTAAGTATAATTTATTCTGCAGGGTGGTCAATTCCTGACAGATTTTGCGCCACTGTGTAGAATAACATGCACAGATGAACAGGAGTACACTATATTCAGGTCAGTTACACAGACTGTCACTGATATACATCACATACAGTTTGTATAATCTTAACATTATATAATTCAACCCATATTTCCCCAGCTGTATCAGAGGACGTCTTCTAGAAGTAAATGAAGCCATTCTGAACAAGCCAGATCTGTTATTAGAAAAGGTGACTTGCAGTACAGCTTAAAAAATACAATAGAAAAGCTCCTTTCAATCTTTTTTCAAATTTAAAACCACACGTGTGAATTGTGCCCTGTTTTTTTTTTTATTGCTACAGCCTTCCACAGAGGGATACATTGCAGTTATATTACCTAAATTTGAAGAGAGTAAGAGTGTCACTGAAGGCCTTCTGACCAGAGTACAATATGAGGAGGTTCTTGCAAAAAGAAACCAACAAGAAGAGTCTAGCTGAGATCAACTTACACTTTGAAGCTGCTGACTGACTGCTGAGTCTCTTTTGAAGAATAATTGCTTCAAGCAGGTGAAAAAAAAACATCAGTGGCATCATGGCTCTGTGCCACTTGCATTTCAAAAAATATATTGAGAAAATGACAACTTGAAGGAATGAAGACTAGTCTGCTGGATCCAGAACAGTCTTGGATTTCACTGGAGTGCATTTAGTTGGACCACTATTCATGAGATGCGTAACGACGCCAGTGTCATGGGCATTGTTTAGTGTTTAGTTTATTGTTTCATTAAGAAGTGTTTTAATTTGAGAAGGAACAGGTCTGTCCTCACAGACACATTATTTCCCTTCTGGTTGTTATAAAACTGCTTATAGCGCTAACTTTTTAGTTTGAGTAAATGCTAAATAAAGGAACGTCTCCCTTCTGAGCGTATTCAAATGCCTCTAATGTTTATGTTTTTATTTAGTCAATTTATTTTACAAAAACTAAAGTCAGCGCTCTCAAAACAATTAACAGCCATCTGAACATTTTGTCATTTTCCTCTAACAGATTGTACAGATAATAAATTACATACATTTACAAAATGTTACATAAAAAAAAAAGTACTGACCCAAACCTGCACATTTCATGTTTTGTGCATAAATAAATCACTCAGACGTCCTTATTTTAAGAAAAATAACGTATATTTAGATTTTTTTTTTCACAATCATTCAATGGTCCAACACTAATACAACTCAAGGTCATAGCTGCACAATCATCTCTAAAGCTTATGGTTTTGACTGACTGAAGTATAAATCAGAGGAACATTTTAGTAAAGTGTCAACTAGAATCGATGTGTGAATGGAAACCCAATTTTCTGAAGAGCCATTTAATCTGTGCCATACTAAAAAGTTGCTCTTCAGTACACGACAGCCTAAACTATTGATTTATATACCGTCTCACTCTGACCTTTTAGGTTAAATGTACCAAAGCTCAACTTACATTGTTAGGACTGAAGTAAAAATACAAATCACAGTGACCTACAAGGCAGTCAATACTATTACAAGGTTGTCACGCCTACGAAAGTACATTTAAAGGGACAGCTTGTCTGAAAATGAAAGTTGTGTCATTATTTACTTGCTCTCATTGTTGTTCCAAACCTGTATGATGATCTGTGAAACATGAAAGATGATGTTTTGAGATGCTTTTTTGTCCATACAATGAAAGCCAATGGGGTCTAAAATAACATAGAAGTTTTTTAGACTTCAAAATCACTTATTTTTGTGTTTCACAGAAGTCATGCAGGTTTAGAATGTATAGAAGCCTGTTTCTGCCACTAAATAAAAATAAATAAAAAAGGTTATTGCGACTTTTTATCTGAGAATTCTGACTTTTTTGTCAGAACTGCGTGATACAAACTCATAATTATGACTTTTTCTCAGAACTGTGATATATATACTCGCAATTGCGAGTTATAAAGTCAGAATTGAGAGATATAAACTTGCAATTGTGAGGAATAAAGTCAGTATTGTTATATAAACTCACAATTCTGACTTTTTTTTCGGAATTGTGTGATATCAACTCACAATTGCAAGAAATGAAGTCAGAATTGCGAGAAGAAAACTCACAATTCTGACTTTTTCTCACAGTTCTGACGTTCTCTCAGAATCGCATGATATAAACTTAAAGTTGCGAAAAATAAAGTCATTGTGATATAACTCACAATTCTGACTTCTCAGAATTGTGATATATATACTTGCAATTGCGAGTTATAAAGTCAGAATTGAGAGATATAAACTCACAATTCAAAATTTTTTTCTCAGAATTGCATGATATAAACTCACAATTGTGAGAAATAAAGTCAGAATTGCGATATAAACTGAATTCTGACTTTTTTCTCAGAATTGCAAGAAACGAAGTCAGAATTGCGAGCAGAAAACACAATTCTGACTTTTTCTCACAGTTCTGACTTTCAGAATTGCATGATATAAACTCACAATTGCGAGAAAGTCATTGCTATATAAACTCACAATTCTGACTTTTTTTCTCAGAATTGCATGATATAAACTCACAATTTGCAAGAAGTAAAGTCAAAATTGCGATATAAACTCACAATTGTAACTTTTTTTTCTCAGAATTGCATGATATAAACTCACAATTGCGAGAAATGATTTGCGCAATTTTGACTTTTCACTTGCAAATGCGAGTTTGTATTTCGCAATTCTGACTTTTTTCCCCTCAGAATTCAGATTTAAATTGACAATTACGAGTTACAAAGTCAGAATTGTGAGATATAAACTCAATTCTGACTTTTTTTCTCTCAGAATTGTGAGATTTAAATTTGCAATTGCGAGTTATAAAGTCAAATTTTGAGGAGGGAAAAGAGACTGTTCTCGCAATTCCGACTTTATCACACGCAACTGCATAAAAAGCCAGAATTATGAGATATAAACACACAATGGCTAGTTCATAATTTGCAATTGTGAGTTTATATTACGTAATTTTGACTTAAGTTTATATCTCAATTCTGAGAAAAAAAAGTCTGAATTGTATGATTAAAAAGTCGCAATTACCTTTTTTGATTTTTTTATTCAGTGGCGAAAATAAGCTTCCATAGAAATGACATGAGGGTAAGCAAATGATAACAGAATTTTCATTTTTGGGTGAACTATCCCTTTAAAAGGAACCGTCTTTTTTATTATCGTCCTTCAGAAATGCCTCTTTGGAAAGTAACGTTCCCTGCTGTAAACTCTCAAAACAGAACATCAAGATGCTGATGTCTCATATTAATATCCAAAGTCACTGAATTTCCTTGAGCATTGAGCAGACTGCCCTGTGGCAAGACCAGTGTAGGAAGATGATTAAAACTGGATATATTTGGCATCAACTTGTACATGAGGCAGTTATGTTAAATACAGTGTGCAGAGTTTTTTTTTTTTTTTTTTTTTTTTTTGCATCAAACCTTTTATCATGTACACCTCAATGTTGGCTAATCACGAGAAACGCAGCTGAATATTCGGTTAAAACCGTAGCTTATTTACCAGCCATTACACTTGAAAGATTCGCATAATGACTTGAACACATGCAATGAAGGGATTTTTCTTCAATATTTTTTTGGTATCTGGAATGAGGCTGGTAATGCTAACGCTATCGTACACCACAAAGCGAATGGGCAGAAGCACAAAGATTGGCACGTTGTGAGCGAGTGCATTGCCATGCACTGTGTGCGCGAGAACAGGCAAGAGCGCCTTTGGTTTTCAGAGCTATTTGCTCTCCAGGAATGTTAGATTGGCCATGTGCTGCTCCAGGGATTTGACCCCAAAGCCGTTGGAGCCTTTGCCATTCAGAGTTTCCTCGCTCACGGTCGTGCTCAGCTGCTTCTCCCTCCAGTGCTGAGGTGAAGCCACACAGCTGCGTTCTGATTTACACTGGAATTAAAGGTAGAAGATACAGTTTATACAAACATGCTGTAGGGTTTGATATTAAACTTTTTTTTAATTCATGGAACAGAATATTAATCACAGTAGAACATTAAATAACAAGTGAGGATGCACAATATATCACTTAAAAAGAAACATGTATTTAGAGCTTTTTAAATTGATTATTAGCATTCTATATTGTATATTTTATATTTAATACATTTTAATTATCTTTGCCGTAATCTAACACTCTTTAAATTTCATGTTTAATAAAACAATTGAATTAGCTAGAGTTTTAATATTGGTTCATCCGTAACAATGACATAATAGCGTAACATTTTATTTTCGCATGAAGATACTATTAGTTTTATTTTATGTAAGTTTTTATTAATATTTGAATTAGGTTTTATTTTTATATTTTCTTTTTTCAATTTAATTTGGTTAAGAGTTGAGGAATTTTGCTATGTGTTTTTGTAAGCATGAAGATAATAATATTTTTATTTTACTTAATTTTTTATTATTATATGAAACAGTTTTTATTTAGATTTTTTTTATTGTTTTAATTTTAGTTAAAAGTTTAGGAATTTCATTATGTGTTTTTGTAAGCATGAAGATAGTATTTTTTTTAGTTTACGTTATTTTACTTCATTTTTTATTAATATTTGAATTAATTTTTATTTTTATTTTTTGTTTATTTTTTGTATTTTTTATTTTTTTATTTTAATTTTGGTTAAAAGTTTAGAAATTTTGTTATGTGCTTTTGTAAGCGTGTAGGTAGTATTATTTTTATTTTACTTAATTTTACTTCATTTTTTTATTATTTTAATTTGTTTTTATTTGTATATTTTCTTTTTTCAATTTAATTTGGTTAAAAGTTTAAGAATTTCATTATGTGTTTTTGTAAGCATGAAGATAGTATTATTTTTATTTTACTTTATTTTACTTCATTTTTTATTAATATTTGAATTAGTTTTTATTTTTATTTTTTGTCAATGTAATTTGGTGAAAAGTTTAGAAATGTGTTTTGTAAGTGTAAAGATAATATTATTTTTATTTGAATCCATTTTTTATTATAATCTAAAATCGTTTTTATTTTTATATTTTATTTTAATTTTGGTTAAAAGTTTAGGAATTTTGTTGTGTGTTTTTGTAAGCATTAAGATTTTATTTTACTTTATTTTACTTCATTTCTTATAAAAATAAAAACAAATTGAAATATTAATATTTTCTTTTTTCAATTTAATTTGGTTAAAAGTTTAGGAATTGTGGATGCGTTTTTTTTAAGCATTAAGATAGTATTATATTTTATATTACTTTATTTTACTTCATTTTTTATTGATATCTGAATTTGTTTTTATATTTTGAGAATTTCTTTTTTTTTCTTCATTTTAAATTTTAGTTTAAAGTTTAGGAATTTTGTTATGTGTTTTTGTATTTGATATATTTTTTTAATGTCTATGTACTTTTTGTTATTTTATTTCAGTTTTAAGTTTTGTTATTTTAGTATATCAAGTTAATCTAAATGAAAACAAGAAACTGAAATTAAGCTGAAATTAAACAAGTTTAGTTTCTTATGCTTTATTTTATTTCAAGTAACTAAAGTTTTTTTTATGGTTTAAGGTTAACACTTTGCAGTAAGGTGTCATTGTTAACATTAGTTAATGTATTAACTAACATGAATGAACAATACATTTATTACATTATTTATTAATCTTCATTGTTCATTGTTTGTTCAGGTTAGTTCACAGTGCATTAACTAATGTTAACAAACACAACTTTTTTGATTTTAATAATGCATTAGTAAAAGCTAAAATTAACATTAACTGAGATTAATAAATGCTGTAGAAGTAATATTCATTCTTAAATCATGTTAACTAATATATTTAACTAATGTTAACTAATGAACCTTATTTTAAAGTGTTACCGGTTTAATTCATAACCAGTTTTTGTCCTAACTAGACACTACCAATATTAAAATTCAGTCTGATACTGATAAGATGATAATTATTGTCTTATTATAATATATAGTATGTCAAATAGATAGTCATTTTGTGATTTGCTAACAATTACATTTTAAAATGTAATGTTTTTTTTAATTAAGTAAGTGTTAGATGACAGAATAAGCAAAAACAATTAAAATAATATCAATCTATACGGATAAAATTAAAAAGTTAATCTAGATCTTCATTTTGCTACCTTTCTGATGAGCTTATTACAGACGGGCAGCAAATAGACCACCACTGTCAAGATGCCTTTGGTATTCTGTATGGAAGAGTCGACCTGAACAAGACGAAAAAAACAGATGCATCATTAGCTGACCAAACTACCCAAAATACAGTTTTCCTAACAAGTACACCAAGGCTGCTTGTTTGGGCCCACATTTCAGTCAAGCAATCATTTTGCAGCGACAACAATCTATACATTTCTGACAGGTGATTTGTGGAACAGACTGGTTCACATATAATTGGTTTTTGCGAAATAATATGCTTGGAAACCACACGAGGGCTCCTGAAGACATGCTGGGAGATCCTGATTGAGCTTGTTTTTCCGAAGATCGTTTTCTTGGCTCCACAGCACGACGCGAACATAGCCTCTATAAACCTATTTAAACCTGCCTCTGGCTGTGACCTTTGCTTTAGCAAAACAAAAGGATGACCCTGGACAGCATGCCATTTTATCAGGTTAAATGGAGTCAGGAAATAGAGTAAGGTCAGTGTCTTTGGAGGAGAAACAGATTTATTATCTAATCACATGTGGCAGTGACCTGTGACTGTAAACTTTAGTTTATATTGTTCTTTTTAAGTCTATAAATTAACGGGGTCGACGGATGCAAAGTTCACTTTTACATGTTGTTTGAACATTAATGTGTGTTGGCAGTGTATGTACACATCCATGCAGTAGTTTTTAATTAATCTGTAAAAATAATATCCCCTTTTTCAAATCGAGCCATTCTCAAATGCCTCAAAGGCCGTTCCTACAATAGTTGATTGACATTAGCGTCTTACCTCAGACCCGCTTTAAATCAGCTGTAACAGTCTGACCTCCATTGTTTCGATGCCGGAGCAGGGATGTAATTTAGACAAGAATATCTCAAATTGAACGATTGAGGTGTTGTGTTGCTGGATGTAATAATGAACATAGTGGTCATCATTTACTACAGCAGAAGTGAGTATAAGAGTTTTTTTATGAATCTTTGCGATCGCCTTTCCTAATAACATGCTAGTTAGCAAGTTTAGCAGCTAAACGTGGCTGAAGTAAACAGGCCCGTCTCTCCACAGAGAGAAGAGAGGGGCGGGGCGAGCAGAGCTCATTAACATTTAAAGCAACCTCGACCAGAACAGGATCGTTTTTACAGAGCTTATCTTGGCAAGGTAAAAAGGGTGTTGTTTTACACTACCATTGGTTAAAAATTCTTAAAGTATATTACAGACTTTTCATTAAGACCCTAAAGAATCATATCAACTTGTGGAAAATGGGCATCCGATGACCCCTTTAAGATGAAACTGTATCATTTGAATCCTCAGATTCTAAATGATGAATTAAAGTGCATGAATGGACTAAACAGTACTGTCAAGTCAAACAAAATCGTACTCATGTTTTATCTACTCCATTCACTGATATACAAAAACAGTCTGATGCTGTTATACTGCATTACCTTCTGAAAGATGGCGCTCTTGCCCTGAACCGGAGTCTTGGCGCAGACCTGCAGCTGTTGACATGCGGCTGACAGCTTCTCTGTCTCAGCTAGAATAAGGATTCTGTCTTCATCCAGCAGCTATAACGCAGATACAACACATGGCCTTAACATTTAAAGTAGTACACAGACACAATTTTTTAAATATGCAAAAGTATAAAAATGAATTATGTAATGGACTACTTCAACTACAATTTTTGTCATGTAATTTGGAATCAGTAACAGATTACAATTTGTAAGTAATCTATTCAGCACTGTGTGTGCGTGTGTATGTTTTTGTATGCATATAGCATTGCTTTCCTTTCTACGAACCTTTCAGGTCTTCCTGCGGCAAGGACACATTTAACAATCTAATAGCCCTAATTGAAACTTTCACCCAAAACTGCATTACAGGTTTGCTAAAGTGAGGTAATTGCTGAAATTGAACTGATGGATAAATAAATGGACGTAAGCGATTTGTATAAGCTGTGCTCTGCTTGTAGCTGGGGAGATGCATTCTGGGTCAGGTATGTTTGAGATTATTAATCAAACCGTGCAGTGCACCACAAGTGTCAGGCTCTGTGATTATGGATGGGTGGCCCCCCTCGGCCCCAGCCAGAGCAGGGTTAACTAACGCTGATAGTCACGTCTCTGTGGTCCCGATGAGATGGATGACAGTCATTACAGTCCTTTATTTACAGGCATCTAATTAGACTGTGGTACGCAAGGGCCTTTTGGGCACGCGGGTACTTTACCTGGGTGGAGAGAGAGTGGAGGATGTGGCACAGCTGGAGACTTTGGTCTGACAACACCTAGAAAACAATCCATATTGTAAGGCCTTATTCTATAGCAGAGTAAATGTTACAGAGTAGTTCGGAACCTCAAAAATTGTTTGTTACTATGGCAACGCTCATAATGTCGAATTTTATCCATGTAAAAAAAAATAAATAAATAGTGTGGCAACATACTTAATCACTATATTAAATCACCTCTATATGTTCTTGCACAGTCTTGAACAAATTATGTAACACTGGCATAAAAAACAGCAAATCAAACAGAAATTTGTAAGGTATGAAATAACATACACAGATTCTACCAGTCAAAAGTTTTTGAACAGTACAATTTTTTATGTTTTTTAAAGAAGTCTCTTTTGCTCACCAACTATGTATTTATTTGATCCAAAGTACAGCAAAGACAGTAAAATTGTGAAATATTTTTACTATTTAAAATAACTGTTTTCTATTTGAGTATATCTTAAAATGTAATTTATTCCTGTGATCAAAGCTAAATTTTCAGCATCATTACTCCAATCTTCAGTGTAACACAATCCCTCAGAAATCATTCTAATATGCTGATTTGCTATTCAAGAAACCTTTATTATTATTATTATTATTACCAATATTTTATACAGCTGAATTTTTTTTTAGGATTCTTTGATGAATAGAAAGATTTAAAGTTCAGCATTTATCTGAAATAAAAAAAGCTTTTGTAACATTATACACTATAACATTCAAATGCTTGGAGTCAATATAGTTTTTTTTGTTTTTCCCTGGAAAGAAATTTTAGAAATTAATACTTTTATTTAGCAAGGATGCTTTAAATTGATCAAAAGTGATGATAAAGACATTTATCATGTTACAAAAGATTTCTATTTCAAATAAATGCTGTTCTTCTGAACTCTCTATTCATCAACGAAACCTGAAAAAAAATCTACTCAGCTGTTTTTAACATAATAAAAATAATAATAAATGTTTTTTGAGCAGCAAATCAGAATATTAGAATGATTGGTCACACTTTATTTTAAGGTTCTCGCTATTAACAAACCATTAACTATAACTTTTGCCTCAATAAACTACTAATTTGCTGCTTATTAGTAGTTAGTACGGTAGTTGTTAAATTTAGGTATTGGGTAGGATTAGGGATATAAAATATGGTCATGCAGAATATGTGCTTTATAAGTACTAATAAATAGCAGAAATGTTATGAATAGGCATGCTAATAAGTAGTTAGTTAATAGTGAGAATTGTTCCCTATACTAAAGTGTTACCGAATGATTTCTGAAGGATCATGTGACTGGAGTAATGATGCTAAAAATTCAGCGTTGAAATCACAGGAATAAATTACATTTTAAAATATATTTAAATAGAAAACAGTTATTTTAAATAGTAAAAGTATTTTAGAATTTTGCTGTACTTTGGATCAAATAAATGCAGGCTTGGAAGACTTCTTTAAAAAACATTAAACTTTTGACTGGTAGTGTATGGTCACCGCCTTTTGGTTTTGAAGTCACAGCGATCAAGTGAGATAACTTGGAGACATCATGTTACTTAAAATTATGAGTTTCTAAGTTGTAATTGTGAGTTTGACGTGAGCTGTTTACTACTGGGAAACTCATAATCATGTGAATTGCAACATGACATTAATACAGTGAAGTCAAAAAAAAGGCCATAAACAAGATACATAGACATACTAAAGAAACTTCGCAGTTCTCTCCTGCTGTGACGTTGAGCATGTGCGCTTGCTCAGTCAGATAAGAGGTTGTGTTTGGGTGGAGGCCAGTGTGCCCTACTAATAGAACGACACACTGCCTAATCAGCATTTCCTCCCCATTCACAGCACACATCCTGCTCTGGATCACAGTATCTCACAGACAAATGACAGCTGGCCCTTTTAATAATATATTGATCCATCTTTTCCAGGGGATTCATTGCTCTTAATGGCACCTCGAAGAGATTCAATTAAAAAACCTATAAGAGAAAGCGAATGCTGGCGTACCTCAGCTTGGTGGAATAGATCCAATGTTGTCTTCAGCAGGCCTTCCCCCCTTAATCACAGATGGCAAAACAGCAGAGAGTTAATGAAACATCCTTAGAAGATCCATAAAACCGATTGTGTAGGTTGACAGAAAGTCAGATTAACAACAACATGGTTTTGTATTTCTGAACAGACATTTTTCATAAAGTTCAAACTTTCCAGCATGCTGTACTTAATTTCCTGTGTAATATAACACTACTCGAACCAATCTGATGATCTGATAAACAGACTATGAAGTTTATGAAAAGGTTTTCTGTGGGTTACCTGGTGAAGAGGTACATGGAATACGCCATGCTGGATATGATCTGACATAGTCGAACCATCTCGTGGTCCTGCTCGTCCCAGCGCTCCACCTCTGAGTCCACATCTGAGGTGAGGAGACACAGTTCCAGGCCAAGTTTGGCAATGGTGGTTTGCTCCTAAACAGATCAGATACTTTCAAGCAGAACTAAATACTGACAAATTACAACATTTTTATTTAAAGGCACAATATGTAATTTTCGCTGCTAGAGGGTGCATATTCAAAACAAACAAAGAAACAAATGTGTAGTTTGATGACACCCTGATTGAGTGTGGAATCATGGGAGTAGTCGTCTTCATCCCCACAGCCAATGCAATTATCCATATGCAACTATTACAGAAGGTTCAAACGCTCACTGACGCTCAAGAATGAAACACAATGCATTAAGAGTCGGGGGGTGAAAACTTATGAAAAGAATGAAGATGTGTACATTTTTCTTATTTTACCTAAATATCTTTTTTTTTTTTTCATTTAGTACTGCCCTTCAGAAGCTACAGAAGATACATGTTACATGTTTCCCAGAAGACAAAATAAGTTAAATTTACCCTGATCTTTAAATTCCAAAAGTTTTCACCCCCCAGCTCTTAATGCATTGTGTTTCCTTCTCGAACATCAGTGAGTGTTTGAACCTTCTGTAATAGTCGCATACGAGTCCCTCAGTTGTCCTCAGTGTGAAAAGATGGATCTCAAAATCATACAGTCATTGTTGGAAAGGGTTAAAATACACAACAATGCTGGAAAAAAAAAAAAAAAAAAAAAAAAGAATTTGTTGGACCTAAAGGTTTTTTCTGAAGAACAGCGGGCAGTTTAACTGTTCAGGACAAACAAGGGACTCATGAACAACTATCACTAAACAAAAAAACAGCTGTGGATCATTCAGGTAACAACACAGTATTAAGAATCAAGCATATGTAAACTTTTGAACAGGGTCATTTTTATAAATTCAACTATTATTTTCTCTTGTGGTCTATATGTAATTGCAGATGTATGTAAAATATGTAATTCAGGTAGTAGTAAATAAAAAATAGTCAATAGTAAATAAAAAAAAACATGCATTTTGTACTTTTGTATCCCTTTTACATTGGTAAAACAAATAACATTTTGCAGATTCTGCAAGGTGTATGTAAACTTTTGACCTCAACTGCATATAATACTAAAATAACACTGCATATCACCTGGTAAGACTAAAATTACATAGGTGCAATGACTTGAGGTTCAGACTTTCAAATGAATTTTTTTTTTGTGACCGAATTAACATAAAAATAAACAAATCAGTTTCATCACACTTAGGCTTATCAGTTGTCCGTTTTATTTCTTTAAATCTTAACTAACTTCAGACGTAGCTAATGCTTTGTGAAGTCCAGGTCATTACAACATCAATCTCAAAAATTAGGTTTTGTGGGACGTGGACTGAAAATGCAAATATTGTAATCTACATTTAGAAATGGAATGGCAAATGACTATATAATTTTCTGGACAGAGAGCATGATGGAAAATTTCTGTCAAACTGACAGATAAAAATGATCCTTCCTTCAACTTTTGGTCGTACATAATGTTCTATTAAGAGAAATTGTACCTCGGCGTCAAGTTTGGCAGCCTTGACTGTCTTCAGGTTGGCAGAGTGTTTCTAGAAAATAGATGAATCAGTAAATATATAACGAAGTATGTGATATGGTAAGTGAAATTTGAGATAAAATCATAACTGCTTGTGAGACTCACCCCTGGTCTGGGTAGAGACAGATATGTTTTCTTATCACCTAAAATGAAGAAGACATTTTAAGTATTAAAACCAAATATTTCTACATTACAACATTAGAATTTCCAAGCAAGAACCTATAAAACTTGGTTCAAAAAGATGTCTAGCCTGAAAATGGCTGTGTATAATGATGTGGATGAACAGACACAAAGGCAGGATCTTGGGGGATGACAGTTTGTTTTGGGAAATATGCTCGGCTGGCACTGATGATGACTGGGAGCCTCTCATCTGGAACAAAAACATCTCCCCAGGCACCGGGTTTCTGTCATGTTACTGATGCCTTCCTTCAGACTCTGACAAATGTCGTCGCCACATAAAGCTCTTTATGCGCAGCCGTGAGAAAACCACAGTTTCCACATCGCTCAAACGCATCCTTGAGCGCTATGTCCAAATGAGCGAAAGGACTTTCACAGACCTGTAATCTCAGCGCGGCCGCGGCAACGCGCCCTTAACCTTGCCTACAGAGATTTATCCAGCCTCTATTCAATTACCTTATGTGAGGGATGTGGATTCAGTGTAAATGTCAAAGCCGCACATCTTTAGCAGCTGGAAAAGATAGCAATCTGGCCATGAGGAAAAAGACCTTTAAAAACTGTTATCACTGCCCTGCCTATAGGCATGAACAAATGCATTTTGTGCAGCTGAAAATAACTGCTACTGATGCATTCAAAGCACCCGTGAAATTCGGATTACAATATTGTGGTATGTACTGTGGCAAATGCAGATATCATAAAATACATGCCATTTCGTTCATATCTTGGGCTGGAAAAAAAAGTTTGAGTTAGTATTCTTAAAAGTCAGCCTATGAATTGTTGTCATGACTTAACAGCTCGTTTAACGCACCTCTGCGGCCCTCAAACACATCGTTGATCTCCTTCAGTAGGATGGCCATGTCACACAGCTGGGACTCCCAGGCCTCGCAAAACACATCCAGGTTTTCTTTGGCAATCTTGCTGGTGGGGTGCAAAGCAAGGGTCTGTGCCGCAGAGATGATCTGAGAGGAGAAATTGAGAGAAATCACTTTTTTGGTGCATAGGTTAAAAAAAAAAAAAAAAAGCCAAACAGTTTACATTGTAATTATAATTGACAATATTATCGTTTTACTGTATTTTTGATCAAATGCAGTCTTGATGACCATACGAGACTTTCAAAAACCTCAGTGAAAGTCTCTGTAAATTTTGATGCGACTGCATAATTCGACTCCTGTGCAACATCTGAATATCAATATTCATCGTTGGTTTCTTTCCAGTGTCCCACAGCATAAATGCACCATCTAACTCTGTCGGCAACTGCATAATTATGATTTACAGCTTACTGGGAGGATGTTTCAAAAAACAAACACAGCGAAGCAGAGCTCGTCTCCGCTGAGGGTGTGGATTCAGCTGGTAATTACCTGTGGCTTTTGGAATTACTGATAAAGCAACTCATTACCATGCACCCCTGAAGCTGCCGCTCACCCGCTGTGCTCTTATTGGCTGCCTGATCTTTAGGCCTCATCATTATTGGCTGGTGAGGTGAGGTTGCCCTCTCTAAGAATTCTCATTCCTGCATGCAATCAGATATGCTAATGAAGCTGATGAAATGCACTGCAAATATACTCGGTCAAATATTACAATCTGCGTATTGGCCCAATCTTACGTTTTCTTTTTCATTTCATATGTTAACTACTGTTTGTATTGAAAAAGAAAACAAGCAAGAACTGCAAAGATGATTTTGATGGATAATTTGTTTTTCTCATCCAGCTGAAAATGCATTTTAATTGCAATTTCTTGCTATTTTATGCCTGTGTGTGTAAGTGTGTTTCCCTCTGCTGTTTTTCTGCAATCAGAGCTGCAAAGTCAACAACAACAGTGCAAAATGTGTCTAATAAGCATTGGTGATTTTTGAAAAATAAGCACTAAGTGAGGCGAATAACAATCTTTTTCAGTTTTTCTATTAACAAAATCTATATCGTCTCTGAAAGTAAGGTCTCAAGCTATACAGTAAGATGCCAGAGTCCTACTTTAATAGCAGACAAATCTCTCTGTTTACCTGCGGACCAATGACACGGAAGGTTTCCTCAGCGTGAACACAGGTGATCTCCAGTGGCTCGGTCCCCGAAATGTGGCAGAGCAAACGACAAGTCTGAAATCAGAATAAATGACACACATTTAAGTATAGAACAATTCAAACACTTTTTTGAGATTATACAATATAGGTATTCTTAAACACACTGCAATGCGTCAATTTGACAATAAGTACTGAATGCACATATTATGGAATGTAATAAGTATAATAATACCCATAATTATTTATTCAAATAATATTGAGCTTATTAGATACTAAATGAATTTTAAAGGATTAGTTCACTTCCAGAATAAAAGTTTCCTGATAAATTACCCCCATGTCTTCCAAGATGTTCATGGCTTTCTTTCTTCAGTTGAAAAGAAATTAAGGTTTCTGAGGAAAACATTCCAGGATTTTTCTTCATATAGTGGACTTTAATGGTTCCCAACAGGCTGAAGGTGCAAATTGCAGTTTCAGTGAAGCTTCAATGGCTCTACATGATCCCAGCCAAGGAATAAGGGTCTTGTCTAGCAAAACGATCGGTCATTTTGTAAAAGAAAAATTAAATCTATATACTTTCTAACCACAAATGCTCATCTTGCAATAGCTCGACACATAAACACACATGCGTGACATAGCCAGAAGTACCGACCCAGTGTTTACAAAGTGAATGTGCAAAGAAAGTCAAAAGCCCTTTGCAAAAAAAAAAATGATGTGGACGATTTTGAAGTGTGAGGAGAAAATAAGATGGAGTTTTTCACCCTACCCTGCCTTTTTAAACCGAAGTACACAAAAGAAGAACTAACCTTTTTAACATGATTTTTAGAAAATGACAGGTTGTTTCACTAAGTAAGACCCTTATTCCTCGGCTGGGATTGTGTAGAGCCCTTTGAAGCTGCATTGAAACTGCAGTTTGGACCTTCAATCTGTTGCCCACTACTGAAGTCCACTATATGGAGAAAAATCCTGGAATGTTTTCCTCAAAACAACTGAAGAAAGACAGACATGAACATCTTGGATGACATGGGGGAGTAATTTATCAGGAAATTTTTATTCTGAAAGTGAACTAATCCTTTAATAAATTCCTAAAATGTATCTGATGTATTTTTTCATCAATATTCAACAATGGTGTAAATTGGCCCTCCGGTTACATTGGTGTCTTCAGAATATTTTTGAAGATAAAATTCTTTGTCAGAACAAATAATATTAAACCAAACCACTCACCTCCACCAGTTGCTCTTTGTGTTCGGTCAGCGTGCCGGCATAATCAGCTACAGCCTCCAGGTTTCCATCCCCGCCGGAGGCCTTCAGGGCTTGCAGCACCAGATGATCTGAATGCAGCTTCAGCAGCTCCGTGGCTCTTCCCACCGCTACCTTATGAAGCTGAATAGGAAAAGTGCAATAATGAAGACTGACCAGTTTTTCCTAAAAAATCTGTAAGTATTGTTATGAATTACATGGAAAACAAGACAACATTGTTTTAGCAACATACTTCAGTGTTTTCATTTGATATGATGAATATGTGCAATACAGTTTTATGCAAACGTTTGGGAACCCCTTGCAGAATCTATGAAAATGTGAATAATTTTAACAAAATAAGAGAGATCACACAAAATGCATGTTATTTTTTTTATTTAATACTGTCCTGAGTAAGATATTTTCCATAAAAGATGTTTACATACATTCCACAAGACCAAGCTGAAATTATTAAAATAACCCCCTGCAAAAGTGGTTCTTAATACTGTGGTTACCTGGATGATCTACGGCTGTTTTTTTTTTTTGTTTTTTTTGTGATGGTTGTTCATGAGTCCCTTGTTTGTTCTGAACAGTTAAACTGAGCACTGTTCTTCAGAAAAATCTTCCAGGTCCTGCAGATTCTCCAGTTTTCCAGCATCTTTTGCATATTTGAACCCTATCCAGCAGTGACTGCATGATTTTGAGATCCTTTTCACACTGAGGACAACTGAAGGACTCAAACACAACTATTAAAAAAAGGTTCAAACACTCACTGATGCTCCAGACAGAAACACAATGCATTAAGAGCTGGGGGGTGAAAACTTTTGAACATGATGAAGATGTCCAAATTTTTCTTATTTTGTTGAAATATTTTTTTTTTCTAATTAGTACTGTCCTTCAGAAGCAACAGACAAATTAGGTACAATTTACCCTGATCTTCAAATTCAAAAGGCTTTCAACCCCCCGCTCTTAATGCATCGTGTTTCCTTCTGGAGCATCAGTGAATGTTTGAACCTTTTTTAATAGTTGTGTTTGAGTCCCTCAGTTGTCCTCAGTGTGAAAAGATGGATCTCAAAATCATACAGTTACTCCTGGAAAGGGTTAAAATATGCAAAAGATGCTAGAAAACTGAAGAATCTACAGGACCTGGAGGATTTTTCGGAAGAACAGTGCTCAGTTTAACTGTTCAGAACCATCACAAAACAAAAAACAGCCGTAGATCATTCAGGTAACCACACACAATATTAAGAACCAAAGGTTCCCAAACTTTTGCAGGGGGTTATTTGAATAACTTCAGCTATTTTTTTTTTCTTGTGAACTATATGTATATATGTTTTTTGTAAAATATCTTACTCAGGACAGTACTAAATAAAAAAAATCTCTCTTATTTTGTTAAAATTATTCACAATTTTTACAGATTAATTATATGACGTGTATGAACAACTAGTCAGCAATTGTACTGAGGGGGCATTTACACAACACAATTTTCAACTAAAGACATATAACTTTTTATGTGTTTTGGTCGATCATTTACATGACAACAGTGCTCTGTATGCCTAAAAGCCTGAAAACAGGTTTCAGAGTGCAAGTTTTGAAAACAATACTGTTACTGTCTCCATGTAAAACATAAAATGGTTTTAAATGTGAAAACGGTGACGTCATGCGCATGAGTATTATGGCTTCAGTCTACAGGCATTCACAAGTTTATTTACAAACTGTTGGTCTGGCATACATAAAACATCATTTTTAGTCATTTCTGCGGATCCGTGTAAACATGGATCATTTTCACAACATCGTCTGTACATAAAACTTTTCAAAAATATATAAAATAAATACAAATAAAAACAATAAAATAAATAAATAAATAAAAACTAATTCTTATATCGTTATAAATATCGTTCCCAGTCGGGTCTTAACATGCCATATATACAGAACATAGAACCCCACACACATTACTATTTTATTTTTGCATATATCAAGAGACTGGAACCTCTTTAAAGTGTTTGCATCTATGATTTTGTTTTGGGGTTTTTTTTGTTTTTGTTTTGGGGTTTTTTTGTTTTTGTTTTTTGACTTTATTCTTATTTAGTTCTGTAATGCCTGTCAACAAATAATGTATAGAATTTGTTGTTATAATATAGTATATTATGTCGCAATTAAAAAGCAATTGTACTAATTTAAGTTTCACAAAGCAGCTTTCATATCAAGTCATCTTCAAATCTGTAGTCTCATCATGCAAGTCATGATTCATGAAACAGATTCACTACCCTCTCTAATAATTCATTACAAATTGATAACTCATGACTTTCTGGAAAAAAAATCAGCTTATAAGAGTCATTTGTTTATTCGTTTTTGTATGTTTAGACAATGGAAGAGAAAGATATGTTGTCTTTGTTTCATTCTTATCTCATGACTTTCAATTCAAATGCAAATTTACACCATGAGTAAATATGTCATGGCACTGTAAATTCAGTGTAAGTGATACAGGATGGATGCCTCTGATTTTGTTTTAGATGCTTTGGCTCATGGGATTCAATCCCTGGGCAGAGCTTGTCACAAGAATCTCACCTCTCGCCTGAGATCACTGACACTCTGACAAGTCTTCAAAATAGAGAGCTCCATCTCGTCCGTGGCCTCTTTGGCTTTGAGCGATTGCTGCTGGAGGGGTAAAGAAACAGAAACAAAGATAAAAAGGGAATTTAACACGCTGCAAACAGGATGATTTTTAACCAGCCGAACGTGCACCATCCATGTTGAAGAGCCGTCAAGTTTCAGTGGCCCAAGTAACCTGAAAGATGGACTTTGTTAGACATGACAGCCTTTATCCGCAGTTTTCTCTACAGAGGACAGGCAGACAGGTGGGTGGGATTGCTTTCAGACGGGATTACGATGGGGTGTCAACACAAACACGCCACAGAAGCTGTGTGAATGTTTGAAGCGCTCTTATCCTCCGTGCTTTACCCTGAGGCATCACACTGAGACTTAAACAGACATTGCACTTCAGTGAACACACTCTGAATGTTTCTGTCACTGAAATGGTGGACAGGTAAAGTGGGGAACAACCCAGATATTACCATGTAAAAACAACAGTGCCTTTAAATAAGTTTTGGCTGATGACAGCACAGACATGTACATAGTCGTAAACATTCAAAGACTGATAGACAAAGAAGAAATAACTGCATAGCTTGAAGGATGAATATTCATGCCCATGGTCTGTTTATTGACAGCTACACTCAAAAATGTCAAGAGCTTGTTTAAAGTAGAAGTTCACCAGAATGAAAATTTCCTGATAATTTACTCACCCCCATGTCATCCAAGATGTTTGTCTTTTTTTCTTCAGTCGCAAAAGAAATTAAGTTACTTGAGGAAAACATTCCAGGATTTTTCTCTTTACAGTGGACTTCAAAGGTGGCCAATAGGTTGAAGGTCCAAATTGCAGTTTCAATGCAGCTTCAAAGGGCTCTATAAGATCCCAACCAATGAAATAAGGGTCTTATTTACACTCTAAAAGGTACTGCTGGGTCGTTTTTAACGCTGGGTTATTTTATTCTATCCAACCGCTGGGTTTAGCCTGTCTGACGAAACAACCCAGCTGCTGAGTTACAGTCAGAACGCCACCGATTTGTTGCACTTTTTCAGTGAAATAAAAGTTTGTATACATTTTATTTCATTTGTAACGTCTTTACTTAATGCAACATAAGGATGAGATGTCAGTCAGCTGTGTTTCACAGGAAGGAAATGCCTTTTGCCTTGCATAAAATAAATGGATTTTATTTGTTATTATACGGAGTTTAATCTTAAAATATGTTCTCTAATGTCAGTGCTGTTTGTTTACAGGCAGCTTTTGTAAGCAGTTATGGTATCTTTCAGCTACGAGTGAGGCTGTGGTCTGAAGTTTGAGGTTAACCCAGCAAACAGCAGCCCATCACTGGCTCAGATTTCGGTGACACCGCCATTTCGGTAAAAAGCCAACGGTGGAATACATTAAAATTAAAATTCTACTTTTCAATGTTACATTTTTTATGTCTAAAATGCTTGTTAAATTAATTCAAATGTATGTAATATTGTAAACTATGTTGTATTCACCCAAATATACTCAGTTTGTATTTTGTTCATGTGTTCTTGCTTAATAATGTTCATCTTTTGATTATCGCTGTTGCCTCTAGTAATTCTGTGTGTGGTTTTAGAAGTTCCAGTTCATTTTAAACCAGCAATATAATCATTTTTAAACAATAGTTGACTTAAATAACCCAGCATGTTTTGGTAAAAACATTTAACCCAACCAGCTGGGTCAAAATAACCAAGTATGTGTTTACCCAATGCTGGGTTTCCAAATAACCCAAGTTGGGTTGTTTTTAACCCAGCATTTTGTAGTGTGTGTATATAAATTGTTGTTTTCTTAAGAAAATGACCGATTGATTTGCTAGATAAGATCCTTATTTCTTGTCTGGGATCGTATAGAGCCCTTTGAAGCGGCATTGAAGCTGCAATTTGGACCTTCAACCCACTGGCCACCACTGAAGTTCATTATATAGATAAAAATCCTGTAATGTTTTCCCTCAAAAAACTTAATTTCTTTGCGACTGAAGAAGGAAAGACATAAACATCTTGGATGACAGGAAATTTTCATTCTGGAAGTGAACTTCTCTAAATGGACAGTTGTAACCAGACTGGCTGGTTTTATGGAGTAGCGAGGTTACAAAGGTGTTGGATTGACATGAGTGCTCTTGAGAATAAACAAACCACTGGATTTCAATTTAGTTAGATTGGCATCAGTGGTTTGTCTGAAAATTAATGAACTAGAATTTTACAAGCCGAAGTGTATATTTCACTTTGCATTCTGAGTTGTTTGTGGGGGAAACACTATTTATTACTTTTTAGAGAATAGGGATTATAATAATGTATATAATTTTAAAAGGCTCTTGCAAGTTTCCACACTAAACTATTATTTTGGTTTAACCCCTTTCAGATAAATCCTCCCCTAAATAGCCAGTAAAACAAAACAAATTGTCACTTTAGATGTTGGTCTCTTCCCGTTTCTTGGGCAGAATCAGCTGCAGTGAGGACCACACATCAAACGTCCGGCTACATGAAATTAATGAAAACTGGGAAATGATTTAATCAGAAGCAGGCATTACAACCTCAAAAACCACAGACGAGAAATAGAGTGTTTGAAACATCACATTTTGAGCAATACGTTTCCATGACCTTTTCAGTCAGTTGTGATTTCGCAGTTTTTAAAAACTCAGACCAATTCCCCTATCAACTCGAAAATGTGGTTGCATATCAGAGAAAGTGGCTTGTGAGAAAGTTTTACTACATACCCAAGTGCAATTTCTAGCCAACAAAATAGTTTACAGAACAACTCAAAAAGTTTATATTAACAGAAATTCCAGGATTTTTAAAGATTCTGTTTATGTCCATGACTATTCTAGGCCTGGAAAATAATCATTTTAAATTCCCTAAAACAGGGGTTCTCAAAGTGGGAACAGACACATAACAAGAGGACCCCATGAAATACTTTTAGGTCTGTATGTTCTCAAAGATGTGCAAAATGCATAGGGAATTTGTGGAATCTAGTAAAAAACGTGGAATGTCACAGAATTTGGCTTCTCTAAGTGAATGAATGTTGCAGTTTCATTTACCACCTATATACTGAAGCACAAATTGTGCTAGAGATGTTTCTTGCATCTGCCGTCTCACTATGGCCACGTACAGACCACAAGTTTCAGCAGTGACAAGCGCATTTAAATGCGAAAGTGAGTTCCGTAAATTATTGTTCCGTGTGTGAACGGAACAGCAGTCACTTCCACATTTGTAACCATAGCAACATTTTGGCATCTTGCTGGTGTGAATAAGAATTTAACCGTTTGGTATCTGCCATTTTTTGGCTAAAGACTCTTCTTGTCTGTCGATTTTAACTGAACTGCCGCTGATAGATGTGCTGTGTATTGTTTATGCTCGCAGTGTTGCCACGTCCTCATATTTACAAGCTCTCTTAGGCATGTTGTTTGGTCTCATAAAGCTAGGCACTTTATAGAGTTAATAAAGTGGTCTGTTGCGGATATGAGATCTCACATAAAGACGAAGACATTTCTGATGCATGTTTAAATACGTCATTAACAACTAGTTGTTCAGTTCAGTTCCGTACACACTGCGTAAAATTACTGTAAATGCGGTTGTCACTACTTGTATTTTTTTATGAGTTAATGCAGTTGTCAAATGCAGTTGTCACTCCCATATTTTAGTGAACTATCTGTATACAGAATGCAATTAAGGAGTAAAATGTGAACAGGAAAATAAAATAAAAAAAAATCCAATGGCATCTATGAATCCAAATTGTAATACGCATATGCTTAATCACTATTATAATTATGAGGGGGCCCTGGCCCCAAAAAGTTTGTGAACCACTGCACTAATTTTTAGGTTTTTCCATGACTGTAGGAACCCTTAATTTAATACATTTTTATCTCATTTTTTGGCTACTATTCATATTCGCCATGTGTTATTGTGAGATCACAGTACTAGTAATGCAGAAGTCAGGGCTTTGATTCCCAGGAAACAAATTTAAAGCAGTCACTTCGGACAAATGCGTAAGCATAAAAGTTAACATTTCAACTTTCCATTCTGAAAAACTGTGAATATGTTGACATTTTCCTGTATATGTAAAATGAAAGAAAAAGTCAAAAACTGCAGTGACTCAATCTTTTTCCTTGAACAGCATTTTTCTTTCACAAGCCATTCAGTATATAGCAATGAATAGCATGTCAGTTAGTATCAACCTTCAAATTAATGCTGTTATTAAACTATGTAGTTTCTTTTTTCCCCATGTTTTCTTTCTTTGTGACTTTTTCCTTTCTTTTCCTCCCTCTGTGATTTAAAGACATCAGAAGGTTTAGAGTCATCTCTATCTATGCACAAAGTCCTTACTTGATGTTAAGGAACATATATACACAGTATCACACACAGAACAAATCATGTAAGTATCAATAAAAGTTATCTGAAAAGTATGCTGCTGCACAATAAAAGAAATCATGGCACAATGTCAGAAAATGAATAGCTTATTCAAGAAACCAACGGCAGGAAGCAGGAAAGAATAAACACCTATAGATCTGCACCGTAAGACTTATTTTCCCAATGTATGAAGCACAGTGAGGGTGTGAGGTTCATGGACAGTTGCTCCACAGGAAGAGAGACATACAGAACATCCTCACACACTGCACAACAAAGACATGAAGGACAGATATACAAGCCAAGTGAAAAGTTTGTGTTAAGATATGAAGTTAAGGACACAAAATCAATGTCATACAGCTACAATGTCATTCCTCCTGCTGTTATCATGTGAGATTCAAGTCATATGGTGAAGGACTAGTCGGTGCAATCCCTAATGTGTGAACGTGTCCATCTTACCGCGTGTCTCCATGTGTTTATGAGCTGTTTGGTCTCCTGACGTGTGATCTGGCAGAGTTGTATGATTGTCTCTCTCTGCTCGTGGCTGGTGTAGGCAGAGTCTGTAAAGTCTTCAGTTTTCTCCACCAGAGCTTCCAGCTGAGCCGCCACAGCCTCACAGGACACAAAGTACAGAGAGTCTCTCAGACCCTCCACTTTAACCTGAAACACAAACATACAACCATCTGGTGAGAAATTGAGGCAAGTGATTCATGATATACCACCTATTGGCTAATGTCTGCATTTTTGATATTATATTGGATATTTAATTGTTTCAACCAATTCATAAAAATAAAATAATTATCACTGTCAGTCAAAATTTCTCCTGCATCTGCAAAATTTCATAGAACACCTTAATGGATGAAGTGTGTAATCTCAGTACCGAATTCCAACAGTAGCACCAAAAATAATTAGTATTCAGAAGTTCTTGGATGGTAAGATTTTGGGTCCCACTTTATATTAGGTGGCCTTAACTACTATATACTTATATTTAAATTAATCATTTGATACAATGCACTTATTGTGTATGTACATGTTTTTACACTGTACTTTATATTTTAAAAATACCTGCATGTAATTACATCTGTAATTAATTTTTGTAAGTACATTTTATAGTTACAGTGTTGACCTATCCCTTACACCTTAACCCACCCTTAAACCTACCCAAACCTGTCCCTAACCTTACCCATATCCCACCTCAATAGCAGCAAAAGTGTTTTGCATTACAATATGAACAGTACATTGAAGTACATTGTACTTATTTTTTGATGTAAGTACATAGTAGTTAATGTCACCTAATATAAAGTGGGACCAGATTTTGTAATGTTTTTGAGAGAAGTCTCTTATGCTCACCAGTGCTGCTTTTATTTGTTAAAAAATACAGTAATATTGTAACTCTTTTCTGTTGTAATATATTTTAAAATTTAATTTATTCTTGTGATGGCAAAACTGAATTTTCAGCAGCCATTACTCTTTAAAAATCATTCTAATATGCTGATTTGCTGCTCAATAAACATTTTTTGATTAAAACAGTTTTTACAGATTAATATTTTTGTGGAAACCTTGAAACTTTTTTTTTTCAGGATTCTTTGATGAATAGAAAGTTTTAAAAACAGGATTTATTCGAAATCAAAAAAATTTGTACATTTGTACAAGTTCTACATTTATTTATTGTAACAACTGATCAACTGAATGTGTCTGTGCTGAAAAAAGTGTCAATTTCTTTATTTCTTTCACAAAAATGACCCCCAAACTTTTGAACTGTAGCATATATTTTTTGGATTGGTTGAACAATACTTTTTTTTTTAAAAGAAGTCTTTAAAAATAAACTTTATCCATTGAGATGTCCACCTGCACCTTAAAGTCTTTAATCCCAGCGTAGATGCTGACAGGAAGTGCTTTGGCCTCCCCACCGCTCCTTGTGTCAGTCACAATCTCAATGACTTGCTCCAGGGCCAGACGCATACGCTGGAAGACTGCTTCTTTGTTGATCCGTGCCGACTCGCAGTCTGGATGTCTCAGACAAGTCTGAGAGGCAAAGAGAAACAAAAATTATCTTCAAAATGCAGAAAGTGTGGTAACGGTATTATTATAGTTCACTACATTTTTCAGAGTGAGAAAGGAAAACACATTTTAGAGAAACAAACAAGCTCAGTTATGGAAAAGACCTTTATGAAAAATTATCAGTGATGGTATCAGATGCTAATATCATGGTGCTTCCATAAACAAGAGAAATACCATGGTGTAATAAGGTACATGTTTAAAAACTATGATATTACCATGGTAAAAACCATGGCACAAGTCTTAAATAATATAAATACTATTGTCCTTTTTCATAAGTGATAAAACATCAAAAATGCTTTGACCTCGCAGCATTAATGTGATTCATCCAGTGCTTTAATAGTCCCTGTTCCTTCTGCAAAAACAGACAGCAAACATTTGAGAGGTTGCTGAAGTCAAGGCCTTATTTCCTTTTTTCACATAACTACTACTTAATAATGCCTTTCTTCTCTTATTAAATCTAAATGAAAAAGACCTAATATTTGAAAATAGAGCCACTGCCTGATCTTGAACTCCCAGAAGAATATCTGAGTGCAATTCAGGTGAACATACATAATGGCTCTCATTCAAAAATAATTATGTACGAGTTTTCTTACTTATGTTACTCATGCAAAATTCCAGTATAGAATTTAAAAATTTATATATACCTAACTTTTTATATATAAATATTGCATTTTAGTTGATCAAACAAATAATAAAAACAGTAATACTGTGAAATATTATTACAATGTTTTCCATTTTAATATATTTTAAAATGTAATTTACTCCTGTGATGGCAAAGCTGAATTTTCAGCATCATTACTCCAGTCTTCAGTTTCACACGATCCTTCAGAAATCATTGTAAAATGCTGAATAGCTGCTCAAGAAACATTTATTATCATTATCAATGTTGAAAACAGTTGTGCTGCTTAATATTTTTTGCAAAAAAAAAAAAAAAAAAAAAAAGACTTTTTTCAAGATTCTTTGATGTTCAAAAGAACATTTGTAACATTATAAATGTCTTTACAGTCACTTTTGATCTGTTTAATCCATCGTTGATCGATAAAACTATTAATTTCTTATTAGTATAAATAAAGTACTATATAAACAGATATATAAAGTATGTGAAGTATTACAATATACACTAAAATATATGACTACCATAAGTGATTTGCTCATTTAAGTTATTCCTAAATTTGTATCTAAAGTTGAAACTTTTGATGCACTATTATTTCTGCATGAACAGGTTTTTATGCACAAATACATGCGTATGCATGATTCATGCATGAGCACCGTTGATATTAACATCGTTTAGACAGCAGATGGTACTCTCTTCCACAATCCTACCTTCGAGGCTGTGAGGAGCATCATGGTGCATTTCTCCAGCACAGCACGTGCGGCGGCCATCCGAGCTCTTTTCTTTTCATCCTTCAGATCCTGAGGAATACAAGAATCCACAAGACAAATATGAGAAAACTCGAAATGCCTCGAGTGCTTTCTGAAATCTCGGCTCAGGTTTAACCTCAGATGACTTTATAGGGAAAATAAATAATTCCCTTGCAACAGACAAGGCTGGAATTTCTGTATTATCAATTTGGTTTAGTTAAGATTTCCACAAAGTGCTTATGAAACTAATTTGACTGAATCTTCAACAAATCAAGTGCACTTGACTTGAATCTTAACCATCTGACGTAGGCCATCAGGAGATCTACAGAACTGAATTCATTCTAAGTGTTCATTTTTCAAGGTCTTGCTTAGAATGAAGGGTAAATTTGGTCCTTGGAAAAGATAGCACTGACATAATGCCTTCCACTGACACTGAGCGAGCTGGAATATAACTCAATAGAGCTGCGCTCACTCGACGTGCCGTAAGGCATTAGGGATTTGTGACTGACAGACTGTGTGTGTGCATGACGGAGAGAATGAGAGGAACCTGATCTCTCTCACCCCGGCTGGGAGCCATGGCTCACAAAAGGAGAAGTGATTATCTGTTATTATGTTCTTCTGAATAAAACTGAAAAGATGGAGGCCGCAGATTGGCAGAAAAGCTCTGCAGAGATAGAACGTGATGTGTTTGTGAAACATTATCAAACACATACAGATGCTTCCTGTCTGAAATGAGACAGCCTTTCCTATCAGTTCTTCTTGTCATTCATATTCATATTACTACTCTCCTAATCATGATGGGACTCCAGAGGAGGCCTTAGGAGGAGAAACGGCCATGCACTGCTGGAAAAATCAGATGAAGCCAGTTTCACGAGTTCACGCTTATATATAATTAGCCAAGGTATAGTAACGGATATTTGGTGTGCTGTCCGGGGAAGGGCTCCGCACTCGGGAATGGCCCGAACCCAGAGAACCCCCCTAAGGTGTAGTGAGAACTCGGAGTGAGGAGACGGGTGGCGGAGGGATGCTGATAAACTGTCAAAAGGTTAGAGATAAGTCAGCTGTTTTTGAATCTATGGCGTTGATTAACTTGAGTGAGCTCCTGTTGTGTTAATTAGGCTAGCTATCTGACTCGCTCCTCCCGAATCATTTTAATAAAACATCATTTCTGATGGTGGCTGGATTAATATGGCTTAACTGGATGACAGAACAATCATGAAGGCCAATATTCTGCCACAATGTAAATCAGAACTACACTACATATCAGGGGCGTTTTCCCGTCTTCTCAAAATATTGGATGAGAGTAAAAAATTCTTAGTACAAAAATAAAACAATTCAAATATTACAAAATATAACATTCAAAAGTATATAAATCACTAGTTTTTCTAAAGAAACACTGTCAAACAGTGACACCAGCAGGTAAAGTCCGCGTCTCTCTCGCCTCCCCTGAGCCCACTGAGTTTTAACAGACCCCCGAAACATATAAGCACTTTGTTACATTGAAATAAGACTGATGACATGGGTGCTTTCACACACTCGGTTTGTTTGGGCATATGTTAACACGGCATTCGCGTTCGGATCTGCGCCTGAATGAGGCGGTCTCGGCTCGACTGAAAACGAACTCTGGAGCGGTTCAGTTATGGTGAGAAAGCAATCCGATCCAATGGACCAACGAACCAGGCTATATCACATTGTATAATGGGTAATTACAGTTCCGTGAAAGCAGTAGCTTTGTTGTTTTGCTAATAGCGCTTAAAATGAACCCGTGAATGTCTGTGCGTGGGCACGTCTTCGCCATTCAAAATCAAAGCGCGCCTTTTCATTTTATAATGCCGTCTTATTGCTCTTGTAAGGTTTACAGAACCTCAGACGCTTTGATCTTATGAGACGGACAATACACACACAGTGTATTAAGATACAGACATCTGTTTCCACATATCACTGAGAGAAGATCTGAGAAAATTCCCTTTTCACCTATTCTTTCCATCCACTTTCCTTCACCCATCCCCTCTCACTCAGCTCACTTAGAATGGTCAATAGCATAATATAACGTTCTACATGAATACAAGTGATATCCATAGTCATGTTTGGTATCATTTTAACCGTCACTGTGTGTCTGGTACAATGATCTCATTCACACAAGAAGTAAACCAAAAGGTAAACAGATCATAAGAGTTCAGAAATTTTGCTCACTGTTGAGGGTGTACTATTTCCCAGTGTCTTTCATGCAAATTATCATCTGTCCCCAAAAGGTGCAAACAATCAAGTCTAGGACTTGATCAATGCAAATTCAAACTGTCAGTTCCTGTCTCTTTTTTTGAGGTGTGTCTGTCTGGGTCTGAAGTACTTGAAGTGTAGCAAGAAGATCAGGGCGCTTTTCTGTAGTCAGAATGAGCCCATGGTACGAAGTCTGTTCACACACTTTGTACTATGTAATTTTCTAAAGTCAGGTATGCATCTTTTACTCTTAGATTTATCTTTGAGATTTTGATGGCTTGTATTGATTTGATATCTTTGAATTGGCTGTATAATTGGCATAATACATGTTTACCTGACTGATAATAAATTGTTACATTTGATTTCATTCTGAAATACTCTGTAATTATTGACTCTAGTAGATTATGTTGTATCACGAGTACAATAATATTAAAGAATAAATAATCAGATGTCGAGATAAATTATCCTAAGAATGATTAATAATAATTGGCATTCTAATCCAAATGCAAGGTCATAATAAAATGGAGTCAGATTAGATAATAAAATGGAGTCAGATTTGAATTTAATCTAAATTTAATAACTTTGCGTGCTGAAAAGACAGAACATGCAAGAAACCTTCATCCACTTTTGGATACCTACGTTGGGCCAATTGAATGGACCTTACACTCTCTTTATAGTAGGTATATTTTAAAAATGTTTTGCCGACGATTCCTGGACTCAAAATTATAAATTAATATGACAGCTAGAAAACAAAAATGCAACAATAAGCCCACAAAGCTGTTGCTGTTCCATCCTGATGGATGACAGCTGAGCAGAATTTCAGAAAATAAACTGTGGAACTTTGACCCAATGAGAGAATAGTTTACTCACGCGTGACTTGTATTAACACATTTGGCTAGTTTAGAAACTTTGCTGTGTGAAAGCAAACCACACCAAGAATAAAAACCAACACTGTAATAATTTTAATCCTTGTTTCGGAACAAAGCAATCGATCTGTGTGAAAGCATCCAAATGGCATGTAAAACATAATCTGTGGCAGTTTTTAGGGAGTAATCAGTTTGGTTAAATTTAAAGCAAATCTCAATGTCTGTTACCAATATTTATCGAGCTTTGATGACTGATGACCCAAAAAATTAAAAAACAAAATATATTGTTGCTGCCTTGAGTTATTATTTTAATAAATATAAAATGCTTAAAAACACTAACTTGATAAGATTCAAACATGGCTTTAATAAACAGAATATTGATTACATTGTTAATGCAAAAATAAAAAAAACAAATTTCCTTTTCTGATAGTGTAAGTAATGTTAATTTAACCAAGAAAATGTGACTGGAGCAAAAAAAATTCTAATAAAATGAAAAAAAAAAAAAAAAAAAAAGCAGCTCATTTCAGAACACCACCGCACACCACTATATATATAAAAAGGGTATAAAGATCCATTTATACACTGTGAGGAAAAAAACTGTAATATTACAAAGACAATATGTTGTTTGCAAAATAAGATAATTGGCCTTTATATTGTCATTTCACTAAAGCATAACATAAAATATACTATTTACTAAATAAATATTCAGAAAAATATTTGTATTAAATTGACTTCTTTCTACCCACAGTAAGAGTGTATTACTGTACACGTATAAAACTGAAAAGAAATAATTTGAATTCCATTTCAATATATTTGTATAAATTTATAATATACAAGCATAAACTACATGGCAATAAAGAAATGAACACTTCTAAACATTTCTAAAAATATTTGTAAAAACAATCCATAAAACTATAGAATTTTTCATTTTTGACTTAAAATGTAAAACTGACACATTTTTCCCTTGCACTGAGCTCCTTTTCCACTGTTTTTCTATGTAAATGCACTTGATGAACATTTTTGACTTTTGCACTTGCATGTTTTGCAGCATTTTGCATATAACACGTTGTTCTAACCCTTGATGAAAACTGTGTTCTTTGTAAATAGCTTTTAAAACAGTAAAACCTTTTTACTTCTTTTTCTCTCAAATTTTTAGTAGATACATTAGCAGCCCCATGCGGACACCAGTTTAAAAACCCTTGCTCTAGATATCAACATAAGCATCAGCTTTTGACAAACCCATATCTAATCTCCACCCAGCAGCAAAACCAGCTTGACCATATGTAGGTATTATCAGAGAACTGATAATGAAAAAATTCTAGCATTAATTTATAAACATAGTTCAATTCCCTAATCTTGCATATGTTTTTGCATTGCAAACACATGCTGATATGAGCCTTGAAAGTTTGAATTCCTGTTAATAAGCATACTTGCGTTTCACTCCATCCATCTGTTCTGCACTGCGGTCGAGTGTTTCTTACCCCAAAGGTTTTTATCAGTGGGGTTTGAGAGCTGCTGATTGAAATTGCAGTGTGCAGCACAGTTCAGTTCTTATAACTAAAATCCCTCCATTATCATCTTCTCCCATCAGCCGACATATAAATCTACACGGGCTATACACATCTGCCATAGGAAATGTCCTTATCAGTGTTTGATTATCTGTAAAGTGAAGTGAGGGAATGATGAAGGGTGAACAGGGGAATACGTGTGTATATGTATGTGTGTGCGTGTGTGTGTGTGAGGCCACTTACATTCTGTCTGTCTCCTGTGAGATGGGCAAACTCTACCATCTCGTTCCCAAATTGACTGAAGATTTGGACAAATTCCTGAAAAGTGCTGACTCTCTCCAGCTGCTCCAGGGTAACCAGCACCTGCACACATACACAAAGCCCACGTATTTCTCAGCTACAGCCCTGAGGAAAAAAATGTATTGCATAAAAGGTTGCTTTCATAATGTGTTTTATTTAGGAATGAGCTTTATCTCAGATGTCTGTCCTAAGAAATAAAAATAGACTAAGCAGACGACACAGCAGAGAAGAAATTGTTGAATAAAGTCGTTATTTCAGTTTGCTTTGCGCACAAAAAGTATTCTCGTAGGTTTCTAAAATTACGGTTTGAACCACTGATGTCACATGGACTATTTTAACGATGTCCTTACTACCTTTTTGGACCTTGAATGTGTCAGTTGTGTTGTTGTCTATGCAGGGTCAGAAAGCTGACATGAGGGTAAGTAATTAATGACAGATTTTTATCTCTGGGTGATTCTTAAAGGAACACTCCACTTTTTTTGAAAACAGGCTCATTGTCCAACTCCACTAGAGTTAAACAGTTGAGTTTTACCGTTTTCGAATCCAGTCAGCCGATCGCCGGGACTTGCAATAACACTTTTAGCATAGCTTAGCATAGATCATTGAATCGGATTAGACTGATAGCATATCACTCAAAAATGACCATATATAATGACAATATTTTTCCTATTTAAAACTTGATTCTTCTGTAGTTATATCGTGTACTAAGACTGACGGAAAATGAAAAGTTGTGATTTTCTAGGCTGATATGGCTAAGAACTAGTGATGTGACGAGATCTCATGGCACGAGATCTCGCGAGAACCGATATGTCTTGCGAGATATGACTGGTCTCGAGAGAACTTGACCATATCATCGCAAAATATTTTGCAGCGTTTACATTGGAGCTGAATGAGTCATCGTTAAAAGGTCGCTATGTCTATTCAAACACCCACGCAATCTTATTCCTAAATGACAAGGATTCAGTGGTGTCTATTACGACTGTTTCACACCGCGCTGCTCACACTCCACTGACGCTTATGATGTGAAACAGGTGTTAAAGACAAAATAAAATTTGCATTCGTGCTGCTGCTGATCCACAAAGAGCAACACAAACAGTCTTTACAAACACATTATAATCATTATTTCTGTGTTACAGACATTTAAATAACAAAAGTACTGGCCTAAAAGTTTATAGTTTGGTTATAAACACGTATTGTCTACAGTAGCGATCAAAATGAAAGTATCCTAAAGGTTCATGAAACCCCAGACTACTTTTTCTGAGATTTGAGCAGAGGTGTTTGTGTTGCACATCATATATGACAATGTTAGCATCCATTAATTTTAATTGTTGGAGAAAACTGGTTAATTTTGAGCTTTTTTGCTCTATTTTCATCTTCGGGGTTTAAAATCTACATTGTGCTGACGTCACAGCTTGTGACGTGGCAATGGACTATAGGACATCAATGACGCGTCGGTGTCTCATAATTATTCATGAGACTGTGCGTTCTTATCCTATGAGAAGAAGCTTCGTCTAATTATTCACGGCAGCGCGTGCCTATTTGCTATGACAGATGCTTCAGACTATGAGATTGCGTAAAATAACTGAGAGAAACGTTAATGGATCAAAGGAGACTGTTTTTGTTTGCTTTCTAAGTAGAGTTCGGCACAAACGCGATTCATTCATAAGGCGAGTGTAATAGCGTTTTTTACAACTCCTTAACGCAACCTATTAAAAGGATTATAAATGCTGCAAAATAAGCCTTAAAAGTTAAGAGGTGCAACGGCACGTTCATATATGTTTCATGACCCTTTAAGGCTTGTATGTTTTGTAATGCTTATCCTCTTCTGCCAGGAGGTGGCGACAACTGCCCGTTTAAATAAGTATTTATCATTGAATTGTTCATTCAGGAGATTCCACTAGTGAACAAGTCTTTATTAATTGAGACACTGACTCCTTCATTTTTTACAATTTTGTTCCAATATATATATTTTTAAGCAATGAACATTTTGTCAGAACGATTAGTAAATTACGTTATTTTGTTGAGATTAATCTAATCTTACTTTTCTTCAGAATCGTGAAAGAATCGTGATCTCTAATTTAAAAAAAAAAAAAAAATTGTGATTTTCAGTTTGTCCAGAATCATGCAGCTTTAGTTTACATGTTTATTACTGTATATAATTCATTAAAATAGAAGTTTAACTTCATAAAGTACAAGTCCATATCAAAATGCACATGCATTTTGTTTTTCAGTTGAATAAAATACTACTTTTCCCTATAGATATAGATCTTTAAAAAAGTTTTAAAATCTCGTCTCGTCTCGTTCTCGTGAACCCAGTCTCGTGTCTCGTCTCGTCGGATAAGGGTCTTGTCACACCCCTACTAAGAACTATACTAATATCAATACGCCTCCTGCACCCACGTTACGGCAGCAAAGTTCCTTGATTATTACGCCAGAATGAGAGTATAGTTCCTAACCATATCGACCTAGAAAATCACAACTTTTCATTTTCCGTCAGTCTTTGTACACGATGTAACTACAGAAGAGTCAGGTTTTAAATAGGAAAAATATTGAAACTCTTTGGTCATTTTTGTGCGAGATACTAACAGTCTAATCAGATTCAATGATCTATGCTAAGCTATGCTAAAAGTGCTACCGCCAGACACGGAGATCGGCTGAATGGATTCGAAAACGGCAAAACTCAACTGTTTAACTCTAGGGGAGATGGAAAATGAGCCTATTTTCAAAAAAAGTGGAGTGTTCCTTTAAAACCACCGTGTTTAAATTACATGTTAGTA